>JAINRJ010000120.1:0-166843 GCA_022113865.1 Chimonanthus praecox
ACGAAAATATTAACATACCAAGCTTTTGGGAGCTTGTCAAGAATACTGGTCGAAAGGGGCATGACAAAGAGCATTGGCCTTCCCAGTTCTACATATTCATTGCTCCCCAGCCAGACTGTTTGAACACTGGAGTCCTTTTTCAACTCCACCAGCAAGTAAATTCCATATCCAACCATCGCCAAACCGACTAGTGCCAGTAACAAATTGAGAAGCTTCAACAGGCATTCCCAGAATCCTCTGCACGCCATCCTTTCCAATTCCTTAATTCCTTAAAATCTGTTTCTTCAATCCCAATCAACCTATCTATTGCATCATCTCATCATCTCCACGTACATCCAAAAACCTAAATTCCCACCAAAAACTACATCAGAAATCAAAGTGTTTCAATCAAAAGTAGTGAAACAAAAATTAATGAAAAAGTTATTTTTTAGAGAGAGAGAGGGGGAGGGATATTTCTATCAATTCATCTCAATAAAAAAAAAATAATTGGCAAAATAAAATAAAATGAGAAATGAAGAAAAAGAAGAAAAATAATAAGCTATGAGACCTATTCCTAATAATTCATCAAAGATAATACAAAATTAAAAAAACCAGAACTGAGAAATCTCGGAATTTTGCGATTTCTTGGCTTTCCAAAGGAAAAAAAAAAAAAATCGACCGACACAAGAAATTACCAAATCTTTACACAAAAAAAAAAAAAAGACTAACAAGCTATGAGATTTCTCTTATAAAAAATCAGCAAAGGTAACTGGGAAATTTTAAAATGAGGAATTCGCAGAATTTTGCAATTTCTTGTCTTTCGAGAAGAGAAAAAATCCAGACACATGTAAAAAGATTGAACCTTTACTCAACTGATTATCTGAATCAAAGAGTATATATATAACTGAAAGAGGGAAGAAATTATAAAATTCAACAACTCACCTTCGATACTTCTTCCTGTTTTTCTTCCCTTTTTTCCCTTTTTATTTTTTAGTTTTGGATTCCGAGTTTTGGATCTTCGAAAGAGGAAAGCAGAAAAAAGGCAGTGTTATTTTTCGGGTGACTGTGAAGAAGCTGAGAACGGTAGACACACACCTGTGTGTTTTCTGACACGTGGGCAGTGGTTGCACGTGTGAGGTCGAATGCCACGCCTTAGCCAAAAGACTGTAATAAATGGACGCCTTGGATTGCATCATGGGTATCCGCACTCATCAACACGGGTATGGAGCGAAGTTAATAATATATTTAAAATGTTAAAATTATTATTTTTAATTTAATTTAATTTTAATTGATGTTCATTTAATGTATCTTCACTATTTAAATAACCATCATTAGTAAAAATTATAAAAAATTATTTTATTTTATTTTTGAAAATCAAAGAATAGACTAGTATCATTTCCAATATTTAAATAAATTTTATAATAATCTATTCAAATATCTAATTTTATAATTATAGATTGAATCTCCTGTAAAAGACTAAAAGCACTCATATATTTAATATATAAAAATCAATACAACAAATTTTAAAACCTTGAACAGGGTCAGTTTTACTTCTCTATATCAAGATCCAAGTCCATTTGTTAAAAAAAACCTTTAGCCCAGGGGTAAAGATATCGACGATATGTATTGTATCGGATATACACACTATTTCTCAGTCGATATAGCCGATATAGCAGCGATATATATCTATCTGATATCGACCGATATGATTAATATCGGTCCTTCTTTAAAAAAAAAAAAATCAAAACAGTGATGGGTCTGAGTCGATATCTAGGCCATTATTAGACTAATATCAGTTGATACCAGCTGAAATTTACGTTTTCAACTTTTTTTAAAAAAACCCAGTTTCCTTTTGGGTTATTTATTTATTTTTTAATTTAGATAAAATAAAATAATAAAAAAATGTCTATATTAAAATAAAATAAAAAAGCAAAAGAGGAGAGAGAAACTCATCAATGGTATCGGCCGATATCCAGGGCAAGCCAAATTTTGCACCGCTGCTTAAGCCAATACTTTTTTATATCCTTTTAGCAATTGTATGAAAATTAGGGTGCTAATTTTCAATAAAGAGATTGTATATTTATTATGGTTTGATGTCACATGGCTATATGGCACAGATAAAAAACTTTACTGATAATATAATTTAAAACAATCAATTTGATCATTATAATTTTATAAAATGAGTCTTACGTCTAATATAAGATGGATATTTGCGAGATGAATAATGAAAAATTAATGACTTAAATTATTAGATTAGACTGAAATTTTATATAAGCAATTTCTTTGTTATTTTAAAGTCGCGACTAAGATATTTAGCGATGATAATTTCACTTGAAAACTCAAGGGTCCAAGATACTATTTTACTTAGGGGCCAAGCTGCTTAACCTGAACTTGGTTTTCGGTTAATCTGAACTCAATAATAGAACCAGTTTGAAATGTGAGTGGATTAATCTAATCTATTAGAAATATGGGTTTGATCCAAGTTTAGATTTGAATCGTGGCCAAATAACTCAAGTTATATATCTAAATATATCATTTTCTATATATATTTATTTGATAAATTTTTCAAATGTAGCAAAGGAAAAGATTTGGGAAGAAACACTAAACTAGAATTTCATTAAATCATATGTTTAAAACAAAACTAGAATTTCATTACCCACATGGGTATAGCTCAGTTGGTTACCTCCCACCTCAGGAAACGGGAGGTCATGGGTTCGAGCCCCATGGCCTAATCTTGGTGTGCCTTAAGGGTAAAGGTCCACCCGTAGAGATTTTATGGTGTGTATCCTGCGGTTTTCCTGACGTAAATAATAAAAAAAAGAAGTAAACAAAACAGTACTCCATCACTACAGTAGAAGAATGAAGAATCAACAGAAGAATCAAAAGAATTGCAGTGAATCACTTGATCAACTTGCATCTCCATCATTTCGATCTTCTTGATCTACCATTGTCGATATTGCATAGAATCGTATCTGATTGAAATCCAAATACTTGTTTTGTAGATAATGGGAACACAGGAATCTCCGTCTCCGTTGACTTTCTTGTATGGAAATTATACCATATGCACTTGAATGCACTCAAGAAGAATGCAACTTCACCACTGTATAATGTCTTAAAAATTGCAGAGGAATTCTCTCTTTCAACCTGCTTCAAGTTCACTCTCTCCTTCCTCTCCCATGAATTCTTGTGTTGGTCTTTCAATATCCAGACATCCATCAAATGAAATCCACGTCCCTTGAGACAACAAAGAGAGAGTTTCCCTTCACACGCTACGAGTTCTCTGTGGACAATGTGAGAATCTTCATCTATGGGCAATGGAATTGTCGTCCACTTTTCGCTGTTGACGTCGAAGGCAAAAATTCTGTCGTCGTATGTCAACCAATAGAATGTGCTCTCCATCAATATAGGGGTGTCTGTCATAATTCTATCTTCCATTTTAATGTCACTAACCCTCTTCCACGACCAATTGTTTGAATCAAATATTTCACAAATCAGATGGTCAGTTCTCTGTTTGGGCGTTGAGAATCGAACAATCTTGTAGTGTACCGGATAAGACGACTTGACAAGCATTGCTGTTGCATGAGTGAAGAATCTAGTCTTTGGATTTGGAATTTTCACCCATTCCTTGGTCGTTGGCTTGCAAATAAAGTATTTCATCTTCTTCCAGTCCCTGTGTGTGCAACACAAGAGCCCTCGGCCCGATGATGCTTCGATCTTCACCCCTTCCTTCTCCGGCAAGAAATCGAGAGATGGTTGAGAAATTGAGGGCGACCGATCAACAGAGGTGAAGAATGAACTGTATCTGCATCGGGTCAGGGACTGAATGAAATACCCATTTACTGTAGGAGTTCTTTCACAGTGTAGACGTATGAAATTTGTCTCGTAGGTCATCTGCTCCCATTCCTTGCACACCCTTCTGAATGAAATGAGAGATTCAAGAGGAAGTCGAGTCAGAATCTCAAAGAAATTTCAGAAGGTACTGAAATAAGTTCTTTTCTTCACTCTCGGATTCTACATAACGGAGAAATTTCTCCTTATTATTATTGCTTCTCCCCATTATCTTCATTGCTATCAACCTCGCCATCGTGATCATCATGTTTACTGCCGTCGATTTTCTAAAGGCAAAAGGAAACAAGAAGAATGAACTTCAGTTAGCAAAACCGGTGAAGAGCATAAGGTAAACTGCTACCACCACAGATAAGGAAAAGGAAATATTAGCTGTGTATATAAAATTATGCTACTTATCCATTAAATATAATTTTAGAAACTTCTAATCTAATTGTAATCCTTTTGACTTCAAACAACTTCAAAAATAACACCGGTCAAAGCTGTCGGGAACCGGAAGAATAGTTGAACTCCAGCTCTGTGTAAATGAGTCTGACGAGGTCGGATTTAGGTAAAATTTGAATTTGTATATATTTAATAATTTAAAATTAAAATTATATTAGATTTGAATTTAGATTCATAAATATATAATTGAAACTCATATCTACTAAATATTGTGAACTGAAATGAGATTCAGATATTTTCAAAACCACAAACGCTAACTCTCTTTCTAAAAAAATGTAATTAATTAAATAATTATATTTTATAAAAATAATGTGAAGAAATGTATTAAAAACAGTACAAAGAAAGTATAATAAAATGAAAAAAAAAAAGCTTGTGATAAAAACCTGGATTCCAATTAGATCTAATATGTGGTATTATTTTTTTCATTGTAAATATGACAGGTAGTGTAGGAGAGATAAAAGAGAGTAAATGTTAGGATTTTATCCTTGTCTAATTAACATATAATATATTTATTAACATATAATGTTAGGAGTTGACAGGCACCTCACTGGAGGAACCCAAGCAGCCAAGCCAACGTGTGAGTGTATTGTGAATACACGATAGCGCTGGGACTGTCTGACAGCAGGTAACACTAGAGATACTTGGCTGTAACATAGAGGGGCTTTTGCAGGCTGTTTTTGAGAAGAGAAAGATCTGTTCTCTGGTATTTACAATAAGAGGTGATCAAAGCTGGCAGGCCTACAGCAATTACAAGTATAAAGAGTGAACAAGCTGCGTCTTACATTATTATTCTATATTGTATTGTGTAATTTCTCTCTTAATACAAGGATTTACATGCTCCGTGAACGTATGCCGAAGGGTAGGTCGAACCACGTAAATTATTGGTGGTGTTGATTTTATTCTGATATTTTTCGGTGTGTTTATTATTTTCGCTAATAAATGCCAACAAGTTGTAGAAGAACTGTAGTGGGAGAAAGGAAGGGAAGGGAGGAGATCGGAACCTTTCTCACCGTCTCTGATTTCCTCCTCTCTCTCGGCTTCTTTGCTCTCGATTCTTCCTCTCACACAGATCCTCTTTCTCTCCTCTCTCTGCTCTCAGTTTTTCGTTTCAGCTCAATCGAAGTTTTCTCTCTGGTTCTGCGTCCTTTTAACTCAATGTGTCTGTTGATATTTTCGTCCTTGGCCGAGTCGGCCGAACCGACTCTCACCGTATATCGCGGTTTCTTTCTTCGGCTCTTTCCTCTTCAAGGAGGATGGTCGTATTTTTAAAGGAAAATATTTACCCTAATAATTCTGTTTATCTAACTCTACCTGAATTAGGTCGCGGGCAAGTTACTTTTAAAGACTATGATTTTCTTAAATTTTAATTAAAAAAATAAAAGAAGCCAACATGTAATATTTTGATAAATATTTAATCTTTTATAAAGAAGCTCTAGATAGATGAAGGTTGACACTTTCAATAAGAAGACTACACATTTATTATGGACTAAGCACTATATAATTGGCTTTAGGGAATTTCATGAATGATATATTTTAGGAGAAATTCATCAATCTAATCATCAGAATAAATGGACCTTAAAAATCAAGGGCTCGTAGCAATTAATTTTTCAAAGTCTAAACTCAACTCAAAACGTTAAATTGATAAGATGAAGCTCAAATTTTACGTTCAATATCTTTATTATTTTTTATATTTTTGAACAATCTCTTAGAGAGAATTAAGAAGCTTTCCTAGAGCATTTCTATTTCATTCTTCATTACATTTAGATATTTAAGAAAAATTTAGTTATATCTCCATGCAATTTTATAAAGATAATTGATTTATTTCATAATGGACTTTTTTATTTACAAACTTTGAGTCTTCCCATGAGACTTTTTAATTTTATTCATTTCAATTTTAAGATTTATCATTGAATTTATTTTTTTTGTCTCCATGGTTCTTGGTCTTTTTGGCAATCTATTAAAGATGCCGAGTTCTAAGTCCAATTCTTAGGTTTCAAGTGTTTTTTTTTCAATTTGAGTCAACTTTCAAATGATGAGTATTTAAATTTGCTCAGATCGGATCAGATCTAAATTAAAATTTTAATTTTTTGGCACATTTGGATTTTAGTAGCTACAAATTTTAAATCAGTCGAACTCTATTCAACTCATATTTAAATCAACTTATTTACTAAATATTTAGCTTTCTATTTTTAACATTTGTCATATGTACAGCCTTGTATTTTCTCTATTATTAATATATTATTGTCTCTATTAAAAAATCAAATAGCTTCAATGAGTTAAACCCAATATAACTTATTTAATCAATGATCGACAAAATCAAATTTATTTATCTAACCACTTATTTAATCTTATTAAAGAAAAGGAAATGAAGTGAGAAAAAACACTAAACTAAAATTTCATTAAATCCAATGCTATCAGAACCAGACCATCTAATGAACCATCTTCGATGCATTTTGGGTTCAACCGCGGTCAAAGCCTGTAGAATCCAGTCAAAGCCGATCAAGTAGTAATATAATATAAATATTATATATAATATTAAGTAAGATACATTTTACCAATAACATTAATATAAATATTAAAAATAACATTCAAACTCTGAGTAATTTATCAAAACGGTGAAATATATGGGATAGAAATAGTAATAAACATTTATATTTAAAATATACACATTTTTTAATATTAATTTTTTATATTTTGAAGGAAATTTTTTTAAAAAAAATTAAAAAATCTTCAAATTTGTGAACCGAGGTTCGCGGTTCATGTTTTTTGTGTCAAAACAGCATAAAACCGCAGTCTGACCCGTTTATGCGATTTTAACCTAAATCGATTTTTGACAAGGACTGAACCACAGTCACCTCGGTTCCGGTCGAACTGCCGATTTGACTGCGGTTCGGTCCGATTCCGATAACATTTGATTAAATCAATAAATTCAAAATTCAGAATACAACTTGGAAAGAATCTGTAATAACAAATTTGCACCGAGCCACTTGATCAACCTGCTTCATTAACTCCATCATTTCCACCATTTTTTTCTTATGCACTCAACAGGAATGCAACTTCACCAGTGTATAATGTCTTAAAAATTGCAGAGGAATTCTCTCTTTCAATCTGCTTCAAGTTCACCCTCTCCTTCCTCTCCCATGAATTCTTCTGTTTGTCTTTCAATATCCAGACATTCATAAAATGAAATTCACGTCCCTTGAGACAACAAAGAGAGAGTTTCCCTTCACATGCTACGAGTTCTCTGTGGACGACTGAGACTCGTCAACTGACATTGATTCGTCTCGGGGCAATAGAATTGTCGTCCACTCTTCGTTGTCAACGTCGAATGCAAAAAATTTGTTGTCGTATGTCAACCAATAGAATGTGCTCTCGATCAATATAGGGGTGTCAATTCTAATGTCACCGGCCCGCTTCCACGACTTGAATCAAATATTCCACAAATCAGATGGTCAATTCTATGTTTGGGCCTTGAGAAACGAAAAATCTTGTAGTGTACCGGATAAGACGACT
Source organism: Chimonanthus praecox (assembly GCA_022113865.1). Taxonomy (NCBI): domain Eukaryota; kingdom Viridiplantae; phylum Streptophyta; class Magnoliopsida; order Laurales; family Calycanthaceae; genus Chimonanthus; species Chimonanthus praecox. The sequence goes on from JAINRJ010000120.1 coordinate 7,783, forward strand.
TGACAAGCATTGACGTTGCATGAGTGAAGAATTTAGTCTTTGGATTTAAATTTTTCACTCATTCCTTGGTCATTGGCTTGCAAATAAAGTACTTCATCTTCTTCCTGTCCCTGTGTGTGCAACACAAGAGCCCCCAGTCCGATGATGCTTCGATCTTCACCCCTTCCTTCTCCGGCAAGAAATCGAGAGATGGTTGAGAAATGTAGGGCGACGGATCAACGGAGTCGAAGAATGAACTGTATCTGTTTCGGATCAAGGACTGAATGAAATACCCTGTAGGAGTTTTTTTCACAGTGAAGACGTATGAAATTTGTCTCGTAAGTCATCTGCTACTTGCACACCCTTCTGAATGAAATGAGAGATTCAAGAGGAAGTCAGAGTCAGAATCTCAAAGAAAATTTCAGATAGTGCTGAGATAAGCTTCTTTTCTTGACCCTCCAATTCTAGAAATTTCTTTTTCTAAAGCACTTCTGTAAAACAGCGAAACATACGTGATATAAATATAAATAGTAATAAATATTTATATTTTAAATATACATATTTTTTAATATTAATTTTTATTTTTTGAAGGGGAAAAGTTAAAAAAAATTGAACAGCAGCTCACGGTTAATAGTTCAAAATTACGTAAAACTGTGGTTTTAACCGATTTTCTGTGATTTTCACGCATAACTGATTTTTGGACATGACTGAACTGCGGTTCTGTTAACATTAGTTGCTGCAAGAACTTCAACCTCACGACCGGAGATTGATAGCAACAAGGGCAGAAACCACCACTCCTCTCTCTCTCTTCTTCTCTTTTGTTTTGGAAGTAAAGCTTAATCCCTGTATATGTAGGATTTCATAGAGATGACCGTCTTCTAAAAATAGGAAGAGGTAGAACTTCCAATAGGTAGGTTTGGAGTCGGTTGAATTTGGATCAACTTTAATTCCGTCTAACTGTCTTTAACTTTGAACTTATTACTTATTTATTAAACTTGTAAATTTATATCATTTTAAAAATAAATTTAAAATTCAGTCTCAACTTGAAATTCTATCAAGTCAAATAAAACATGAGTTTTTAGACTTAACTCCAAAAAACCTAGTAGATATCAGTTTATTTCTTTAATTTGAAATTCTATAGAGTTGAATCAACTCAGATTGAATTGCTAATTTTTTTTTTTAATTTTTAAACTATTCCTCCAACTTATTATTTATTTATTAAATGAGTCAATTAAATTGAATTTAGTTCAAAAATCTTAATCAGGACCAAAGATAAAAATAATGTACTATTTGTTTTAAGAAATTAAAAAAAAATATTTTAATTATATTTTAAAAACAAAAAAGACAATAATATTTTTTATTTTTAAAAACTAGTGTTAAAAAGTAATGAGCCCATCAAGAATTTGTGAAATGTAAGACATAGGTGCATGTCTCAATGTTAACATAGATATTCATGACAGTAAATAAGCTCATGCAATAACATTAATTAAATTAAATTAAATTAAATTTTATATCACCATTATTTTAAGTCAGAATTCCATCAATTTAAAATTAAATTTACAAGAATTAATCTTATTACAAATCATTCCATCGTTCAATTTAAAATCTAATATATTCTAATTTATCCTTTGATACGAATGGTGAACCAAGCTCGGGAGTCTTTTGATAGCCACGAGTGTCTGGCAAGTTTGGGTTGGTTCCATCATAACTAATTTTGACTACATGCCACATACAAAATTCTCAAAACTTCATGCACACACACACGTGTTGCGGATTTAAACCCCCATAACTTAATTTTGGTGTGCGTTGGAGATAGTGAACTTATCTGTGGGAGTTTTAGTAGGACTCTGTATGAATTCCCCACACGGTTAATCCAAAAAAAAAATCATTTTGAATTTGTGCTTTTACCCTCCTTTCATCCTCAATCAGACATTCGAAATCAAAATTTGAAATTCTTCAAGGGCAGAAATAACTGGAAAAAAGAAAATGATTTCTCATCTTGGAGAAATCTAATGCACAATTGCTTTGTTTCAATTTAACCTCTCTGCCATTATACATTAAATAAGAAAAACAATTAGAGGAACAAACAGAGTTACAGATTACAATCAAATCCATTCTTGAAATTTAGCGCACAAACCGTGTTTTCTAAAATTAGATGATTTTCAGCAGATTTCATCGTATGGATGATGGATGATCGGTCGTCTGAGAAAAAGTACACTTGACTAAGCCACCAGACTGATTAAATTCCCATGTCTAGCATCAAAACCAGTTCCAATCTCGGGTGCCTGCTCCTCTTATGCTGGTCTCATTCATCAGAAGTGTTGTTTGACCCGACGACCCAGTATTTCTTAACAGCGACCAATATCTTCTCTGGCACGAGGGGACCATCTTCATGATCCAGCATTTTAGTCACCCATCTCATGCCACCAATCACCTTCCTCACCTCGTTCAGAACATCAACATTGTCACGAAATATAACTGCACCTTCCGGTCGCAAGATGCGATCCATCTCCAGAAGGATGTCTTCCATTTTGCACCTGATTATAAAAGCAAGAAAAAGAAGCCATTACTTCAAAAGCTTTCACGTCAAAGAAAATACAAACAATATCCATTTCTGTATATATATCACCATCTGCTTTAAGAACACCACCACATCATGACAGGAACTTTGAGCAAAATAATGAAAAGAAGCTAATCCAGCATCCAATTACGAGATTTAAATCCTTTGTAATGTTTATAGAGGATATCTTGTGTACTTTACCCATCAATTATTCTAACCATTCACATTAGAGGCGAACCCATCATTTGACTCATTGAATGAGTGGTCTTGTGATGTAGGCGCCTGTCAAGTTTGGGGCCATCAGATTATCCCAACTCTTGATCCTAGAGCGCCATAGTTTCAAAAGTAGATAGCCCTATGTTTGGTTCTCATTTGATCTATTTATACTTGTTTGGGTAGTAGCTATGTTCATCTGTCATACAATCCAACCCTCTTTCAATGTCACAGGACAGGAACAGATAATATTACAAGATTGAACAGGTATCACGAATATCAACATCTTGAAAATCTCACAATATTTTCTGAAGAAAATGATGAACCAAGAAAATACTAATATTATCACCCATATATGGCTAGAAATGAGAACATTGTGATACTTGAGTATTAATTGCAGAACTTTTTTGACATGTATAACTAAGCTCTAAATGTTTTTATGCCATATAAACATTGTGATAATTAATAATCTGTGTTTACATTATTTTATTTCTATTGAGACTTTTCCAATAATATCCTGAGAAAGACCCAACAAGCAAAAAACCCACAACATTATTTCAAGACAACAAATTTTTAAGTTCAAGTTCAAACTTTATCAAGAGAAAGAACTTACGTGTTCTGATACAAGCTGAAGACGCCATATGCATGAATGAGGTCATATGACCTTGGATATGTAGAGAAGCCTTCGCACCTGAATTATGAAGAAAAATTGTTTAAATGAAGATTAAAGATGCAAAAGATTTTAAGCTGAATAAATAGCTGAAAAGATATGCTAATGCAGAAGCTTGACACTCGGCTAAAAGGGGGTCCACATCTCCATTCAGTTTGCAGTACTTTTAGGCACTGAAATCTTAAAAAGAAAAAGAAAAGATGATCTTTCAGAAAGGAACACCATAATCAAGACTCGTTTGAGCAAAAGAAACAGTAGTACATGCGTCTTTAAAAGCACACTCACATCAAATATTGCATATGAAAAGATAAATTTGGCAAGCCAACTACAACACCTAATATTGGCAATGGAAGAGCCATGACTGGAGACCCAAATTGCTCCTAAACTGCACATTTTGTTTCCATTTGCAGTAAGGGCAAGCATCCGTCCTGCTTTTTGTTTAGAGTAGCAAAAAAAAATCATGACTGAAATCTAGGCAGACTATTGCTGCTCTATTTTATCCAACCAAAATGAAGATAATACAGCATTACTTCAAGGCAGTTATTCTGGGCTTTTAAATAATGAAATAACTTCACCTGAGCGATGTCTCCACTTGGACCCCCACATGGGGCCCACCAGGCCCAAAAGCCACACACACACACACACCCACCAACCCCTCATAAATTGGATGGATCCCTATCCAATTTAAACCCATTCCAAGTAAATCTCACCATTGGCTTAAAAACCTATTCAAAACTGGTCCCATTTTGACAGTTGATATTTGGACCCTTGAAAATCATAGTTTTTCAAATCTAGTAGGCCTGATTTTTTCATGAGAAGCATCACTCTGAAAATACCTTTCAAACGCACCCACCCCATACACTAGAACACCTTGTGAGCCCCCACAGGTCCCAGGGAAGACTGTCACCCATGGGCAACGCTAGCCAGGTGAATGGGTTCTTAAAATCCTGAATCAATCTGTAAGAACACAGGTTTAAAGACATACATCGCCATGATAGGCAAAGGACCTTTAACAAGCAGTTTTAGCAATGCATTACAAAGAGCACAACTATCAAAATGGACTTGCGGACTAGTGACAAAATCTTATGATTTACCAATTGAATCTTGCAATATGACAATTTTTAAAGAAAATGATTTGGCTCTTATCATATGACAGAATTTTTTTTCAACAACCTTAACAATTTTTCAGTTACTTAAATATTAGCTTTTCCAAAATATGACTTCTCCTTTATGATCCAAGTCAATTTTCAAAACATTAGTCTTATAAGCTATATACATAATCACATGTAATTAGCAAGTCATACACCTAACTTTCTTTTTGTAATGACAATCAAGATACATATAATAATATCATCATTTTTATGGGTCATTTTACCAATAATGTTTTGAATGCCAAGTGCATAGAATATGAAAGCTTATTTTTTAACTTTTTTAAAGATTTTATCCTTTTTTGAAAAAATATTACGATTTACGATACAATTTGCTATTTGATGACTGGAACAATTTACGATACGATTTTAATTTACAAAACATTGCTGGCAAACTAAGGGCAAGGCAAAAAGTTCACTTCCTCCAATATCATTGACCAAATAACTCCAAGTAATTTACAAATGATAAACAAGGCTGTAATTGGTAGCAGAGAGATGAATAATCTGTATAAACAATTGATGCTGCCAGCAGTGTGGGACACTTCCCTGAGACATTAGATACTTATCCTTTGGAGAAATTCCTCCACTTTCCTTTTCAAAAATCAAGTTAAAGAAGCTAAAAAATTCTACAATTTCTTTACAAGAATGCAGGAGAAAGTCCAAAAAAGAGGAATTATAAGGGAGCAAGCAACTGCTGACAAACTAACCCTAAATATCAATGCAATGGCTTGCAACAGAAAATGAAATTAACATGTTAGAACATGATCCAGACTCTTATCATTTTTATCAAACAAAGAATCAAGTAAAATGAGTGAGGGATAGATACCAATCATGATAAATGCCAATCAGTCCTCTCTCATAATAACCCAAGGTATTTTTCTCTGAGATAGTAGGCACCACATTCATTACCCACGACTTTGAAGATTCAAGGGCCGCTGCAAAACCTCCAAGACCTGCATTCATATCCATGACATTCCGATACCTCCCAGATTCAATTAATTTGTTGATCCTCTTATAAGCATTCACATGTTTCTTCCACAATTTATTGTCCTCTTGAAATGATTCAGCCGTGACCCAGTAATAAATCCAAGTGTTATTCTTGGAGGAACAGCAAATAGCCTCTCAGGGAATTTCTTCAACTCTCCCCCAGCAACTTCATCTGGACTTTTAACCTCAGGGAATGGAGTAATACATGTTGTCATGTTCTTGTACCTAAAATTCACCCCCAAAAAAAATTTAGGAAGGACATCACCAAATTGGAAAAAAAAAACTACCAACAATAAAACTGATCTTTTTACTACACAACAATAAATAGCTTAGTGTAAAGAACCATTCACAACGAATGATATTGAAAAGGAAGTTATTCATGTTATTGATTTTCAGGTCATGGAAAAATCAGCTGACTGCATTTACATTTTTTGAAGGGAACTCTCAGGGTTTGATGGGTCAAAGTTTTCCAAATTCTAGAGATTAAGTCAGAGAGAGAGAGAGTCAAATCAATCCCACTAAGACAAGCACCTTTCCCCCACAACTTCATATGAGATTGACAATTAAGGCCCTCAAATCACTCAGCCTCCTGAATGTGGCTAGATCAGGTCTGAAGTCATTCAATACATGCGCAGACCCAAACAAAGTAATAACTTTGCCTACATGAAACGGTTTCTAGCAGGAAAAAGTGATTGATTGAAGTCACCATGGTCCATATATTCATTTGAGTATTTCACTATGCGAATCTGTAGTGAAAAAATCATTCAAGATCTTTTACATTTGGAAGGAGCAAACTCAAACGTGTTTTTAGACCTTAATCAATTCATGCTTGATAAACCTGCCAACCTAATTTCTATCTCTGTTTCAAATACCCAAGGGAGTGGCAAAGAAATTAGAGAAAATCCAGAGGGACTTCCTATGGAGGGCAATGGTGAAGCTAGGAAAATCCATCTAGTGAAATGGGAGGAAGTTAGGGATGTTAGAGATAGAGGAGGTTTGGGGATTTTGAGCGAGGGATGGGAACCAAGCCCTGGTATGCAAATGGCTTTGGAGATTTCCAATTGAAAAGGAGGCTCTGTGGAGGAAGGTTTTGGTAGCCAGGTACGGTGAGGCAGATCGGGGGGGGGGAGATTAGGTTTCAGGGCAGCGAGGGAAGGTTCGACAGTAGTGAAAGCATTGATGAAGATAGGGAATAACGGGGGAAGGATTGGTGAGGCTTTTCAGGATGGAGTTAGACCCCTAGTTGGTAATGGTAAGAGGGTGCTTTTTTTGGAAAGACAAATGGTTGGGGGAGAGACCAATTTTGTTGTCATTCCCAAGACTGTTCAAAACTGTTCTGAATCAGGATGCTCTGATTAGTGAGTACTACAATGATGTTGGCGACGCACTGTATTGGTCTATCCCCTATAGAAGGTCCTAAGAGGTTTTGAGGAGGACCTCCACCAGGCTTTGATCACTCTTTTAGAGGAGGCCAAGTTGTGGATTAAAGAAGAAGACAAGTGGATTTGGTCCAAGGAACCATCTGGTTCGTTCTCTGTTAAATCAATCCTAGATTCAGCCTGTGCCACAAACCTGAGCAATCCGCCCTTGTGCAATCTTGCTTGGAATAACAAAGTGCCCCCTAGAACCCAGGTCTTTATGTGGGCGGCCCTTAAGAAAGAAGATCTCACTTAGGCTCAATTTAAGAAGAAGGGGTATCCTCCCTGAAAGTGCTTCGGTTGTGTGCACTCTTTGCGGGGAGGGAGATGAGACAGTGGACCACTTATTGAGTGGGTGTCGATTCACGTGGGGTGTATGGTGTTCCTTTTTTAGTCTTTTTGGTTGCTCATGGGCCATAAGGATAGGCGTGGAGGGTGTGGCCACAGAGTGGAAGGGAAGACCTTTCAGGGGTAGAGCTAGGACGGCTTGGATGTTAGTTCCCTATGCAGTCATGTGGGCTATTTGGAAAGAGAGAAATGGGAGGATCTATGAGCATAAGAGTGGGTCTATAGGAGAAGTTTCGAGAAGGCAAAATGGAACTTGATAGGTTGGCTTTCTGTTTGTAACGAGTTCTCTGGTTTGGCCCAGAAGATTTTACCTATCATGGGATGGGTGTATGAGGGCAGTAGGAAAAGATAGAAAACCCAGGGTTGATTGGGTTGTGCCACCTCAAAATTGCCTTAAATTTAATGTAGATGGGGCAGCAAGAGGTAAACCGGGTCCCGTAGGAATAGGTGGGGTGTTGCACGACGATGGGGGTAGGATGTTATTAGCTTTTTCTGAGCCCTTCAGCATCATGGAGTCGAATGAGGAAGAATTTAGAGCAATTAGGAAGGCACTTCAGATTTGGTCTAGGTTTGGGAATGGAAAGCTCATTGTTGAAGGTGACTCGACTAATGCTATCTCTTGGACAAGTAATAGGAAGTGCCCCCCATGGAAATTGGTTACTATTTTTAGGGACATTAGAAGGTTGTGTAGGTCGAGGGATATCACCTTCTCTCATGCTCTTTGGTCGGTGAACAGTATTGCTGATTTTCTAGCAAAAGTGGGAGTACAAAAACATAGACCTGCAATGGCGTTTCTCTAATCTTGTCTTTATTTGGGTGTATGGGGTGATAGGGATTTCTTTTTTGCATCTTTTCTGTATTCGGCTTTTTTCTCATAGTTCTTAGATGTTTTTGTTTGTATTTCTTTTGTTTGCCATGTATACATCTCCTATACATGGTCTATCCCTCTTGTACCTCCTTCTTCTTTAATCGAATTCACTAGTTACTGTTACAAAAAAAAAGGTAGAAAGTGTGATAAATCCAGCAAAATGCACACATGCATAAACTTACCAAACATCATCAGTATTCGTGGATTCACATGTGTTAATGAGAAGATCATTTTGTTTTCGTTGGCAGGAATCAACATTGTTTTTCTTTCTCCAAATTGCAATATCCCCCTTTTCATACTTCTTTTCCCAACAAAGAAGTTCAGCCAGCTCTTCAATCCTTCTTGTTCCTTTTGAAGGTCTCCTTAGACCGCTTCCATGTTTTATAGTAAGTTTTCCAATTGATAGGAGGCCCAGACAATATCCAGTAACCTCCAGGTCTGAGAACACGATCGACTTCCATCATATACATACCATCTGCATAAGAAGTTCAAGAATGACATAATGGACACTTTCAAACTTGTAAAGAAGTCCTCAGGCACAACCCCTTTTTTAACAAATTAGATTAAAATCTAATATGATAGAACAGAATGTACAGTTGAAGGAAGAGCAATCTAAACTACAGGAGCTATATGTTTACATATATTCTCTCCAAGAGCATATTCATATGATGGTATAGAAAAGAAATAATCACAACACTTTTAAGTAATTCATTTCTAATATCACTGTTTTTGGGTTGCTGCATACTAATGGTACTTTTGACGTCAATGTAGGGGAAAATTAGTAATCACCATTTGAAGTCCAAGGGATTAAACACCGTGAGCACTGAGCCATATCGAAGGCTCTAGGTGGATAAGGAAGTTTTATTGTGCCAAGCACACCAATTACTGCAGGTACACCTCGCTCCAGAGAAAACTGCACCTGTGCTTCATGGTTGTCTCTTGGTGCAAATGACATGGCCAAGACATTCCTTTTCAAGAGATAAGCACCCCAACTTGCAACCTGTAACACAAGCTTGCCTAGTCAGTTTTACCTACTATAATTGAATGATCAATTGGTTTCATGGCAGAAATGACAGTGTGGAAATCGATGAAGACAAAATTAAAATAAGGGCATACTACAAAATGCCTGGGCGTTTTTGCCACCAAGCACAGGTGTCCCAAGTGAGACCCACTTTATATTGAATCCAATCTGTTAAAAATATTTTTTCTTTCTAAAACTTAGATCCAACCTTTTAAAATTTCCATTTGATGCATTCTAAACAATTAGATTATTCATGCTAGGTCAAAATATTTATCTAATAGTTGATCTTTAATCATTAAAAATCAAGGGCTAACATGATTCAATGAGTCCCATTTTTGACAGTATGATATCCCTCATAATAATCTAATTCACCCATACAACTTGTGTGATCATCAGATAGGGCCCACTATCTGATACAGACCATCAGATCCTGCCAGACCTGCCCTTAATAAATAAAATTTAACCCAGCATTGCAGCAAGATCAAAAGTTTCAAATAGACTTGTTTGGTCTAATGCAGAACAGCAAAGAGAAGTTGACAAGGGAAGCATATCACATCAGTAACAAGGAAACGTTTCTCAGATTTTTTGACAAGAAATGTGTGGCATTTCTAAAAATAGTAAGTTCTTGGAGAGAAAACCAACTTTACTTTCCTGTTACCAGTGTGGCAAGGGCACATGCTAAAAGGTAAGTTTCAGTCAGCCTCCCTCATTCATTCCTTTCACTCAGATTTTTGACCCAGTAACAAAGAGACCTTTATTGATCATATATTTCAAAACAGAGGAACAAATTTGAATGTTCCACATACCCCACAACCTGTATCCAGTGCAGTCCGAACAGTTCCATCTGCAATTGGGATTACTGATGCAAGTTCGTTGATATATGCATCTGCTCCTTGAGGAAACATTGTTCCTCCTCCTGGAAATTTGAATACATTACCCTCAAACTGAACCCAGTTCTGAACAGCCTTCTCAACTGTCAAACTCTTATATGGAACATTTGCATATGGTACATAGTCACGGCTCTTTGGCCAGGTAAATGGAGTCACATATCCTTTGGGTGCCGGGATAAGACAATGTAGCTTTTCATCCTCACTGGGACAGTGTCGTTCTCTATAGATCATATTGTCCCTTGGAAATTTCATGGCACGATTTTGATCTTGGCAAGGAGTATAGTCTGTGTACTCTGCATCACATGGCTCGAATACTTCAGTTTTCTGTTCAGATGGGTCAATGGGACTGCCCCCATCATTGTGATGGGACTCAAATTGTAAATTTGACATGATGCTGCAGTCTGTCTGCCCTAGTCTTGCCCTCTGCTCAACGTCCAAAGCTATGCTATCTCCCTTTCCAAAACCACTCTTCTGCCATGCACCCAAAACAGAAGAAGCAACACAAACCAACGACAATGAATATAGACACTGAGCTTCGAGTCCTACCACCTTGCGGGTTTGTTTTTGACCCCATGATGCTCCTGCAACAATTCAAGCTTCTTGTAAATAAAATTACTTTCTTGAATATACTATAAATGCCGCTGTCAAGTAAATGAGCACAATTTTCCTACAAAAAAAGGAACTACAGCAAGGATGACATGATATAATACTACACTGAAAAGAGAAAGCAACTGATCCAATATAAATAGCAAATTTAGACACTTATAGGTATTATCTTTTGAAATGTAAAAACAACTCTATGAGGGCTGAAATGTATTTCAACATGATTTATAGGTATTAAATCTTACATGAAATGTGAATAAAGAAGCTATTTGACATTATACATAAATTAAACAATACACATCGAGCAACCCTTAGTGCTCCTATATGATTACTTGCACCTTTTTATGGTCTTCAACTTACAAGCTCAAATACAACTTAACCAGCTAGTGCCCGAAGCCCTACAATCAGTTACAAGTAATTTTGTCTATTAGATTAATAGTTAAGTAAAAGAGTGTTCAACTAAGAGCACTTCTGTTCACTTTTTTCTTTATATAAAGGGCAATTATAAATTTATATGGAGAGAGAGAGAGAGAGAGAGAGAGAGAGATGAATTTTTTGTTCAACTAAGAGCACTTCTGTTCACTTTTTTCTTTATATAAAGGGCAATTTATAAATTTATATGGAGAGAGAGAGAGAGAGATGAATTTTTTGTATAGATAGCAAAAAATTATAATAATAGAGCCAACTAAAGCTATACATTTTTTATTCTTTTGGAAATGGAAATGTAACTGAGAGATGAATTTTTTGGATAGAGAGCAAAAAATTATAATAATAGAGCCAACTAAAGCTATACATTTTTTATTCTTTTGGAAATGGAAATGTAACTGAGAGATGAATTTTTTGGATAGAGAGCAAAAAATTATAATAATAGAGCCAACTAAAGCTATACATTTTTTATTCTTTTGGAAATGTAACTCAAACCAGCAATCTTTAAGGGTGCAGTAAAAGCACTTACCAATTGCACTTGAGCTCCTGTCCAAAGCAAGGAGATTATTGGCCCCATCCCCACTACTAAACAAGTTCTCCCCCATAAGATTAGGAATTTAGTAACTAAGCATTCATTGTGCCCTCCTCTTCATTTTTGTTTGAACATGTGCAAGGATATGTCCATAGAGAGTAGTAGTCTCTAGCCCATTCCCCAAGGAGAGTCATTAAGGTTCAAAAAGCTTGTGTTTTACCCACTAACTCCTTGAGAAATTGACAAAGGAACCATTTTGAAAATCCCTTACCCCACTATACAGAAAAGGACCCACAAACCAAGCCACCATGAAAGACTGGAAATACTAGGGGAATGAAATTCAAATTACGAAAGAAAACCCCTAGGTACCTAGAACTTATATACTGGTCCCCACCCCAACCCCCACAACCATAGCCAAACGCATAGATGAAGAGGATGGGGGGACACCAGGTTGACCCATCAGAATGTAGATCAAACACCCAATGCCAAAATTAGAGCCAGATTTTAGGGCCCTAACTTCTAGGCCTAACTTTGCATCCATCAAATAAATGGATCAAGTTATTCAGACAAGGTGCAGAACTAATAAAGGGGATAGGCCCACACCTGCATTTTAGGCCCAATGACAAATGAAATTGAAGTAGGATGCATTGCCATTTGCCACCCCGATTCTCCAGGAAGAACCACTTTCTTCCTTGAGAAAACCTATATCCAACAGTGCCTAGTAACTAAGACAAGGAAGCTAGTTTCAGAGTGATAACTGCTAAGTGGTCCCGATATGAGAATCCAAGATACTTAAAAACAGTAGAAACATCAGTATCATGTCAATGTCGTGTACTTCATATTTTGGATGCATATTTGGACTCATACATGAATCAGATACCTAATCAGGTAATATGCGATTTTCTACCTTCTTTACTTCAAATCAACTTCCACAATGTGAAAATAAAACAGAACTGATCCATGGGCCCGAAAAAAGTGTCATCCATGTTCTATCCCACCCTTCTCAAGCTACATCCAAGCACACCAGGACCTGTTAGGTAGCTTGAATTTCATAGTGGAATTGGAATTCGGGGAAATTTGCAGAATTTCCAAAGAATCACATGTTTGGTGAAACTGGAATTCTAGATTTGGAACTCTGAAACTGCAGAGTTTCAGTTGTAGGGAATAGTATCTTATAAATACTACCAAATATTCTGTGATTCCTTATAGAATTAAGCTTATGCAAGTTCAGGCTACAAAAAGTTTTTTTATTAAGAAAAGAAAATTACAGTATTCAAAAGAATTCCAATTTGATTAAGAAAATTTTGGGGACATTGTTGAGATTTATCGATAGACTTAGGATAAAGAGTTTGATTTCACGTGTTATATCAGCTATAGAGCTTTTGGCATATTGTCAAGTCCCTAGCATTTGATATCAGACCAAGTTGCAGGTCCCGTGTTCAAATCCTATTGAAAGCAACCATAGGTGAAAAGGACTACTAGAATGTTGCAACATGGTAGCTTGATATGTAAGGAGTCATCGATGAGGGGGAGTGTTGAAGTTCATAGATGACTTAAGATAAAAGGGTCTGATTTCACGCATTTCATTAGCTCTAGAACTTATGACGTTTGGTCAAGTCCTTAGCAAACACTTCATAGGAAAAATATCATGAACAGGAAGTGGATTTTTAGGGAAACACATTCCTAAAAACATATGTATGTGTCTTTTGGACCTCGCATGGGGTAGCTCAACTGGCAGGCACTTTGGTTTAGGAACCAGAGGTCCTAGGTTCAAGTCCCGTAATCACCCGATGCATGTGGCTTGAAAGGGGCCACGTGCATCCAAAGTTTTACCCAATGCTCTCATACTCAGAGAGAGATGGGGGCCTTGGGGTTCTCTGTCATAAAAAAAAAGTATGTGTTGTTCGGTTATTTGAATGCACTTCTCATTAAATTTCCTATTGTGTTGTTTGATGATTATCTTTGGAACAGGCAACCAGGAAGGTGTTCTGCAAAATTCTGGGAATTAGACATTCCTAGAATGTCAAACTTTCCCTATCACACGCCTTTCCAAGCAATAGTCCAATTGGATTTCCAGGAAAGTCTCCGGATTTAAAACAGGCATCAGTGTAAGAACTGCACCCTCACAGCCATATCTAAATCACTAGTATCAGGGTCAACTACATCTTGACCTGAAGAATTCATAGTTACAGTACAAGGCCATGACCCTTATCGACACCGACACCCATGTGATTGCATTCATATTGCCAAACATGCATGCACCACTTTTTGGTGAAAGGAACAGTCATTATAGGCACTTAATGTCATCCATTTATTGTCGACTTTATAAGTTTTTTATTACCATTCTAAGCTATTAAAAAGCTTGCCCTCCATAACTCTACAATCAATATATAGTGTCTTTCCTAACCCCTTCAATCCAAGTTTTAAAGGTCTTCTCTTTCTTGTTCTTTTACTTGCATACTCTCATTTTTTCACATACGGGTCATATCTGGCTTCCTATCTAAATACCCGAACCACCTCTGACGGTCTTCCATCATTTTCTTCTTCTAGTGAGCTACTTTCAAGATTTCCCTAATGTGTCAATTACTAATTTTATCTTTTAATTTTATACCACTTATCTATCTTAGAACATGTAAATCTGTTTTCATTACCTCGTATACTCGTTTTTTTCTTAATCATCAACCACTCAGCTCGATAAAGCACTCCTGTAAAAGGAATGAATGTGACAAAAACAAGGGGTGTCAATATCAGCTTTCTTTTATGGCAATAGATTTTCAAAACATGGATTCTTCAAAATATAATGAATTTCTTGGATCCCTCGAAAAGCTTAACACTCTTGAAATAACTCCATCAGCTGAACTCTGCTTCTTTGTGATGAAATTCAACAGCTTGAGAAGATATCGATCTCAAACATCGGAACAGGAAAACAACAGAAAAAGGAAATCTATATAGAAATGAAAAATCATCGGAGAAAAGAAAGAGAAAGAAAATATGGGTTTATGAGTAGGAACTCGAAATGACAATGGGATAGTCTAGAAAGAAGAGCAAAAACATTTCTTTTTCTTCTCTTAAAATATTAAATATATCGGCATTTTAAATTGTTACAGAAGATTTAGAGAGTAAAAAAGAATAAGAAGGAAGGAAAGTGAAGATCGCTCACCTGCCAAGAGATACAAGAATGCCAAGATTCTTATCTTCAGGGTCTTCGAGTTTCCCGGCTTAAATCATTGCAGGAAGAGACAGAGGAGAGGAAGGGAGGACCGATCGAGAGAGAGAGAGACGTTGGTTTTAATAAAAAATCTACCGACACTCAATTATGAGTTTTTTAAGTTTTTTGTTTTTATTTTATATATATCGTCATTTAACTTAAAATTATTTATATTATTCATTTGAAGTTAACTATTTTTGATAAAAGGATAAATAAATAACGTCCTAATAATAATGAAACTTATAAAGTCATAAAGTTATAGACTCTATAATGATAGAATATGTTTTTGTGAATTTTAACAATATGAGTGAATTAATTTAAATTTTAAATACACAATTAGTTATAATGGGATTTGATGAATTAAAAAAATGATTTAAATCTAACACATTTATATTGCTATAGAAGTGTCATCTATTTAACTACTTATTGCACTTAAATGTATTAAAAAAAAAAATTATTTATACATATTTCAGATACTCTGAATATTTTGATCTTAAAAAAATTATATTGAAAAATTAATCAGCATACATAAATTAAAATGGATTTTATTATTTTTGTCATTAAATATATTAAAAGACTAAACAACATATGTACGAAAGATAATAATAATAGTATACAAATGTGGTGAATTTTATTGATTATAATAAGTAAAAAGAATAATATGCATCACAAGAGATATAAAAAAGAATATGTATTTTAAAAATGTATTGTGTTTACATTATGCAAAAAATTATTTTGAACAATTTGGATCAATTTTTTATACAATGAAGTGGGAAGAATTAAAAAATTGAATTAAATAAAGGGCATTATTACTAATGATGAAGGTGATGATCAAGAAAATTATTTGGAATACTTTTTATTTTTTTATTATAATTGACAATATGAAATTTTAGTAAAAGAGGAAATTATGTATTTTAAAAGAAATTTTTATCATTTAAACTAAATATTTTATTAAGAGTATCTAGATTAAAAAGTGTGGCTCAATAACCCATATGATTGACATGATGAATTTAATATTCCTTTTAACATAAAAATGCATATGGAAACTCAAACTTATGTATCTCTCAATCAAAATTTAAAATCTTCAAACTAAAATAGCAAATTGATATTGAAACTTAACCATATTATTTGATATGATATTCATTATGTTAAACAAAATTATGAAGACATAAAACATATTTACAGCACAAACTCAAAACAAATCTTTGAGAATACCCAAAAAAACATCGATTGTGCAACTTTTCACTTAGTCGCGAGGAGCACCGAACAGCGGATTTCATCAACACAGAGATATGTCCTATTCTAAGAAAATGTGGGACCCAGTTGTGGATGTCTGAAAACCATGGGATGTAACAACGGCCAAAGTCAGCCTTTTGATTAAAGAAAAGGACTAATGAATATTTTAAACTTAATTAGATAGTTAAAAATTTGAAAGAATGTAGATTAACATTAAAAAATTACATAAATTTATTCTTAGATCTTTCAGTCTAACGGGCGATCACCACCACAGCAGCAGGCTCGCCGGCTCTAAGTCCGGTCGGGTCAGGATGAACCAGATTGAATTTATGTTAACTCATTTCAAATCAATATTTTTTAATTTAAATCTGTAATTAATCTAATTTGAGATTTCCAAAATATCTGTTACTTGGAAGATGATCTGAACCAAGAAAAAAAAATATATATGAGACTGGGGCGAGAACCCAAAACCTATAATTAACTTGCAAAAAAATAAATTCCAACAATCATGAGAAGAAAAATCTAATTTAGATCCCAAAAATAGAAGAAAAAGCTTCATAAAGATGGAAATTCGATAAAATAAAAGCAAAAAATAAAGATATTTAAAATGGAAGAAATTAAATATTCTAATATAAATGCCTCTTGATAATTACTTTTTTATATACAGATATTAATAAATTTTAAAAATAAATCAAAAAATTATTTTGTTTACTAGGTGAAATCTAAGGTAAGCCGAGATAGGTGGGATTTCTACTTCGGTGAATCGCCCCCATGTGGGCCCATCTGATGATGAGTCAAAGCCATTCAATTGTTTCTCTCAGATTTATATTTAACTTTATTTGTCATTCATATCTTCATTGTTGCATTGAACATCATAGGGTAAAATATTTATTCAATAACTTTATTTAATATTAATTATGAGCTAAACTAATTCAATTGACTCTTGGATAATTTGATAATCTTCATAATGAGTTATTTAAACATCTAAATTTTTCCATCAAAGACTGGGTAGCCCAATAAAATACTCAAATAAACCTAAAGAAACAAAACCGAAATGTACTAAAGTAACCTAAATTGTATCATTACAATCGTTGAAATTTTGAAATCGCACCAGCTGTCCCTGCACCATTATTTCGTACACAATCGCTTTTAATGCCAACGCTACATTTTATTAGCGTGTGGTCCCATCTCAACCCACACATTATTATTATTATTATTATTATTATTTAATTTATTAACGATCAGTCATCCTGATAAAATCTGTGAGGGGTGAAATGAAATTCCCATTCTAATTCTATCGGTTATTTAAGTATATGTTATGCATTTATATTTGATGAGAGGTACAATTAAAAGTATAAAATGAGAATTTCATCTTGCGTCTCTCTTTTATTATTATTTGCTAATTTCTTAAAATCTTTTCAGTACCCATCTCTTCTAAGTTCTAACATTTTTCCTCAAACAAAATGCATCAATATGGGACTTGTGTAGTATTTGAAACCACTATACCAGAGTTCCATCAGCTTTTTACTTTATTTACTTAAATTAAATAGATAAAAATTTAAATAATAACAATATAACAAGCATATCTGATTCGACAATACATTTGCGATTTTGAACTTTGAGCGCATTACTGACCTAATAAAAAATTGATACAACAGGGCAACTACCCACCCCATTTCCCCAATCAGACAAATTGATTTGTCCTCATTTTCCCTTGACTAATTTACATTTGCCGATAGAATAAAAAAAAAAAAAGCTGCAAATTTTTTAGAGAAAAATAAAAAGACGAACTATTATTATGCATTCACCTGAGAGCATTTCTTTAGCTGCAATCCCATGTGATGGATATCCTTGTTGGAGACATTTACAATGCCAGATTGCTCATTGACCTTGTCAATCAAAAGCTTCAGAAGTGGCACCTTCGAAATTGTTCTCCGTGATCCGACCATGATAAGCTTCTTCTGCACCATAATAAGCAGCTCCAGTAAGCATTTCAGATGGCACAGGTGCATGGTGTAGTGTAGAAATCTAGTAAAAGTGAGTTAATTATGATCATTTTTGCACAGAACAAAATCCATCGACATTATCGTCCAACAGATCCTAAATGTTGAGATATATTAGAGATATATTAGGATTATTGCTGTATTTCCATATCCACATAAACCTTCTTACCCCCTCTCCTACGAATTGGAAATCCATAATCTAATATCCACATGAAAATAAGGCCAAGCACACATGTGTTTTCCACCCTAATTGGAACTGGGTTCAAAACCCACTGAACTGTTAATTAAAATAAAAAATACAATAATAACAACACTCAAAACTAATCTCGGACACTCTTGATCAGTGTCTTGTGAGCACACACCTCTCTCTCTCTCACTAGGGTTTATGTGACGAACAAAAAGAATTTTAGGAGTTTTTGAAAGGAGAAGTGGATTTTGGGTCAAAATGAAAAGTTCCCAAGGGGGCATCAAATTTTTGTTTGATAAGTTGTGGATTTTTTACATGGAAATTGGATATTGAGTGATTTTATTAGTTCACCATAAAATCCAAGTTTCACAAAACATGGAAAATCAAGATGGAAATTATGAAATCTCACAAAACTCAACTCCAGAAATTTATAGTTCTTTCTCAAAATCCTAAGGATTGAACCGTGATTCTAGAGTTCTTATCCTGCCAAGTACTAACTAATAATTCCAACCCACCAAACATTGAATGACTGTTGCAATAATACTTGAATTCTAAAATTAGCAGATTTTATAATTGTAGAGCTTGAGGAATTATAAATTTTATTGAGATTCTGCCAATGAGGCCACCACAGTGAACCAGACTTAGAGAAGGGAAGCTATATCATCTAACTTGGACTGAATATAGCTCAGGCTTTCGGTAGCAGGGAATGCAGGGTTATAACAATTTTTCCACAAAAATTTGAATCTTATCCATGATTAACTAATAAAATTCACTGTTGTTGTGCCAAACATGGAAATTTTCAAGAGAGAGAGAGAGAGAGAATACCAAACACTTCAGTATGTGAATTGACCTCCACACAAATGTGCCCTATAAATCTTAGGGAAAAAATAAACCACTCATGGATATTCACATTGAAACGCACCTGGTAAATTTTAAGCAGCTCCAAAATTTTGGGTGCATTTTAATCAATTATAGAACTGTCATGACAATTATTGCACATTTCATGTAAAATACCAAAGTTTTAGGGTTTTTAGGTCAAGGACAAAGTTTGAAACCCAGAAATAAAGAGAAAACTCATTAAACATTTTCATAATAATTTAATTGAAAAAAAAAAAAAGGGAAACTTCCCATTCACTAAGTTGAAGCATGTCAAATTCGGGAGATCATGCATGAATAATGTGAGCTGACTACCTTGGCACGTGTTATAGCGACATTGATTCTATGCCAGTCTCCAAGCAGTGAAGAATTGCAAGCCCTTGGCTTCTCACTGGATCTTACAAAAGATAACAATATACAGTCCTTATCTCTTCCCTATAACATGACACGGGGAGAAAAGAGCCACAAAAGAATAAATAAATAAAATTGATAATATAGTGATAGATCTTCGAAAATAACAATGTAAAAATAAAAGCTGAGATTTAGAACCTGGTATTTGTCAATGGTGTGTATCTCTACAGATGTTGTGGCAATTACACGCCGAAGGAGATTTGCCTGTGAGTTATAGGGGGTGATGATGCCAATTGCATGGCCATTAACACCTCTGTGTAGCAATTCCTCAGTGATCTATACATATTTATACAAATACATCAGTAAAAAACTTACCACATGCTAGTTTCACAGACAAAAAAAAAAGAAGACGAAAAAGAAGATTTTGCCTGAACCACATGTTCTACATAAAAGTGGTCTACCTCCGCAAAAATGTAAGCTTCAGTTGGGTTGTTCACATTCCTTTGTTCCCTTTTCTCAAGAGCAGGCAGCATATCTACTTTGCAAAGATGGTTCAACAAAGAGTTTAAACACAACACACACACACACACACAGAGAGAGAGAGAGTTCAACCTGTGTTAACGAATACAACTGATTTGTTGGGATCCAAGATCTGCAAATTTTGACAGGAGAGGTTAAGACGATCAAAATGATCATAAATGAGAAGATATTTCACACATACAAACACATTTCCAAGTGCATACAATGAAAAGTTTTGCATGAATACCCATATCCAAATAAAAAGCTTGCATTCCAACAAGTGTGCCAGACAAAAAACTATTGCAATTGTGATGCAAGGGTGTAGAACTTTCAATAGCCTGGATAAAAATGCAACTAGTGTGCAGGAATAAATAAGTTGGACAAGATTTATGGTCAAATGTATAACAATTTCTTCTGCCTGAGATTAAGCGCACACAAACTACAATTTTTTAGTGGCACACTATTCTATCTTCATGTTCAATATTCATGAATTAATTTTGTATAATGGAAAAAAATCCTGAACAAATTGAAGACGTATATCATCTATTTTTTTGAAATATAAGACCTACATCCTCTATGGTCAATAAGGTTTTTGATCCTAAAGAAGTTGATATTCGTCTGGATGAAATCTATTGATTAATTTATTTATAAGAGAACCATAAGAAATTGAATAATGGAGCATGGATTAGGATTAAATAACCATATGCATGCTATAAGGATAAGCTATTCATGAGAAGACATACAATGTTCAATGACATGCTACAGTTACAGCCACATATATAAGCAACAAAATCTTTGAAGAAGAAACAATGCTAAGTATAACCAAGTATCTTGGCAGGTCTGTTAATAGTCCGATTTAAGGTTCATATGCTACTCGAATACCAGTTTACAACCCAGCATATTATATGTATAATGTTCTAGATACTTGAATCTCCAATGTAAAAACAGTACTAAATGAAATATGTTGTTGTCAATAAAAATGAGGAGAATTATTTATGACGACCAAACTTCAAAATTCAAACTAAGCCTCATAAGATTAGAAAGGGAGAAAAATCCTTGCATATTATGCAAATTTAATAAAATACATTTTTACTAACAACAAAGAAACACAAAACAGCTTATCTGGAAAAAGGTAGGAAAAAGAGAGAACTTCATTTACCTCATGAAGCCATGGTGGAATAGGCTTGTCACTCATAAATTCAAGCTTGGCATTTGCTATTTCAGTTGATCCACAACGCAGCCTGTTCCCATAAATCAGAGCATTTGAAAGTTCCATAATACCAGCGCACATGCGATACTGTATACAAAAAACTTTGTAGCTCATTAAATAAATAAAACTATCAGAATGAAACCAAACCATCTTGTGAAAGCAAGTGAGAGAAGGAAAGGGAAGAACAAAAATAGTGAGACAGACCTGGCATTGCAAAGATGAAATTGCCTGAGGATGAGCTTCAGACAGCCGACAGAACAAGCTTATACCCATTCCATTCTCACGAGCCTCTGTGCTCTGATAAATAACAAACCGCCGTTTCACAAAATTACATTTGCAAGTGACAACAGTAAAGGAAGTTTTTAATATTGAAAATTGAAGACCCAATGAAACTGCAGACCTGAACAAGTGGCGGTAGCTGGTAATGGTCTCCAACAAGCACAAAAGTTGAAGCAAACATCAAAGGACCCAAAGATACCTGAATGTAAATAAACACTAAAAATAAACTAACAAGAGATGTAACTTCATGAAAATGATATCTAGTCCACCCACATACATCCCTGCATAAACATTTCTAAGAGTGGTAAAGTGCAAGGCATGATGCCCAGTAAATTGATAGCTTGCTCAGGTCAAGCTCTTGACTGAAGAAGAGATATTACCATTATGACCCATTCATGCAGAGTATAACAAGATGAAAAGAGAACATAGATTATGAACCAAATTTGACAATACATGGATTGGAGCCTTGATCCAAATAGAATCAGACTATGCATAGTGCAGGAGCAACAAAACAGGCATGGAAAAGTAACTTTTTGGCTTCGTGATCAAACTGACGCTGCATAAGATAAGCATTGCAGTGGCTTGGATCTATATATGCAAAATATAAGGCAATGACCAGAAGAACATGCTACAAACTATGTTTAAGCAAATCAAATGCACGCACGCACGCACGCATGCAGACACACAGTTGTAATAAAAGACAAAGTGCATGATGTAGAAGAAAGGGGAAAAAATATTACAGCGCCACAGAGAAGCACTGTAGAGCTGAACAACTGGCACAGATTAAACAAGAAAGTAACATTTACAAAATCATCATCATCAGATCCATTTTCCCGTTTTCTTGTCAATTTACCCCCTCAAAAAACTGACAAGAGGCTGTATTTAGTTTAATACAATGATGCCAAAGAACATAACTTTTTTATAATACCGAGAGAGAGAGAGAGAGAGCAAACATTCAACAAAAAAGCTAATGAGAGAAGAATGTGAGTAGAATTAATATATAAAATAAAGTTCTTAAAAGAGTTCTTAAAATGTAGCAACAATTTTCACAAGAAAAGCACCTAATGAGTAAAGAATGTTCATACAGGGAGGGTAATTTGTCCAGCTTCATCCATTATACATATGTCAAACTTCTTGTTGGCAAGCAAGGGATGATTTATCCCCAAGCACGTTACTCCAACAACTTTGACTTCATCAACTCTTTGTTTAATGTCCGCAACACAATGTGTGTTTGCAGCTGCAAATAAAGAGAGACCTGAATATAAATGAAGAAAAAACAACACGAACACGAGATAGGTAAATGAGAAAAGAAAATACTTTCCAACCTGAAAAACAATTATCACGAACTTCACAATGCACAGCTTCATCTCTTCCAATACGAACAAAATCTATGCCCTACAAGGACAAAACCATCATCAACTAATAAATTGACAACTACAATTTTTGTAGACACAGATTTTAAGTGAAATAAGAATCCATAAATTTTTCTATTAATATGAATTTTCGTAGTACAATGATTTTAAGTACTGGAATAATGACTTATCTACAAAAGATCAATCCAACACCCTTTTGAACAAGTATGAAATCAAGCACTCTTTACAAATTCATGAATACATCAATATAAGAATTTGTTCCAAGTGTCTTGATTCCAATGATGTGACACCCGATAGGTTCTTAATCGACATAATCCGCTTAGTTAGGATGCCTATGGAATTTTGCAACATCCAGGCAGCATTTCAATGACTTAGCCTGCTTATTTAGAAGGTCTACAAACTAAGTTCCATGGATATAGGTACAAGTGCCCGTGTCCAACACAGGTACGAGGTGTCAAACACAACCACCCCTAAAAAATAAGAAACAAGGACACAACACCATATTTAAATAAATTAGATTTAAGTTTATTTTATATGAAAATAACACCAATAGAAAATAGTGTCTTAGTTTTACTCTAAACATTTACGTGACAAATATATTCATATTTTGATTACGTTTTAAAAGGGGAAAGGTGTCGCAATATTTAATCATTTTTTAGGATAATGTTAAAAAGCACTAAAATAGTCCACAAAGTGTCCGTGCAACATAGGCTGCAAATCATTAAGTACACAACAAGATATTAATCTTGAAGTGTGTTCATAACTCCAAATCTCCGTGAATGAGGAGTGCCTAATGTGCTCCGGATCTATGTGAAAATAGTCTCAAAGTGTGTTGTAAACTCTGGAGTTTGGACCTCCATGAAAAGGAAGATTCATGCCTTCAGCCTTTCCCCACTAGATTTCCCACTTTACTCTTTTCGAATTAAACTTCCCGCTTTAATCTTTCAAGATTGACCTTTCTGCAGTAAACTTCCCACTTTAGTCTTTCCACATTTGATTTCTACCTTAGCCTTTTCCGCATTCCTTTAGTCTTTCTGCATTAGACTTTCTGGTTTTGCATTACATAGTGTCTTAAAGAAAGCATTGGTCAAAATTCATATTATCCATATCTTGGGACATCTAATTCAAGTGCTTGAATCAAGCAATTACTGAGGAGTTCGAATGGATTTCCTTTCATTATTGTTGTGTTTTCTATATTACTCAATATTGAGAAAAACCAGTTTTAAGCACCAATATAGAGTTCGAGTTTGTGGCTTTTGGTTCTCCTTGGACGTTAGCCTGCATTATGAACATAGAATGGTGCATAACTTTTAAGAAACAAACCACAATGATATGAAGCGACGTCATGGTGACAATTTACTAGTCCCTTTCCCACCATTAAAGACCATTTTTTATTTTTCCCAAGGAATTGATATTTTAATGAAATTTAGACTAACTATTATTAGATCACTATAATCCATCTAAAAAATTCACCACAAACAGTCAACTACATGCAACATCAACTCATCGTCTAAACATAATCAAAGATATCAATGCTTATTGGACAGGACTCCAAAATTATATGGAAGGAAATAGGGACATCCATGGCACAATTAGCTTCCTACTGCTTTTTGTAATAAATAATATACATTAAAATAACGCAATAAGAGCAATTTTACATTTTTACTATATGCAAGACTTGGGAAAGGATGCCAAAGACTATCTCAGATGGTATCTGATGCTATAAATTGTACATTATTATGGTTTTGTATTGTATTGTCATGGAAAATGAGGTTCTAAAGTTAATATCTAGCTTCTAAGCAGATGTTGAAATTCATCATTCGATGGCCAAAGATTAATGTAATATCAGCAAAAATTAATCAGTGGCAGAAAATGCCTGTGAAAAAAGGGGGGTATGGTCTGAAAAAGCGTATCATGTCAACAAGTAAATCATTGACAAGCTCTTTAAAAGTGCATTCTGCTGACACATCCATTACATAAGATTGGAATCTTGAAATGGTAAAAGGTTCATTGCCATGTATTGACATGCCAAGAAAGTAGTACATTGGGAAAAGAGAGAACCTGAGCCTTCAATTTAATTAGCAAGTTATCAACAGCTGAATTTGTGTACGATGTGAGCAAAATAGAAGCCCCTCTCATCAACAGTGCCTTCACAGCATGCACCATGGTAGATGTCTTGCCTGTGCCAGGCATTCCAAGAATAAGAGCGTAATCCTTCGCTGTAAGTATCTGAAAATAAAGAACTGTATGATAAGGAACCAGTACACTTGGTATAATGTATAGAGAGGTATCTCACACTGAAGCAATGGCAAAAAAACCCAGTAACAAGCCAACAAAACCACAGCACTCAAGAAGCAAAAATCAAACATCTAGACCTTGTGAATAGCTCTCCTTTGATCGTCATTCATATTCTTTTCTGACCGAACATATGATATTGCTGGATCCTGACTGAAGATGCCTCTACTATCAAACCTAGGAACCTGCAAAATAATCAATTAGAAAAATAAATAGTGGAAGTTGTGAACATGATGAATGATAAATAAACTGGTACTGAGGAAATTGCATGTTGGGATATTCACCTCAAGGTCAACAACCATCTTCCTCAGACGAGAACTTTGTGCACTTTGTGCAAATAGTTGAACAAGGTTGAATCTTCATGCCAAAAGCAGACGTCAAAACAACTGTGTCACAACTTAAGTATGGACCTCGCTTTAATATTCTTTCACTGTAAAAAATTAAAAAACAGTTTGCATAGACATATTGTGATCAACCAAATACCTCATAATTCCATACGAGGACAAAAATTCATCCTTGTCAATCCGCCAAACTTCCTGCATGAGATCCTTTATCTCTGAAGACCTATTCCCAGGTAGCCTTAGGCGCCGAGGAAAGGACACCTAGTATTTATATATAATTCTTATCAAATTCCACTTTAAGAAAACTTACTATGGCACACACCCATAACAATGAATCCTTAAATAGAACATTCAACTTATTTTTCTTACTGAAACAGTAAAATGAATATAATAAACAACAAAAGATGACATGCAGTACACCAGGATCTTACCAAAACATGAAAGCGACTGATGTCAGATATTACTCCATTTGCAACTGCTACACGCCCAGACTCTGTGCTAAGTATCTTGATCCAAAAGGGAAAAAATGCAGGAATTGAACTTTATTATGAATCGACAACAGATAAATCTCTAATTCATGAAAGAAGGATGTAGAGATTATAGTGGAAGAAAACAGTATTTGTCAAGCCTTTTTTTTACGACGGAGAACCCCAAGACCCCCACCTCTCCCCGAGTACGAGGGCAATGGGTAAAACTCCAAATGCATACAGACCCCTGCAAGCCACGGGCATCGGGTTGAACATGGGACCTCTGGTTCCTGAGCCAGCGTCTACCAGTTGAGCCAAGGGTGCAAATCTCGGCTCGACCAAGATATTGGCCGATATCTTGGCCTATAAAATTCTCTCTCCTCTTTTGTGTTTTTTTTTTAAATATCGGTATTTTTTTATTTTATCTTTTCTGAATTAAAAAATATATAAAAAAATCCAAAAGGAAGTTTTTTTTAAAAAAAAATTGAAAACGAAAATATCGGCTGATATTAGTCCGATACCGGCCGAGATATCAACTCGGGCCTACACTTTTTTATTTTTTTTATAAAAAAGACCGATATTATGGATATCGGCCAATATCAGACCGAATGGAGCCGATATATCGGCCATATCGGCCAAGAACTATCATGTACGACCGATACAATACATATCAGCCGATATGATAAGGGACTGAAAACCCGTATCATATCGGCCGATACGAAACGTATCGGCCGATATTTGCACCCTAGAGTTGAGCTACCCCATCCGGGGCTCAACCCAAATATTATCATAAATTGAAATTAAAAACAATCATTTTGCATTGGCATAGGCACATAGGAGTATAGCATGTACAGGCACAAACAATAGAAA
Source organism: Chimonanthus praecox (assembly GCA_022113865.1). Classification (NCBI taxonomy): domain Eukaryota; kingdom Viridiplantae; phylum Streptophyta; class Magnoliopsida; order Laurales; family Calycanthaceae; genus Chimonanthus; species Chimonanthus praecox. The sequence goes on from JAINRJ010000120.1 coordinate 34,661, forward strand.
GAGCACGTACGACATGGTCTCCACATTTAAGTGTGTCGTTCAAATAGCTGGTTAGATAGGATGAAGCATCCAATGCATCTTCATTTTGCATTTCTAAATTGCAAAGAGAGGATTCTTGACGCAAAAAACGATAAATGAAACGCCCATCTTTAGAAAGCTTATTAGCAAAAAATTCATCTGAGACATCAAGAATAACAAAAGTGAGGTTGCTGGTGTTGTGCCCTTCCCTCAAACGAGACGAATGCCAAATTTTCTTCTTTGCTACCTGAAAACAAAATCAAATGCTCACACCTATGGATGTTATGTATTCTACATAACAAACATTTGTTTTCGAAAATGATACCTGTGTCTCTTTAGCTTCCAAATCAATTAATCGATCCCATTGTCGTAGAAAATCATAGTGAGTGGTGGTCAAGTGTTCCACAAGTGAATCAAACATATTACCAAGTCCACTGCTCTCTGCATTGCCTCCATGTACCTAGGGAATTTAAAAAGAAAAAAACACACACAAACAAATCTTACAGGTATGAACAGTGAGTAGCAAAAAGATGCGTCATGGGCATGAGGCATAGAACATGACTCTGGGGAGGGTGGGTATGGAGGAATAAGAAGAGAGATGGTTTGTATTAACTGATAAAAAATTCCTTAATCAAATTAAACAGCAATCTAGATTCTAGAGGATCACTCCTGCCCATGCATTATAAGCTCCACCATGGATTACCTACAGTCCAAAAACACCCTAATTGGATGGCCCAAAGCATCCTCTTTGAGGACCCAAAATAGTTAATAAATTTCCTACTGCTCTATTTCTGTAAAATTTCACCCAAGGGCCTTATCCAACCTAAGGTGGCTTTTAGCCACAAGAATCCACTGTATGTCCAACTAACTGCAGTAAAAAGCAAAACATATATGGGCCCTCCATGCTCCCTTGATCTTATTAGCATAATGTGATGGAACCAAGGTCCCAAAACAATAGAATGAAGCATTAGCTAACCACCTTATAACAATTCATAATGTATTATTTTTTGGTCCACATGGACCACCACCAAACATGAGTGTGGGCCTTGTGGGTGTGATAGAATGGTTTCATCAGCAACAAAAATCACAAAAAGGTAGGTGTATGGATTGGGCCAAAATTCCATTAGCCAATGATAGTAATCCATTTTCGGTGCCAAAGACATCTGTAAACTTAGACGTGACTCAACCTGACAGTGAATAATTCCAAAAGGAATATAGTTTACAAGCATGTGAATTCACCATGACAAAAAGTTGACTGTGGGTTTTGATTCACCAGTCAAGGGCCCCACAAGAAGATAACACATTCAGTTGGCCCATACTATATTATTTCCTCCAAAGCAAATAGATTGCAAAAGACGAGAAACAAAAGGGTCATTCATTCTATCTGATTATTTACATTTTCACTGTGACTCAGAGCTGCTAGCTTATTGTCGCTTTCCATGTAAAGATAAGGAAGGAAAAAATGGTTGACAAGAAATATGCCTACAGTTTTGTATTCACAAGTAAAATGTGATTCACTTCATTGACAAAATCTTAATTTCTGTTTGATAGGCATCAGGTGGGCAGTCGGCCCACATAAAACAGTTTGCCAAATCCCATTATGAATGTCAAACCGAAGATACACAATAAATGACTTTGATAACAAATGATCATGAAATGTTATTTTCTGTTTAAGATGATGTCGATATCTTGCACGTCTTTCACATTGGCAAATGCCTCCTTTTTCCAATTTTAGGCATGCATTATTTCCAAACCAGGAGAGAAAAAAAAATAAAAATAAAAAAAACTTTTCTGTACACGGGTTCCTTAGACATGGAAGCATTTCAATGGAGTTGCATAAAACACTTTTTGACAGACATAGGCTTCTGAAATGGAGATGCACCTGTATGAGCCCATCAAATGTCATTGAAGTTTTTTCTTCTATAGCAATTTTCATTCCTGAATCTTGTAATATTTTATATTTCCTATATCCCTTTAATAGATATACTAAACATTTGATATCCCAGCAATGGTTACAAACAGAAGTTCATTGGAAGTTGAGAGTAACAAACACAAGCACACGGACACTTGCACCCGATGAAAGTGTAGTGTGCAGTATTTGACGTGTAGTATTTCACTTGCAGCATGTACAATATATAGCATGTAAAGAAATAGTAGCGTTTGACCTTTTTGATTTGATAACTTTCAAGCAATTGCACAATTACAAGAAAAAAGGTAGAAGAGATATAGAAAAATTATATGAGAGAGGAGAGATGAAATTTTCTGAATTTCTTGTTAATCTCTGTCTTCTGAAACTGCAGACAAATAGAGGTATAAAAACATAATTATAGGAAATAGAATCCCTGATTAAGCCTTAATTAAGGGCTTTACAGATAGAAAAATCAAAATGGTTAAACACTACTGTCTACATACATGCTGTCTGTGAAATACTACACACTACACTTTCATCCACCCACCCATGTACATGCAAAATGCAGGCAAGCATGTTCACATCCTCAGGAGGCCATTGAGGTTATGCTAACAATCTTATACCTGCCAGTAGTTTTCAAACTTTTCAAAAATACAACGGCTACTTGTATTCTTCACTTAATGAGAAAACATGTAAAATGTTTGAGAAAATCTTCATAAACAAAAATTGTAATAGGATCAGGGATAATAGATCATCCACTGCATAAGTAATATTTAGTTACTGATCTCGTATCAGTTAAATCTGCCACTTCAGAAAAGGAATTCAGACAAAAGTTGAAGAAACCTTTTTACCTTATGATAGATGGTACAAACATTGAGATGGCGACAACTCTTGCATGTGTTTGGATTCTGCAATAGAGATGCACCAGAAAATCACACCGATACAATCAAGTGACATCCAGGGAAAACACAAAACTAGAAACTTAGTAGTCCATACACGTAGCATTGGAGGCAGAAGCTGTGATCTTGATGCCTTTAGAATATCAATAGCAAGCTCATTACGACGCATGATTAGCCCAACCAAATCAGATCTTCGAACTACAATCCCCTAGATAAATAACATATATAAATTGCAGTAGTTTGAAAACTGAAGTAATTCCTTCAAACACATTTTGCTACCTGTGTCTGATCTGTATGAAGGTAATAAAGGAGACCAGAGTCAATATCCTTCAAGTATCTGAAAAAAAAGGATGTTTCATAATAAGTCAGAAGCATACAAACAAAGTATGTTATCTAGATGCATATGTAAATTATGACAGCTTCAAAAGTACAGTGCTGCATTAAAAAGACATGTTGCATGAAAAATATACTGAGAAGCACCTGTCAGACATTAGAAGTGTATATAACATCACCTGAGCCGAGTGTTCCATGGCAGTCTGCACAGATAGAAATGTAAGGTATCACAATGAGCAAGCAAATATACAATATCACGTTCAAATCAAAAACAAAACTAAAGGATCATTATGATTGTGATTGTAACTGCTTTAGCATTACTTTGGAGCAAAGTTTAACAGCACGGAGCAGATCTTATATATAGGCTCCTATCCAGTCTCTATTTTATTGTTGTAGTCATGCCCTTGATATTTTAAATTGATTGCAATTAGTCCATGCACTGGTGGTGGAATGAGTAGTGTTTTGGAACAATCAAAGAAGATTTCTTCTAGAGCTCACTTGAGCTGTTGCTATAACACAGGGATGAGCAGCATTCTCCCTTACACACATAGTGAATAAGCAACTTTGTGTACCCTTACCAACTGAATTTTCAGATTCGTAAGTATGCCAAAATCTCAAAAGGACATATAGACCACTGACATCCACATGAATAATGGAAAAAGGGGATATAGTATATTATCAAAGCATCAAACTCAAAGCAGAGACAAGCATGTGATTCTTGCTAAAGACATCAGGTATTTGTGCTCCTATGAAAAATGCAGAAGGTTTTTCTATGTACATAAAACCTTTCTTAAATGGGATGCTGGTCTTCTGTATATTCTAAACCTTCATGGTGTATGGTGATTGGAAACATGATCACATGCCACAAAACAAAACAAAAGACATCTTATTAACAATTAAACCAGCTAGATTTTTTTTTTTTTTTTGATAACCGAGGGGAACCCCAAGCAACACTTTCGGTGTAAGCCCTCTTAAACCCCTTGAGGGGACGCCCCACGCCCACACAGGATGCCCCCCAAGTTACGCTGCTGGGACTTGAACCAGCTAGATTTTATTCTCAACTCTCCCATAGCACAGAGCTCAATTTTTTTCTCAATAGCACATATTACTAGCTTAATTTCTTCTCTCTATAATGCCATTTGATCAAATACCCACCAAGACCTATATAAGCTTTAGTCCAGTTTCTGGAGCACTCTTAGATATGGACATCTTAGCCCCAAATCCAGAAGGGGCTAGAGAATGTTCAATGGGTCAAAGCTTACAGCTGCAATTGGCAAAAGCAAAGAACCCACTATTAGATTAGATAAAGGAATGCAAGTTGAAAAAAAAAAAGTGGCTGATACTGGTGTGCAGTCGATTCTGAGCGCAACAATTTGAGGCATGGATTCAATAAAGCAAGACAAAAGAATATTTGATGCAGGTGGAACCCAGGGTTCTGCAGCCTCTGAGCTGTGCAGAAGTCTTTAACATAGTTAAAAGATGTAGGAAAGAGAGCTCGAAAATCATTTCTGATTCCCACCCAATTCATTCTGTCACTTAAGTGTGAAAAGTTCAAGACAAAAAAACTTGCCTGACCACTAGTTCCTTTTCCAGTCTTAAACTCTAGAGGCATGATCTTCTCATAGGGTCCATCAACACTTGAATCTATCTTTACCCGTACAGAAGCATCAATCATTCCTTTCAGTCCATATCTTGGAGCCCATGCCATCTCCTCAATATCCATAACCTACAATTCCAAAAATGTTTTCCATAAGGATATTTGGAAGGGAAAAGAAAGACCTTCAGTTATTAGGTTAAGAACATTCAAAGGTGCATATATGCAAGAACAGAAGCAAGAGAATTCAGGTGCACGTGAATCTGTTTTTTCAAGTTTATGCTAAAGTGTACAATGTTTGTCCATCCAATGAACGCAATCATTTCTGACCACATTCTCATGAGTGTAAACCTCCTCTATTGATTATATATATATATATATATAGACATGAACAGAATAATGATCATCATCATTACCATCAAAGCTTTTGTCCCATTTATCTAAAGTCAGCTATAAGAGCTCATATTAGAATTTGACAAGATGTTTAACATGGACAAACTTGCCTTCCATTGCCTACTGTAGTTCTTTATTCTCGTTTTGAACCAAATGCGTGATGGAAATTTAACATGTGACAGAGTTCAAGCAGACAGAGACAAAATATTCATGCACGTGCAAGCATTTAAAACCATATTCATGAGTGTGTTCACACACACACACATCTTCCTCGTCCCCCAAGTCTTTCACTCACCTTCATATCCATTATTCCCTAAGTAGGATAATTATTAAGGGAACACTGATTCTCTCATAGACTTTTTACCAAGTTTCCATCTGTTGACCTCTCTGGGTCTCATTGGAGTTTAGGGTTGTTGATGGTGGATAGGGTGTTGCAGGCAAAGTTGATCTGTATGCAAGTGCTTTTTTGCATAAAGCAATCGTGGACCATGGATATGTGATTGGCATAACTAGAGCATTTATCAACATGACTTGTGAACACCGTACCTCAACTATGCTGACCTCTTTCTGTGCATCACTCAATCCAAAATCAACTGTGGTAATTCTTGGTTCCTGGTTCACAAAAAAGATGGACTTCAGAAACTAAAAGACCAACAAAGGCGATTCCATGAGCCTTTTGACCTAGTAATGCTCAATTTATGTCAACAACTGACTACAAGCACCTATTCAAACGAGTAAAGGAATAAAAGAATAAAATACAAAATTGAGTAGGCAAGAACTTTAAGATACAATATAACAAAATAAAAATATCTATTTATATTTTATATTATGAACATCACATGTACCAAGCAGCATGAATCTGGTGTTTTTCATGGTATCATATGATAACCCTTATTTGGTCTTCTGTTTGCTCCACAAGTAAAAATGAGAAGGTGCTCCTCCAATTTGGTTAGCAGCCCTGTGGTTTTTCCACTCCACATGAGATGGTTTCCATGCACATCAGTATTGCTTTTGCCTGTTAATTGGGAGGCCATGTGCATAGGTGTTAAAATCTTACGAGTTATGCTTGAATCTTATGATACGATACATTTTTACCAACCTTCCATTTTTTGTTAATTTTACCAAAATATGATTTCTCCTTTATGGTCTTGGTCATTTTTCAAAACATTATCCATACCAATAGTTTGGATCATCCAAAGATCATCATCATCATAGCCACAATCTCATCTATTTGGGGCCAGTTTTTTTAGTTCTATTTCTCCATTTGACTCTATCATAAATCATATAATCAGTCACATCACTATCTATCATGTCTTTCTTTATCCCTTCTCTCCAAGTTTTCATTGGTCTATCCATCCTTCTTATACTTGCAACTTGTAAGCTCACAACGTGGATCATCCAAAGATGGGTCCGACAATTTAAAAATGGGAAAAGGTGGAGGTCGCATGGTGCAAAAGGTTGCACCTATATTTAGTTGCCTATCTTTTCAACATCTTAAAGGATTACTTTATCTATTTTAAGTAGTAGAATATAGGGGATGGCCGATAATGATACAACTGTAACAAATGTTTTCCAAAGTTTCAGATAAAACATCTTAGTCACAACAAAGGGAACACTGTCATGATGCAACATAAACAATGGAGTTTAACAAAGGTACAATCATTAGCTGTTAAGTCATATCCACTAATCATACAATAGTAGTGAAAACAAATGGCCCATAATGCAAAACGAATTCAGAAACAACCAAAAATTGTTTTTACCTTAGAATCCCTAAAACGGATAAGCCAGTTCAATAATCTTGGAATCGCCTCAATCAGTTTCTCATATGTATTGTTCTCATCAACTGCATAGACAATATAAAGAAATGAAGATAAATACAAAAAATAAAATAAAATAAAATAAAACATCACGGCTTTATTGATTAAGCAGTCTCAACAGCAGAACGATGCTAGCAGAATATCCTCAAAATAATTTCCTATTTATCCAATATAACTTTGGCCTCATCAGCAATTATTATCAAGTTATATTTAAATTTAAAGAAAAATAAATTCATCCAACAGAAAACAATACACATCATGAATGAATTATAAATAGGATCTCTACCTCCACAGGCATATAGGCTTTCAATGCTTTTCTGAACCACTGTTCTTGCATATTCTTCTAAGAAATCTCTTGTGGGGTACTCCTGAAGCAGACCAGCCTATAGAAGAAAATAATTTACAAAATATGCAACCACAAATTACAACTAATCTAATTCTTTACTCATCCTACCAAAAACAAAACTAATGTTGACTGAATTATGATGAAGGAAATTCTATGAACAAGAAACCTGGAATATCTGATGAAGCAAGGAGCCAATTAACGCTGCAGCAGATTGCTCATTGGACCGAAGCCTCTCATCTAAGACTGTACGTCTTGAACAGTTGAAACTAGCAGCAACCTTGAAATAAAATCATTGAGATCAATGGAGATAGAATTATTACGAAGATCTTGTCTTCAAAATGATACAGGAGTTGTATAAATTCATTGACGTCACAAAACAGAATTTAGTTTACAGCAAATTGAAACATGGATATGACATTAGATGTAAATATAAGTAACCATTACCCGTGTTCCAGAAATGAGTGTGTCAGGATGAATAATGACTAGATTTTTGTTGCGATCAACAACACATAGCCCGTGGTCATCAAAGTCTCCAATCACATTTAGAGTGTCTCCAGGTCCAACAAGGCTGTAAAACCTACAGTAGAAGACCATCAGCAAAAGAGCTTCTGTCATGACATCCTTGAAAAACAAACAAGGATTAACATACTTACATAAAGCATTTCTTGCATAAGAATTTTCCCTAAAGGAGATTGAGAGGATAATGAATTGGCTAAGGACCTGTTCGTACACAAGGTAAATTATGCATGGGATTAATGGAATAGCACCTTTTTTCAGACTGCAACACACCGATACAATAAATTTGTGAGGTCTTAACCACTTCTACCTAAAATGAGGACATATAATATTTAATGATGCACCAAATCAGTAAATCAATACTCAGGGTCATCACATTAGAGGCCAATTCTAAGCTTTAACCAGTCAGGCCCTACAGGTAAATAGAGCACTTCACATGGCCTTCTTGGAGAACAAAACTGGTAATAGCTTAAGATAATGGAAGATCACTACATTCCAAACACTAGAAGCATGGACATTCCATTTCCAAGACAATGAGAAGCTCATGCTTTGCTGATAATCAGGAAGGTCAAATACATGCTATCAATTGATAGATCAAAACTCCAGAACAAGGTGACTACAATCTGAAAGATGTATTACATGAGGTATTGTTTGTCATTTTCCAACCAGGTAAGAAAATAGAATTTTCATGCAAAAAATTCACATTAGATTCTAATTTTTCGCTTGTATTCTCACCTTGGCCCAAGCTTTGTAGTTTGTGTTTCTAGATTTTTTTTTTTAATGATTATCATATTAATATAAAGAAAGCACCAGAGGTGCAAGTACATGAAAGAAAACAACAAGAGAGTCCTACAATCCAATACAATGGACATGGCTCATATCAGGAAAATAAAGTAAAAAAATGCAGGCATCTGTCGAATCTGAACCAACATAAGTTGGGTCAGGAAGAGGCCCAACATAAGCAGGGTCAGAGGCTGGGCCCAAGAGAGGGGAAGTGGAACACCTGTCAAGTGGAGGGAGCAGGAAGGAAGTTGCATTTGTCGAGGAGCCACATGAAACTCGAAACGAGCATTGGTCCAGAAAAGCCAATGACTGTAGCAGGTAGGTTGGCCGATGACAGAAGAGATGGGGAGAAACAGGAACTGGAGGGACACCCGGACAGTGGGTCAGATCCCACTGCTTGACTTCAATCTTTGCCGCAGCGAAGACATCAGAGAAGGATGCAGTGAGGGCCTTCAATAGTAGCGGATTTCATTTTGTTAAAAACCTAAGAACAGTGGATTGTGATGTGCTCGATGTCAGAAGGGAGGCCGTGGTATGATCTGTTGAAGGGCAGTTCGGCGAAGGGGAAGGATGGGTTTGCGGAGAAGATGGTGCGCAGGTGAAGGACATTGGCAGGGGTGCACACTATGAGTCAATGAAGGATAGCGGGAGGCGAGGAGGTTGGCAAGGCTGATGAAGGGGTTGAGGTGGCCCTACGCCATGAAGGGAGAAGGACTATGTTCTCACACCACCCCATCTCCTCCCGCACCTCAAACCCCATGTGCAGGATAAATTGGAATGGGCAAGAGGTAGAGGCTCGGCTAGCTGCAGGGACGTTTGGCGCTGGAGCCTCAAGCTGACACAGCAAAACGAGGGAAAAGAGGGTTGGCTAGATTTGAGGGCACGATCTGAGCCCGGTGCAATAAAGGCAAGGAGAAGGTAGAGAAGAAGCCTGACCAATGGCTAGATAGCACAAGGGTCGAAAGGCTAAGAGTCTACAGTCCTCCCTCTGCCTGTTTTGTACTCCAGCAAAGGGAGAGACGGAGGGCGATGACGGGTTTTCCTCAATTCGTTGTCCTCTCGAATCTTGAAATCTTGATGAGTTCCTGTTGGCGACAGTGGAGGCGAAGGCCGGCAGCCGATGGACAGACTGGAGTCGGTGGCTGGCGAGGGCTTCAGGCCCAAACCCTAGATACCTTATTATCTTTTCCCTCCAATTACCTCTCGCCATCTCTCTCCTCTCACCTTCCACCATTGTTCAAGGCTGACACATTTTCCTCCATTCACATCATGCAACATGGGAAAACATTGAATGGTAGAACAATCATTCTTTTTTGTAGCAAAAATAGTCATAAAAATGAACACATGACACAATAAAAGGAGAATGTTATGGTTCCAATTTCACCCCAATGAGTCCATTTTTTCAGTCCCAAGATGCAAAAAAAAAATCTAACAATCAATTGAAGGGTGTACCATTTCATTTTATCAACTATAAGAGAAATTTTGTCTATCACTAGTTATTCAGCTCAGCTAAATGGTCGGGAAAACAAAAAACAAAAACCTAGAAGCAACCAATGAACGTACCATTCATCATGCAAATGCAAAACTCGCTCTTCCCCACTTTGTTCATTGAGTAAACGAAGAACCTAAAGAAATGAAGATCTTAATCACTTTCAAAACAGAATTTGCTAAATCTTAATCACTTTCAAAATAGAATTCAAATGATAACAAAATATCGACATCATTATTTCAATCTTCACATATATTTGGAATGGGCATTCAGTAGGCACCTTAAGAGGGGATTGAACATGTGATGAATTGGCAGCTCCACGCTTTTCAGAAACCTGTAGTGAAGTTTAGAACAAAAGATGGTTAACCTTCAACAACACACACTCATCCCTGGAAAGCATGAGAAGAGAAGAAGCAGACCTCTAGCACAAGAAAATTTTGACTAGAAGTATCTGAAAAGACACTTTCTACTGGATAATTTCTTGACATTTTTCTGGGAGGACCAACTTCCAAAGACATCTGATGACCCATCTTAGCCTGATTCTTCAATGAGTATGTCCTTGAGTTGTGAAGCACTGGCTCTTCTACAGTGATGACATTCTCCACTTGATCTAAAAGATCAATCAGAGCCTGAAAATAATAGAAATACATGTTATGGCTGATGAACTTGCAACTTTGCAAGGTTATTGTCATTTCATCAATGGGGTGGAAACCTTTTGTATAGTTCAATCACTGTGTGAAAGAATGCTGCAGTGAGGTATTATAAGCAATTACTAGTTCAGAGTGGCAAGGGTATTTTTGTATGTGTGTGTATAAGTAGAAATGAAGATAAGAAATGGCCAAAGGAAATCCCATTCCTAAAGAACTAGAGATGCTCACAAGTGCACATAAACGAACCTTCTTGTGTTGAAGTGACCCTGTCTCATCAAATTCTCCTTTCAAGACAACCCTGTGAACAGACTATTGCCCATAATGAAATAAAAAGTCAGAAAAGTATATCTTAGAGACATTGATATGGTAAATTGTGATAATAGACAACAAACATGATAACGGATCTTAAATATGATTGGGAAAAGGAACAAAAACCTCATCAGGGCAATAAGATACAGAAGGCGGAGTCCGAAATGGGCTCTGTGAGTTCTCTGCATCAATTGTGTTTGGATCACTCTTACGTCCAAGACCATCACAAGATTTCATCTCGTCCGCATCAACCTCTTGAAAAGAAACTCGTTTTGATGAGACTAAGAATCTTTCAGGTGCCTTTAGTGTTGGAGAAGAAAGCCATTTCTCAAGCTTTCCAGACAAACAAGGAGAGGTCTGCAAATTCCACCATTATTCGAACCATTTCTCAGGAACACTGCATAATCATTTAACTATGAAGAAATTCCAGCATATAATTTATCAATCCATGCAAGTAGTCAGTGAGATAGAGATAGCTGAAGGTGAAAATTAGGGGCACAACTGCTAGGTCTGGCCCTCAACCAAGTTCAGCTATAGCCGCTATGACATTTAGAAAGCCCTAGTTCACAATGGGCCCTGAGCCCCTGATTATTTGCAATTAGGCATGGGCCTTTAGGTCTTCAGGTCCTTGCTCAATTTACCTTCCTCCTCTCTCACCCTTTTCCAGTACCATCTCTGTATTGCTAACAGGTCATTTTTAGATACAACAGAGAACTTGTTTGCATGTGGTCGACATGTGTTTTCAAGTTCTGTTTACGGATGTGAACAGGGAGTAGTAGATTTGATGGGACATTCCAAACTTCTAAAGTACAAAGACAAATGAGTTAGATCAAAGGTGGAAGTTAATTGCCTGTTTTTTAGAACAGAAACGGAAATTCGACGCATTTAGATTTGAAGCATCAGATAAGACCCTCATTGCCTCTGGCAAATTCTTTGTAGCCGCACGTAGACGTTCATTTACAGGAGAAATCTTCCAAGTGACCTCATCCCCACCGTCGTCTTGGCTCTGCTTTATAAGCTGCTAGTATCATCAGAAATTCACTGTCATCAAATCAGAAATTGGGCAGCTCTGTTTCGATGCACGTAAACAAAAAGAGTTTCCTAAAAATAGCAATTTTAACCAAATGAAAGGGTTAAATTCAATTCCACTTTTAGTAAAATATGTCAATGATTGAATGTCACCTGTCTTTACAACTGGATTTTCTAATAAGCAAAAATATCCTTAATTGAAGTTTACCGTTTGCGCTTAAAATCTCGACAACCACCAAAGAGATGGAACAAACACTTTGATTGTGATGGAACATTTAAAAGGGGAAAGAAAGCTTCTAAAAGATTCCAACTATAGGTATTTTAACCAAAAATTAAAATATATCATGTTCTTTGTCAACAATAGGCAGTTTCCAACTCAGACATTACAAAATCATTATTTTCCAGGAAAGCACTTCTCTTACCATACATCCAAAATGGGATGTTATGAGGTGACAGAGTTTGTTACCTTACCTTAAGATAACAAAAGTTATAATTTGATGTGTGGCATTTGTGCACTGTGTAGGTCCCAACATCCCTTCATATGGAATTTAGAATTGTGAATTACTCAGAACCAAAAACTGGGAGGAAACTTGACTGTTAGCCAGCCAATCTAAATGCATTGAAATTAATCAGCCTTTCATCTTGGATTTTGATTTAGAAAATTCTACAGCTCTGTATTCAATATGATAAGGACAACTGATCTGAATAATATGATACTACTTTAGCATTTCTCATTTGGATGGGAAATGCTAGATTAACAGAAATATGTTGCTTTAGCACTGTAACATAAATCATTTTTTAAATGTTGTAATGTTTGGGTCAATAAACCTTATCACACTGAATATAGAATTTCAGATCAGTGTCCAAAACCTCAAAACTCGGCCTCAACTCAGTCCCATCAAGTTGAAAAACTCAGCCGAGTTTAAAAAATGAAAAAACTCGTCAACTCACTCAACTCAAAAATCTAAATCCTATTGAGTCAAGTCAACTCGTGCTGACTCGCCCGAATCATTTCAAGTTTCAAACACTGTTGGTGACCAAAATCTATTTTTTAGTCATTACATTTAGATATGCTAAATTCAATGATGAGATGATGATTAATTTTAATTCATCTAGATTGGATGACAATCACTTTTAGTCCTGGTTTTTTGCTCTAGGTACTACAGATCAATTAAACATGGTGAGACCTAATGGCCTATCAGTGTGCCATATAAATCATATCGAAGTTATAGCTTCTGTTACTTTGAGGTAATCTAATTCTGTTGAATTAAAAGTCCATAATGGATAGAGATGAAAAGAGAGAAATAGAGAGAGGCTGACCATGCCGGGTGAGAACTTGAAGCGTTTGAAGGACACTGATTTGGAAATCTCGGGAGAGATCTCGGACAGATTATCTTCAACATCGATGGCATTTACAGCAGACACGGTTTCGTCAGGATTTTCCGGAGGAGTGTTGTGGTTGGGGTTCAAGTTTATGTTGCTGAGGGGCTGAGGAGTGGGAATTTCAGCTCCAGCGGCGGAAGCTGCTGAAGGAGGAGGAGGAGTAGAGGCAACTGTCTGAGAGTGGCGTTCGAAGAAATGTTGGATGCCGAACTTGGAAGGCTGGGAACTGTGGTGGGACTGGTTCGATTTCTTGGAGGAAGAAGATGAAGATTTCTTCCTTGGAGCCATGGAGGATGTTGAACCTGAGTTAGGGTTTCTTGGATTTTCAGATCTAATCGTTGGAGGATTCCATTTCTGATTTGGGGAAAGGGGGAAAATGGAGGGAGATTGGAAGAGAGCTCCTGGCCTTTTCAATTTCCCGCCCGAACAAACAAAACAAAATGTACGGAAACACTGATGCAACGAGCCAACAACTAAAGAGGCACGCCGGGTCGGGCCTCTTAACTAAATTCGGGTTAAAGTCCAAAGTGCAAATCAGGCCCATCTAAACCTGATTCAAGTCTTGAAAAATAAATAAGGGCTCGTGTTTGGCTTATAATACTAAAGTAACTAAACATTGGCTATTCATTGTTTATTTTACACAAGCTTTTTATCTGATAGTATATATATTAGAATTATTTTCTCTATCACAAAAATCATCATTATAGTTTTTATTGCATTTATCACAATAATTAACTTCTTGAGTTTTTATTCTGTTTTTAATTAACTTATCAATATAAATGTCCAAGTAAATGAGCTAAAAAATAAAAACACTCAGAATAGTAAAATTAATTACCTGTAATAAAAGTTTAACTTGGGTTTTCACGTTGGATCCCGCACTAAAAATGCAAGGCTCATACGGTATTTTTTGAACTTTAATTGAGTGTACTTGGGCTCCAAAACTTTTAAAGTCAGGCTAAATAAATATGGATTGGGCCTAGCCTAACTTTCACTCCTAGGTAAAATAGTACTTATTTGACATACTTGACTTAATAATTTGCAATTATAATTTCATTTATTTTGTATGGCCATAACTTGTTTTATTGTTGAATTAATAACCAAATACTGAAATCAAAATTTTATTGTAAAAGGGTAATGTACAAATTTCAACTTTGGATCCACCAATGGCCAAGGAGGTTAAAGCATTTGTAGGTTAAAATTATCCCTTTAAAATAAACTCTTTTATACTTCAGCTTTTCATATTCATTTACATGGATAAGAGCACAGACATGTACACATTATTTACAAATTTTTTTATCAATTCACAGGTCAGTGAGATTGTGGACCTTCGTGTAAATAATGAGTTTCTTGATATTTAAGAAACAGTTTAAAAGGTCGAAAGGAGTAATTCAAAATAGTTTTTAGACTCAATTCAAACAAATTCAGTAAAACTTATTAACTCACTTAAATCAATTTACCTTTGTTTTTTTTTTTTAAGATTGTGTATGTATTTTCCTAACTTTTGCAATATTTTTTAATGCATCAGGAAAAAAACAAAGACCATGCACTAAAACAAGAAATTTAAAATTCGTATGCATTAACAAATTGCATATATTAAAGGGACTATGGTCTGCACTGACAAAAAATGTAATGAAGAGGAATATATACATTGTGGACATCATTGAGGAGAACAATTTACACTTTATATTCTATGATCATTGAAATGGCATCTTGTTTTAACTTAACAAATTACCTATTGTGAAATGGTTTACAGTGAAGGGTGATAGATTTTATCTTATTCGAAGTATTGTAATTGAAAATTCATTCTTAATTCTTATGAACTGATTTATAATGGATCATTTGTTTAATAGGCATATATTTATAGAAAGCTACGCAATAAGGTATCTCAAATATGTTCATTCACTTGAGTTCACAAATTTTACATTTTCTCGATGTGTTAAAAAATCAAAACATAAGTTAGAAGGTTTCTTACATAGTTTAGAAATATGAAAATAGTTGAATGACACGGATCTGGATCCGTCCCAGTGACCACAATAAGATAAAAAAATACATCTTAAATACATCTTTATATATAAATGTCTCTCTATATTAATTAAATATTAAAAGTCAAATCATATTTTAATTTTTTAACAATTGAAATTTTGATTTCAACCAATAGCACTTAGATGTTTAAAATTCAAATGTACTGAACTTTATTTATTTTATTTTATTATTGTTATCTGTTAAGTCCAAGATATTTTGATTTCTCATATTAGTTGAATAATTTTTTAAAGTATGTGTAAATTTTTCAAACTATAGACACTAAATAAAATTAGGAAAATTGACCCTTACATGTTGAGGAGTGAAACTTAAAAGATGTAATAAACTTTTATTATGACAAGATAAATATTTGAAAGTAAATATTTAAAAAAAAATATTTTTGACAATATCTCTAAGAGAAGAGAATGAGGATAAAACAATACTATCAACTAAAAACTTATATTAACTACGTAAGTAAAATTTTACTTCTTCATAACTAAAATTAATTAAAATAAAAAAACCCATACATTATCATTAAATGTTATAATTTGGTCATAGGAATTTGCCCACGTTTTAGCGAGAAAACTTATAATATTGAAAGAAAATGCGATGAAAGTGACGTCATCCAATTTTATTATAAAAGGCTTCCCTTGCGAGGAAAAGAGGCACATAGTGCGTAGAAAGAGACAACCGGTAGAAAAGCCCATTTCCCTTCTTCTTCGTTCTTTCTTCGTCTCCATCGCTCATTTCCCTTTCCTCGTTTCCGTCGCTCATTTCCCTTACCGGCGAAACTTAGCAGTCTCTCGGAAGGCTTGCCGCAGCCCTAACCACACCGCTGACGCGCTGATGAAGATGTTTTCGTGTGCCCTTCCGTTGAGCCGCTGCACTCAGACGAGACTTTTAGACCCAATCTCTTCCGCCCGACCTTCATGTCCAGTTCCCGTCAAATTGCAACTCGGAGAGACGATGGTGAGTCTCCTTCTTCCTCTCTCTCTCTTTCTTTCTTTTTATCCCAACTTCCAATTTTTTCTGTTTTTCTCGTCTTTTTCTCTCGAGAGATGAGAATGAAGAATGAATCCAAATCCGAATTCGAATGGGCGGAGTGGGCTAGGGTTTTGCCGATTTCTCTTCTTCTCCAGAGAGGGAATCGCCAAAAGATGAGATGGAGATTTGAGTATTGGAGTAAAGAAAATGAAGGGATTTTTTGTATAGAGAGAGGAAGAGAATTAGGGTTTTTGGATGCGTTTGGGTGAGGAAGAGAATTAGGGTTTCTGGATGCGTTGGGTGAGGAAGAGAATTAGGGTTTTTGGATGCGTTTGGGTGAGGAAGGGAATTAGGGCTTTTGGATGCGTTTGGGTGAGCTGATCGAAAGGAGTGAAAGGAAGAGGGAGACAGATTGTGTAACTGAGGAGAGAAGTAAACAATAGGCAGAGAGAATATTGCCTTTAATATAAAGAGGGTAAAAAAGGGAGAAGAAAGGAATGGGAGAAAATTGTAATTGTGAAGTGTAAGAGTAAAAGAATTCCTTCCTTTACCTTTCAAAAAAACGAATTCCTTTCTTTGTGTTATTTGATTTTATCTTTTAAAACTTTATAATATCAACGTCATCCTAAATTGTTGATACGTCTATTTGAAGATGCTTTTTCAAACTTAATAATTTTTATTTTATTTTAATAATTAAAATAGATTTGACAAAATATAAGTTAAATAAAAATAATCTGGATCTATATTTCGTTAAATAAGAAAGTATTTAAAATATTATTTTTAATTTGAGTTCAAATCTAATGTTAATTAATATTATTTAACACCTTTTCATGATTAGTTTATCTTTGAAAACTGAAAGCTAAAAGAAAAAGACTTGTTCTTTTATTTTGAACCCTGAGACCCCAACTCTCATCTGGTACTAGGTGTTTCTAAATCCATGGATTTTATTGCACATTAACGTTCCCTTATTCTTTGACAAAGCACCGTAACCTCTTGAAAATGTTTAATTATTCTAGATTACATGCTTTCATATTCTCTTGACATGATACCATGACTGCAAGATTTGCACATTCAGTTAGAATGCAAGCCTAAGAATTTGTGCAAACAAGTGATTGAAGCTGCAATATTTCTTACCATGCATTTTCATTTTGGTGTAGCTCTAGAGTTGATTGAACATCTGCGGGCAATGGGTGAAACTAATGCTCTTCTGCAAAGAAACAATGTAAGGCTTCTGACAAAATAGAATTTCTCACTTGCAACTAATTCTTTACAGTACAAATCAGTTCTATAGATCTCTTTGGTGATTTGAGCTCTGCACCTTTGTACATGGGCAGATTTTAAAGAAAGAGACAGCTTTAACAACTGCTGCAGTGTACCAGTCCATGTTTGACGCAGGATGACACTGTTCCAGCAACTTTTTGGGTGACCATGCCTACATTTATAATTTCTTCTTTGCTTCATATTTTTTTTTCTCATACATCTGTGCAAATACTGTTATAATAAACATTGTAAAATATTCTTTCTTGCACTTTGTCTTGCTTCATCTGTGATGTTCATACGTTTGGTGGTTTGGTAGAATGGGGTTAAACCAATGGTTTTAAAAACCGGCCCGGCCTACGGTTTAACTGTTGGTTCAAATTTGACAATTGAATTCAAAGAGATTTGAAAGTCAACTTTATATGAGATGTAGGATATTTGTTCAAAAGCTTGTGAATGACCATTTTTGATTTTGGTCCATTCATTGGAGAAGGGCAGGCATACTAGCAAAAATATCATCTATGTTGTGAAGACCGTATTTAAATATCAAATAGGATACCTTTCAAAAAAAAAAAAAATTCTCAAAGAGGATATAAATCTACGGTTATTGGATATTGAGTGAAAAGTAGTATTGATGCCCAATTCTGGTTAGGTTCCTCGGTTGGGATGGACATCCAAACAACAACATTGTATATGTGGTGTATGGCCGGTCATACATGAGAATTTCATATGAGATTGCAAATTTATTCATCGGATGGTAATATGAAAGAAGTGCCAAGACCCAATTTTATCTCAATTCATTTGTTGGGGAAGGACATCTCAATGAAAATATAGTTTATTTGATGTTTGGCCACTGTCGGGAATCCTAGACAAGTTTGAGTTTCATATTTATCTCATATTTGTTGGAGAATGCACAACTTTTTTCCGAGTACATTAGTTGGGGATGTGTTTTAAACTATGATGAAGTTTATGAGTGTGAGCAAAAATTATGAAAACATCAATCCATTTTTATACTCTATTAAGTTTCAGTCGATGAAACGCTCAATTTTGGTTTAGGTTCATTGGTTGGGGATGGGCATTTTGACAATGACATCATCAATATGGTGGAAGTAGGGATTACTATTTTGATCGAACATCTGAAAGCCTGAAGAGCCCGATTTGAAATAGTGTCATGTATGTGACACATAGTTGTATAAAAAAGAATAATGGATTAGACATTCATACTGGATATTGGTTGAAACACAATTTGAAAGCCCAATTTTGTTCAAGGTCATTGGTTGGGGTTTGACTTTTAAATAGACGATTGATATAACGTTCGTTTGTAGGGGATGTGTATTTAATATGATGATTGGTAAGTAGCACTCCTAATCATATGGATTATATTAATCATTTGATATGGTCAAATAAAGATAAATTAAAGGGTCCTATTGGCATCCTTTCACACTTGAGTTCAAAGAACTTTCATGAAATTTAACCTTTAGATGAACGATAGATCCATTGATTGGTGAAGGGCATCTTAGCAGCAATATCATGTATACTGTGAAGGATATATTTAAAAATCGCAAATAGGATAAAAATCTATATTTCTTGGATATTGAGAGGAAAGAATGCCCAATTTTGGTTAGGTTCCTTGGCTGGGATGGGCATCCAAATAACAACATTGTGTTGTGGTGTATGGCCGTCATACATGAGAATTTCTTATAAGATTCTACCCAATTTTAGCTTGATTCATTCGTTGGGGATGGGCATCTCAACGAAAATAAAGTTTATTTGATGTTTGGCCACGTGTGGGAGTACTCGACAAATTTTAATTTCATGTCTCATATTAGGAAAGTTGTTGGAGAATGCACAATTTTGTTCGAGTACATTGGTTGGGGATGTGCGTGATGGATGGAGAGTTATATGAAAATGAATTTTGGGTTAGACATTTATATTTGATATTTGTTGAAACACAATTCGAATGCCCACTTTTGTTCACGGTCATTGGTTGGGTTGGGCTTTTTAATAGAAGGTTCCATTCATAGGGGACGTGTGTATTTAACATGATCATTGATAGTTAGCACCCCTTACCATATGGATTATATTAATCATTTGATATGATCAAATAAAGATCAACGAAAGGGTCCTATTGGCATCTTTTTGAAGCTTGAGATAAAAGAGATTTCATGAAATTGAACTTTAGGTGAGTTGTAGGATATCTGTTTAACTGCTTGCCGATGCGTATTTTTGGTTTGGGTCCATTGATTGGGGAAGGGCATCTTAGCAACAATATCATGCATGTTGTGAAAACTGCGTTTAATTATTTGAAATGTGATAGAAATCTATGGTCTTTGGATATTGAGAGGAAAATAGTATGGATGCTCAATTTTGGTTAGGTTCCTTGTTTTGGATGGGTATCGAAACGACAACATTGTGGATGTGGTGTATGGTCGGGCCATACATCAGAATTTCATATAAGGTTGCGAATCTATTTTTCCGATGTTGACTTGAAAGAAGTTCCAATGCCCAATTTTATCTCGATTCAGTGGTTGGAGAAGGGCATCTCAATAAGAATATATTTTAGCTGATGTTTTTCCACGTGGAATCTTAGATAAGTTTGAACATCATTTTTATTTGAATGATAAGCCTTTGTATTCATTCAAAGGACGACAAACCTCCCATAATTATACCCCAAAATAGGGAAGAAAAACAAAACTGATACAAGATCGGTTGCTTCTGTAATGTTTCTGACGCCATGGCGATCTATACTTTGCGCACGATCTTGATAAGGAGGGAGAAAAGCTCAGGACATTGTCCGAATTGTTATCTAGGGTGGACAAAAAACCTGAGTGGTGTAGTATGTATGGAGTGAGCTCCACTGTGCGGCAACCATGCCTTTTTTGTTCAAAGCGGAGCTTGAGGCTTTCTTAAACGTCGAAATCTGCACAGAGCTCTTATCATATATTATATCCCCTTTGAATGAAGTTTTTAATTTGTACGAGTTTCCTCCCTTCGAACGTAGTGAACTCACGTTGATAGTGGATGATCTACTCAAGAAACTGGGTATGGAATTCAACCAACCAAAATTAGACGATATTCTTTTATCTTTGAAACAAGAAGAAAGGGGCTTCCCCGTATAATCCCCCTTTCTTCAGTTTGTCATCGATGAATGTTGTGAATACTGCGTTTAAATATCTGAAATGGGATAGAAATCTATGGTTATTGGATATTGAGAGGAAAGCAGTATGGATGCCCAATTTTGGCTAGGTTCCTTGTTTGGGATGGGCATCCAAACGGAAACATTGTCTATGGAGTGTATGGCCAGCCATACATGAGAATGTCATATAAGGTTGCAAATTTATTCATCGGATGTTGAAATGAAAGAAGTGTCGATGCCCAATTTATCTTGATTCATTCGTTGGAGGAAGGGCATCTCAATGAACATATAGTTTATTCGTTGTTTGGCCAAGTGTGGGAATCCTAGATAAGTTTGAATTTCCTATTTTGCGCATATTAGTAAGATAAATGTTGGAGATTGCACAAGTTTGTTCGAGTACAATGGTTGGGGATGTGATTTAAACATTGATGAAGTTTATGATTGTGAGAAAATTTATGAAAACAAAAATCCATATTTATCTATTATTTAGTGGAAATCAATGGAATGCCCAATTTTGATTTAGGTTCATTGGTTGGAGATAGGCATTTCCAAAATGACGTCATTAATCTGGAGGAAGTTGCTTTGAATATTTTCCTCGTAGATCTGATGCTTGAAGTGTCCAATTTCAAATTGTGACATGTATGTGATGGAGAGGTATATAAAAATGAAATTTCCTATGCGATGGTGAGCAAAATTTTGCTCACGATCCTGATAACAAAAAAAACTGAGTGGTGTGGTAAATATGGAGTGAGTTCCGCTGTGCGGCAACCATGCCTTTCTTGTTCAAAGCGGAGCTTGTGGCTTTCTTGGACGTCGAAATCTGCACAGAGCTTTGAACATATATTATGTCCGCTTTGAATGAAGCTATTAATGTGCACGACTTTCCTCCCTTTGAACATAGTGAACTCATGTAGATAGTGGATGATCTACTCAAGAAACAGGGTGCGGAATTCAACCAACCAAAATTTGGAATCTTAAAACCATTTAGTTTCTTGTTAAAGTTATGCTTTTTTTTTTCTTTTTCATGAAACACTGTTTTTCTCATTTCACCATAATACTCACATTTTCTTTTTAAAAATTCACCTATTATTGTGAAAAAATACTTTCTCTTCGGAGAAACATTGATTTTTTTATTAAATATTCTCATTTTCATTCTTAAACTTTCATTTTTTATAAAAAGCTCTTCTTTTGTTTTGAAGAACTCTCATTTTTTTTAAAACTCTTGTTTTATTGATATCGCATTTTCTATTAAAAAGCTCTTATATTTCTTCTTAAAGCTGTTTTTTTCTTTTTATAACACTTCTTTGTTGATGTAGGCACATATTTAGGATCATATATTTTATGAAAGAATTTTAATTTTTTGAAAAAATTCATTAGCTAAAAAATTGTTATTTTGATGCGTTTTTGAGCTAAGGTTGATGAAATAATGGGTTAAGTTTCAACATACATAGGTCCATGGGGTTTTGCACCCAAAATCTATGTGAATCTAAGATTTTAGGGCCCAAAAGTCATGGATTCACATGGACTATGGGTGGAAAAACCTATGGACTCTTTTGGACCTGAGCCTACTATTTCATCTATTTAGCTCAAAAATTGATCAAATTAACAGTTCGTTGTTCTAATGATTATTTTTTTGAGAAAATCCAATTTCTTTTATACAATATATGGGCCTATATGTTCATGAGCATGCATCATCTTCATTTTAAAACTCTTCGTTTCTTCTATTTTCTTCTTAAAAATTCATGAAATATTTATAAAAAACACTGTTTTTTCTTAAAAAAAACTCTCATTCTGTACTAACCCTCTCCCTTTTGTAAACTTTGACTTTTTTCATAAAGCCCTAATTTTCTAAGTGGAACTCTCATTTTGTTCTTAAAGCCTAAATTTCTTCTAAAAGCTCATCATTTCCTGTTAGAATTCTCATTTTTTTTTTTTTCACTAACTCTCAACTCTATCATTAAGCTCTAATTTTTTATGAAAAGTTCTTCCGTCTTTATTAAAACTCTTTTTTTTTTTTTCCCTTAAATGCTCTCACTTTATTATTAAAACTGTCATTCTTTTTCAAATCTTATTTTCTTTTTAAAAATCTCATATCCTTATCAAAACCTCTCCCTTTTATTTTTCTTGAAGACTTGTCATTTTCTTATTAGAAAACTCCTTTAATTTTAAAAACTCTCATCTTCTTTTTCATGCTCTTGTTTACTTATTAAAATTTTATATTTTGTTATTAAGAGACATCCTTTCTTCTGAAATTTCGAGTACATTGGTTGGGGATGTGCGTTAAACAATGTTGAAGTTTATGAGTGTGTGAAAGAATTTATGAAATGAACAATCCATATCTATCAACTATTAAGTGGAAATTAATGAAATGACCAATTTTGTTTTAGGTTCATTAGTTGGGGTCGGGCATTTCCGCTATAAAATCATCAATCTGGTGGAAGTGGGGATGACTATTTTGCTCGATGATCTGAAAGCTTAAAGAATTGTGGATTTGACATTTATATTCGATATTGGTTGAAACACAATACGAATGCCCAATTTTGTTCAAGGTCATTGGTTGGGGTGGACTTTTAAGTAGATGGTTAATACAAAGTTCGCTCGAGGGGGATGGGTGTATTTAATATGATCGTTGGTAGCTAGCACCCCTAACTATATGGATTATATTAGATTTGATATGATCAAATAAAGATCAATGAAAGGGTCCTTCCTATAGGTATCCTTTCGACACTTGAGTTCAAAGAAATTTCATGAAATTCTTCGTTAAATGAGTTGTAGGATATTGGTTCAAAAGCTTGTCAATGCCCATTTTTTGTTTTGGTCCATTGATGGGGAAGGGCATTCAAGTAGCAACATCATGTATGTTGTGAAGATCATATTTAAGTATCTCTGATAAGAATGAAATCCATTTTTGATCGATATTATGTGGAAAGCTGTATTGATAGCCCAATTTTGGTTAGGTTCTTTGGTTGCGATGGGCATTCAAATAACAACATTGTGTTGCGGTGTATGGCCGCCATAGATGACAATTTCATAATTATGTATGGGTTTTCGACACTCAAGTTCAAAGTGATTTCATGAAATTCAACTTTAAATGAGTTGTATTGTATTGGTTCAGCTGTTTGTCGAAGCCCCATTTTCGTTTTGGTCCATTGATTGTGGAAGGGCATCCTAGCAACAATATCATGCATGTTGTTATTGGATTTTGAGAGGAAAACGGTATTGATGTCCAATTTTGGTTAGATTCCTGTGTTGGGTTTGGCATCCAAATAACAACAATGTGTATGTGGTTTATGGCCGCCATACATGAGAATTTCATATAAAGCATCAATGCTCAATTTTATTTCGATTCATCCATTGGGAAGGGCATCTGAATGAAAGCTTGGCCATGCCCATTTTTATTTAGGCCCATTGATTAGGGAAGGACATTCAAGCAACAACAACATCATGTACGTTGTGACGACTGTATTTAAGTATCTCTAATAAGAATGAAATCTATTTTTGATCGATATGGAGAGGAAAACTGTATTGATAGCCCAATTTTGGTTAGGTTCCTTGGTTGGGATGGGCATCCAAATAACAACATTGTGTTGTGGTGTATGGCCTCCATACATGACAATTTCATATTTATGTATGGGCTTTCGACACTCGAGTTCAAAGTGATTTCATGAAATTCAACTTTAGATGAGTTGTATTGTATTGGTTCAGCTGTTTGTCGAAGCCCCGTTTTCGTTTAGGTCCATTGATTGTGGAATGGCATCCTAGCGACAATATCATGCATTTGTGTTATTGGATTTTGAGAGGAAAATGGTATTAATGTTCAATTTTGGTTAGATTCCTTGGTTGGGTTTGGCATCTAAATAACAATAATGTGTAGGTGGTTATGGCCGCCATACATGAGAATTTCATATAAAGCATCGATGCTCAATTTTATTTCGATTCATGCATTGGGAAGGGTATCTGAATGAAAGCTTGGCAATGCCCATTTTTATTTAGGCCCATTGATTAGGGAAGGACATTCAAGTAACAACAACATCATGTACGTTGTGACGACCGTATTTAAGTATCTCTAATAAGAATGAAATCTATTTTTGATCGATATTGAGAGGAAAGCTGTATTGATAGCCCAATTTTGGTTAGGTTCCTTGGTTGGGATGGGCATCCAAATAACAACATTGTGTTGTGGTGTATGGCCGCCATACATGACAATTTCATAATTATGTATGGGCTTTCGACACTCGAGTTTAAAGTGATTTCATGAAATTCAACTTTAGATGAGTTGTATTGTATTGGTTCAGCTGTTTGTCGAAGCCCCGTTTTCGTTTAGGTCCATTGATTGTGGAAGGGCATCCTAGCAACAATATCATGCATGTTGTTATTGGATTTTGAGAGGAAAATGGTATTGATGTTCAATTTTGGTTAGATTCATTGGTTGGGTTTGGCATCCAAATAACAGCAATGTGTATGTGGTTTATGGCCGCCATACATGAGAATTTCATATAAAGCATCAATGCTCAATTTTATTTCGATTCATGCATTGGGAAGGGCATCTGAATGAAAGCTTGGCAATGCCTATTTTTATTTAGGCCCATTGATTAGGGAAGGACATTCAAGCAACAACAACATCATGTAGGTTGTGACGACCGTATTTAATTATCTTTAATAAGAGTGAAATCTATTTTTGATCAATATTGAGTGGAAAACTGTATTGATAGCTCAATTTTGGTTAGGTTCCTTGGTTGGGATGGCATCCAAATAACAACATTGTGTTGTGGTGTATGGCCGCCATACATGACAATTTCATATTTATGTATGGGCTTTCGACACTCGTGATCAAAGTGATTTCATGAAATTCAACTTTAGATGAGTTGTATTGTATTGGTTTAGCTGTTTGTCGAAGCCCCGTTTTCGTTTAGGTCCATTGATTATGGATGGGCATCCTAACAACAATATCATATATGTTGTTATTGGATTTTGAGAGGAAAACAGTATTGATGACCAATTTTGGTTAGATTCCTGTGTTGGGATGGGCATCCAAATAACAACAATGTGTATGTGGTTTATGGCCGCCATACATGAGACTTTCATATAAAGCATCAATGCTCAATTTTATTTCGATTCATCCATTGGGAAGGAGATCTGAATGAAATCTTGTCAATGCTTATTTTTTATTTATGTCCATTGATTGGTTGGGATGGGCATCCAAATAACAACAATATGTGTGTGGTTTATGGCCACCATACATGAGACTTTCACATAAAGCATCAATGCTTATTTTTAGTTCGATTCATCCATTGGGAAGGGCATTTGAATGAAAGCTTGTCAATGTCCATTTTTTATTTAGGTCCATTGATTGGGGAATGGCTTTCAAGCAACAACATCTTGATTTACATTGTGACGACCGTATTTAGGTATCTCTAATAAGATTGAAATCTATTTTCGATCTTATTGAGCCGAATTGATAGCCCAATTTTGTTTAGGTTCCTTTGTTGGGATGGGCATCCAAACAATTGCATTGTGTTTGTTCCATACTTGAGATATTTCTGTAAAGCATCAATGTCCATTTTTATATCGATTCATTCCTTGTTGGGGAAAGGCATCTGAATGAAAGCTTGTCAATGCCCATTTGTTGTTTAGGTCCATTGATTGGGGAAGGGCATCCAAGTAGCAACGTAAGAGTGAATTCTATTTTTGATCGATATTGAGAGGAAAGCCGTATTGATAGCCCAATTTTGTTTAGGTTCCTTGATTGGGATGGGCATTGCAAATAACAACATTATGTTTTGGTGTATGGCCGCCGTAAATGAGAATTTCATATAAGATTCTGCCCAATTTTTTTGATTCATTCGTTGGGGATGGGCATTTGAATGAAAATAAAGTTTATTTGACGTTTGGCCACGTGTGGGAATACTAGGCAAATTTTAATGTCATGTTTATCTTATATTAGTAGGAATGTTGTCGGAGAATGCACAATTTTGTTTGGGTACATTGGTTGGGGATGTGTGTTAAACAACAATGAAATTTATTAGCGTGACAAAAAACTTATGAAAAGAACAATCCATATCTATCTACTGTTAAGTGGAAACCAATGAAATGCCCAATTTTGGTTTAGGTTCATTTGTTTTGGGATGGGCATCTTCTGCAATGTCATCATCAATCTGATGGAGTATGGGATGCCTATTTTGCTCGAAGATCAGAAAGCTTAAAGATCCCGATTTGACATGCGTGTGATGAATGTTAGAAAGAATTATGGATTAGACATTGAAACACAAATCGAATGCCCCATGCCCAATTTTGATCAAGGTCATTCGTTTGGGATGGACTTCTAAATAGATGGTTAATATAAAGTTCATTCGTGGGGGATGGGTGTATTTAATATGATCATTGGTAGTTAGCACCCGAAACTGGGCATCTTCTGCAATGTCATCATCAATCTGATGGAGTATGGGATGCCTATTTTGCTCGAAGATCTGAAAGCTTAAAGATCTCGATTCGACATGCGTGGATGAATGTTAGAAAGAATTATGGATTAGACATTGAAACACAAATCGAATGCCCAATTTTGTTCAAGGTCGTTGGTTTGGGATGGGCTTCTAAATAGATGGTTAATATAAAGTTCATTCGTGGGGGATGGGTGTATTTAATATGATCATTAGTAGCTAGCACCCGAAACTATATGGATTATATTTATTATTTGATATGATCAAATAGTCTTATAAAGTAGAAGTTCAAAGAGATTTGATGAAATTGTATTTTAGATGAGTTGTAGGATATTAGTTCAAACATTTGTCAATGCCCATTTTTGGTTTTGGTCCCATTGATTGGGGAGGGCATCCTAGCAGGAATATCATGTCTGTTGTTAAGATCGTATTTAAATATCTCAAATAGAATAGAAATCTAGATTTATTGGATATTGAGAGGAAAGCAGTATTGATGCCCAACTATGGTGAAGTTCCTTGGTTGGGATGGGCATCTAAATGACGACATTGTGTATGTGGTGTATGGTCGGCCATACATGAGAATTTCTTGTTAGATTGCAAATTTATTCTTCGGCTGTTGATATGAAGGAAGTGCTAATGCCCAATTTTATCTCGATTCGCCGTTGGGGATGGGTATGTCAATGAAAATATAGTATATTTGATGTTTGGCCAGGTGTGGGAATCCTAGTAAAGTTTGAACTTCATATTTATTGCATATTAGTAGGAGTGTCGTTGAAGAATGCACAATTTTGTTCGAGTACATTTGTTGGGGATGTGCGTTAATCAATGATGAAGTTTACGAGTGTGAGAAAGAATATATGAAATCAGCCATCCATATTTTTCTATAATTAAGTGGAAATCAATGGAATGCTTAATTTTGTTTAGGTTCATTTGTTGGGGATGGGTATTTCCACAATTTCATCTTCAATCTGGTGGAAGTTGGGATGACTATTTTGCTCGAAGATCTAAAAGGTTGAAGAGTCCGACTTGAAATTGTGTTATGTATGTGATGGCGAGTTATATATGAAAGAACTTTGGATTAGACATTTTTATTTGATATCGGTTGAAGCACAATTTGAATGCCTAATTTTTTTTCAATGTCATTGGTTGGAGATGGGCTTTTAAATAGAAAATAGAATGTTAATATAAAGTTCGTTCGTAGGGGATGGGTGTGTTTAATGTGATAATTGGTTGCTAGCACTCCTAACCATATGGATTATATTAATCATTTGATATGATCAAATAAAGATTAATGAAAAGGGTCCTATTGGCATCCTTTCGACACTCGAGTTCAAAGCGATTTCATGAAATTCAACTTTAGATTTGTTGTATTGTATTGGTTCAGATGTTTGTCGATGCCCAGTTTTCGTTTAGGTCCATTGATTGTGTATGGGCATACTAGCAGCAATATCATGTATGCAGTTATTGGATTTTGAGTGGAAAACGGTATTGATGCCCAATTTTGGTTAAATTCTTTGGTTGGGAAGGTCATCCAAATAACAACAATGTGTATGTGGTTTATGGCCGCCATACATGAGAATTTCATCAATGCTGAATTTTATTTCAATTCATCCATTGGGAAGGGCATCTGAATGAAAGCTTGTCAATGATCATTTTTTATTTAGGTCCATTGATTGGGGAAGGACATTCAAGCAGCAACAACATCATGTATGTTGTGACGACCGTATTTAAGTATCTCTAATAAGATTGAAATCTATTTTCGATCGATATTGAGAGGAAAACCGAATTGATAGCCCAATTTGGGTTAGGTTCCTTGGTTGGGATGGGCATTCAAACAACTGCATTGTGTTTAGTCCATACTCGAGAATTTTCTATAAAGCATCAATGCCCAATTTTATTTTGATTCATTCGCTCGGGGAAGGGCATGTGAATGAAAGCTTGTCAATGCCCCATTTTTTCTTTAGGTACATTGATTGGGGATGGGCATTTAGCAACATCATGTATGTTGTGAAAATATCATATTTAAGTATCTCTAATAAGAGTGAAATCTATTTTTGATCGGTATTGGGAGGAAAACCTTATTGATAAGCCCGATTTTGGTTAGGTTCCTTGGTTGGGATGGGCATTTTAAATAACAACATTGTGTTTTGGTATATGGCTGTTGTACATGAGAATTTCATATAAGATTCTGCTCTATTTTAGCTTGATTCATTCGTTGGGGAAGGGCAGCAGAATGAAAATAAAGTTTATTTGACGTTTGGCCACGTGTGGGAATACTAGACAAATTTTAATTTCATGTTTTATCTCATATTAGTAGGAAAGTTGTTGGAGAATGCACAATTTTGTTCGATTACATTGGTTGGAGATGTGCATTAAGCAACGATGAAGTTTATTAGCGTGACGACGAATTTATAAAAAGAATAATCTATATCTATCTACTATTAAGTGGAAATCAATGAAATGCCCAAGTTTGGTTGAGGTTCATTGGATGGGGATGGGCATTTTCTGCAATGACATCATCAATCTGGTGGAAGTAGGGATGGTTATCTAGCTTGAAAATCTGAAAGCTTGAAGTGCTTGATTTGATAGAAATTGTACTTGGATCTTAATTTTCAGTTCAAATTGATTTCATGAAATTCTGCTTCATATGAGTTATAGGATTTTAGGTCAAAAGCTTATCAATGCCCATTTTTGGTTTAGGTCCATTGATTGGGGGAGGGCATCCGAGCTACAACCTCATGTATGAAATTTATTTTTGTTGGGTACTCGGAGGAAAGCCATATTAATGCCCAATTTTGGTTAAGTTCCTTGTTTGGGTTGGGCATCGAAACAACAATATTGTGTATGTGGTGTATGGCCATATATGAGAAATTCATATAGGATTGCAAATTTATTCATCGGATGTTGACGAAAAAGAAGTGTCCGCGCCTGATTTTATTTCGATTCATTCGTTGGGGAATAGGATCTCAATGAAAATATAGTTTATTTGATGTTTGCTTGACTTCGTGTGAGGATCCTATATTAGTGTAAATTTTATATTTATTGCATATTAGTTGGAAAGTTGTTGGAGAGTACACAATTTTGTTCGAGTCCATTGGTTGGGGATGTGTGTTTTGCAACGATTAAGTTTATAAGTGTAAGAAAGTATTTGTGAAAAGAAGAATCCATATTTATCTAGTATTAAGTGGAAATCTATGAAATGCCTGATTTTGGTTTAGGTTCATTGGTTGGGGATTTGCATTTCCACAATGGCAATATCAATCTGGTGGAAGTAGGGATGACTATTTAGTTCAAAAATCTAAAAGCTTGAAGAGCTTGATTTGAAAGCAATTGGGGTTTGCTCTTCTTTTTTAGTTCAAAGAGATTTCATGAAAATCAGCTTTAGATGAGTTGTTGAATTTTGGATTAGACATTTATATTTGATATTTGTTGAAACACAATTCGAATGCCCACTTTTGTTCATGACCATTGGTTGGAGATGGGCTTTTAAATAGAAGGTTCCGTTCTTAGTGGATGGGTGTATTTAATATGATCGTTGGTAGCTAGAACCCCTAACCATATGGATTATATTAATCATTTGATATGATCAAATAAAGTTAAATGAACGGGTCCTATTGGCATCTTTTTGAAGCTTGAGATAAAAGAGATTTCATGAAATTTAACTTTAGATGAGTTGTAGGATATAGGTTTAAGTGCTTGTCGATGCGTATTTTTGGTTTGGGTGCATTGATTGGGGAAGGGCATACTAGCAACATTATCATGTACGTTGTGACGACCGTATTTAAGTATCTGTAATAAGATTGAAATTTATTTTCGATCGATATTTTTCGGAAACCGAATTGATAGCCCAATTTTGGTTAGGTTCCTTGGTTGGGATGAGCATCCAAACAATTGCATTGTGTTTGGTCCATTCTTGAGAATTTTCTATAAAGCATCAATGCCCAATTTTTCATTTCGATTCATTCGTTGGGGAAGGGCATCTGAATGAAAGCTTGTCAATGCCTATTTGTTGTTTAGGTCCATTGATTGGAGAAGGGCATTCAAGTAGCAACATCATGTATGTTGTGAAAAGATCATATTTAAGTCTCTCTGATAAGAGTGAAATTTATTTTTGATCGATATTGAGAGGAAAGCCTTATTGAAAAGCCTGATTTTGGTTAGGTTCCTTGGTTGGGATGGGCATTCCAAATAACAACATTGTGTTTTGGTGTATGGCCGTCGTACAGGAGAATTTCATATAAGATTCTGCCCAATTTTAGCTTGATTCATTCGTTGGGGAAGGGAATCTTAGATTCGTTTGAACTTCAAATTTTTTTTTTTAATGAGAATTAATTGTATTCATTCAAAGTATGGGAAACCTCCTATAATTACAAAACATGCCCCAAAATTGGGAAAAACCGCAAAAAGTGATACAAGCGGGTGCTTCTTTAATGTTTCCGACGCCATGGCGATGAAAACTTTCCTCACGATCCTGAGAGCAAGGGAGAAAAGCTCAAGACATTGACCCAATTATTATCAAAGCCTAACAAGGATCCTGAGTGGTGTGGTAAATATTGAGTGAACTCCGCTGTGCGGCAACCCTACCTTTCTTGTTCATCTAGATAGTGGATGATCTACTCAAGAAATAGGGTGCGGAATTCAACCAACCAAAATTTGGAATCATAAAATCTTTTAGTTTCTTGTTAAAGTTTTGCTTTGTTTTGTTTTTTTTTTCTTCTTTTTCTTGAAACACTGTTTTTCATTCTTTTTCTTGGAACACTGTTTTTCTAGAATGAAATTTGGAGGAGTGGAACTGATTGGAGGAGGGTAGACATGTTGTTTAAGTACTACATAAAAAAGCTAAGAGAAACTTTGAGTTTGAATCCAAATATGGATTGAGTTGGACGTGGATGCATATGTGGATTTGATAGAAGTATTTGGACATATTTGTGGATATGATCCTTTGTCAAAGATTCAATTCAAATTTGGGTATGGATTCGGATGTTGCATTTAGGATGTGGATGCAGATGCAAAATTTCATGCGGGTCCATCTTGAATTTGACCTATTTGCATCCTTAACTGCAGGGAAGGGTCTGGCACCTCCATTCATGTATGTATGTGAGGATGCATATGTGGATTTGATAGAAGTATTTGGACATATTTGTGGATATGATCCTTTGTCAAAGATTCAATTCAAATTTGGGTATGGATTCGGATGTTGCATTTAGGATGTCGATGCAGATGCATAATTTCATGCGCGTCCTTCTTGAATTTGTCCTATTTGCATCCTTAACTGCAGGGAAGGGACTGGCACCTCCATTCATGTATGTGTGTGTGTCAGGCTTTGGTTCCCATCACTTGGTCCTGGTTTTGCATGTATCTGCGTGCAGCCCTCTTTGAGTGTTGCACAATCATCAAGTTGGCAATGCTTCTTACCAGTGGTTATATATGACCTGTCCATCTACAAAGTTTGCTTTCTTTTTCCTGTTGAATACGAATCTGATGATGTTTATAGTATGTCTTATTTTCTTTAGATATCTTTCTGAATTATTTATACTCCATTATTTGGAGAAGCATGATTTTTTTCGTGCAGTTGGCTTCACAAGATGGCATATGCCTATCATGTTCTATTGGAGGCTGCCAATTTTTTGCAGATCTTGCCCAAGAACCAAAGGATGAGGCTGCCAAACTAGCAGCTAAACTTCTTGTGGTGTGACACTTGTTTTTCATTTGGTAAAAAGTTGGAGCTATTCTTGTGATCGTTGTCAACCTATTTCCAGTGGGAGATATTGCTATACATGAAATTAAGTGGGAAATAGATTTCCTTGCCATATCAAGTAGTATCTAGGTGAAGAGCATTTCCAATTTGTTTTGGACTTATCGGTGCATAATTATTGAATCAATAGTGAGTTATATTGACTAGGAACATTATGATCCTTTCCCACGTGGCTTGGAACACCATGGTTCAATGATCCTGACTTTTCTTCTGATAAAGACTTCAGAATTCTAACTTAGCTTCACCTAATCTGTGTAATTGAGATTCCCCAAATTGTGCTCCAGAATCTCCCTAAAGTCCTTGACACAAAAGTTGAGTGCAAATTTCAATGATCAAGATTCATCTCTGGGAAAAAAAGAAAAAAGGATCAATGCAACGACAGTAGTAAGTAAGAACCAATATCCAATCTTTTTGAATGGAATCCAGAAGATGAGTATCGTGGAAGAGGTCTTAGAATGTACCTAAATCTTATGCCTCTGCACCATTAATTCAAGACTAACTTAAAATGAGATAAATGTTCAGATATTGAGCCTTTAAAAACTTATCCCTGACATGCCTTTCTAAACACGCTGTGGTATTGTTAAACGTTCATGTTGCATTGGGAGGGATGTGCATGAAAAATACATCTTATGTGAGGCTGTTATCATTCCATGTGAACACTTCACCATGTTTTTTATGGTAAGCTCTGGAAAAGTTGTCTTCTTTTTAAGATCTAAGGTAATCCAATATTCATGTGATATATAGACCATGTAACTTAATGGTTGCTTTCCTTCATTCATTCTCGTGACTATTGGATCCCCCTCATTATGCATTTGTGCATACGACATTCAATTATTTTCAACATGCCTCTATTTTCATGTGCCATTCTTTCTTCCCAGCTGCTGTCATTCCTTTTTTAACTTCCTGTTATTGATATTATGTTCAATGGGTAAAGTGATTATGTTGATGAATTTCATTGTCTACAGTTTTCTCTAAAATTGCATTTACATGGTTTAAAGTCTGGAAGTAGAAGGGTTATTTCCTGGTCATGGTCAATTCTGAACTACCTTTCCATATCCAACTTCTATTGTCACTAAGAGTTTGTCTACTTTATTCTTCGAATATGGTTGGAAATGAAGTAGTCTGATTTGGATTTGTTAGACTTGAATCTTGGAGGAGGTCCAAGCCTCCATTTTCCAGGGTCTGAAATGCAACTAAAATCAACGTCAAAGTTAAAAATGTCATTTATTTGGGGTCTTCAGTAGACCCTATTGTAAATTTTACATTCTATCATTGCACTATCTATTATTTCTTTCTTTATTCCTTCTCTATACATTTTCACTGGTTTACTCTTAGTTAGGGATGACAACATGTTGGGCCTACACTGCACCAAGCCCAACCAAGCTTCAGTTGTGGAATCCCATTGAGTTCGGCTGCAATTGGCCTGAGTTCAGTTCATATTTGCTCATGCATTAAGCACCAAATTGACTGACTCAGTCCCTTGGAAAAACAGCAGGAACGTGGGCCAATTCCAACTATGCATTCAGCGAGTTGAACTAACGAGAGTGGCCAATTATGCATTCAGCCCCTCATTTTTCTCCTCTTATCGACGTCAGACATATCCTTGCTCTTTTTCAATAGGCTTTTTATTTTTAACCTGCTGTCCTTCAAAAAACCTAGTTATCTATAATTTATTATTAGTAGTCATTCAGGTAGTTCTTCTGTTTTGATGTGTCTCCCAATGCCGGATCGGGCCCCTTTACTAAATTTGGGTTAAAGTCCAAAGTGCATTTATCACAATAATTTACTTGAGTTTTTATTCTGTTTTTAAATAACTTATAAATATAAATGTCCAAGGAAATGAGCTAAAAAAGAAAAACAACTTACATTATTTTATATTAGCACTCAGAATAGTAAAATTAATTCCCTGTGATAAGGTTAACCTGGGTTTTGACGTTGGATCCGGCTCTAAAAATGCAAGGCTCATACGGTATTTTTTTTAACTTGAATTGAGTGTACTACGGCTCCAAGACTTTATTGTTTTATTTTGTGGACATCATTGAGGAGAACAGTTTACACCAGGGGTTTAAAAAACGTTATCGACTAAATCGATATGATATTGGCCTATACGGATGATACCAAATCGAAATGGTATCTTGTTTTTACTTGAGAAATTATCTATTATGAAATGGTTTACAGTGACGGTGGATAGCTTTTAGCTTATTCGAAGTGTTGTAATTGGAAGTTCATTTCTATTTCTTATGAAATGATTTATAATGGATCATTTGTTTGATAGAAAGCTATGCAATAAGGTGTCTCAAATATGTTCATTCTCTTGAGTTCACAAATTTCACATGTTCTTGATGTGTTAAAAAATGGAACATGAGTTAGAAGGTTTCTTAAATAGTTTAGAAATATAAAAAAAGTTGAATGAAATGGATCTGGATCTGGCCTGTGGACCACAATCAGATAAAAAAATACGTCTTTATATATAAATGCGTCCCTATATTAATTAAATATTAAAATTCAATCATATTTGAATATTTTAACAATTGAAATTTTAATTTCAACCAATAGTTTTAGGGTCCTATACTTAGACATTTAAAGGTTAAATGTACTCAACTTTATTTATATTATTTTATTATTGTTATTAGTTAAGTCCAAGATATTTTGATTTCTTATATTAGTTGAATAATTTTTTATAGTATGTACAAACTTCTCCGACTATTGGCACTAACTAAAATTAGGAAAAGTGACCCTTATATGTTGTGGAGTGAGACTTAAAAAAATGTTACAACTTTTTATTATGACAAGATAAATTTTTTTTAAAAAGTATTTTTGAAAATGTCTCTAAGAGAAGAGAATGAGGATAAAGCAATACTATCAATTAAAAACTTATATTAACAGTGAAGCAAGAATAAAATTTTACTTCTTCAGAACTAAAATTAATTAAAATAATAAAACCCATACATTATCATTAAATGTGATAATTAGGTCATAGGAATTTGCCCACGTTTTAGCGAGAAAAATTATAATATTTGAAGAAAATGCATTGAAAGTGACGTCATCCAATTTTATTATAAAAGGCTTCCCTTGCGAGGAAAAGAGGCACTAGTGCGTAGAAAGAGAACTGGCAGAAAAGCCCATTTCCCTTCTTTTTCGTTCTTTCTTTTCTTTTTTTTTCTTTCTTCGTCTCCTTCCTCGTCTCCGTCGCTCATTTCCCTTACCGGCGAAACTTAGCATCGGAAGGCTTGCCGCAGCCCTAACCACACCGCTGACGCGCTGATGAAGATGTTTTCGTCTGCCCTTCCGTTGCGCCGCTGCACTCAGACGAGACTTTTAGACCCAATCTCGTCCGCCCGACCTTCATGTCCAGTTCCCGTCAAATTGCAACTCGGAGAGACGATGGTGAGTCTCCTTCTTCCCCTTTCTCTCTCTTTCTTTCTTTTTATCCCAACTTCCAATGTTTTCTGTTTTTTCTCTCGTCTTTTTTCTCTTGAGAGATGAGAATGAAGAATGAATCCAAATGCGAATTCGAATGGGCCGAGTGGGCTAGGGTTTTGCCGATTTCTCTTCTCTTCCTGAGAGGGGATCGCCAAAAGATGAGATGGAGATTTGAGGATTGGAGTAAAGAAAATGAAGGGAATTTTTGTATAGAGAGAGGAAGAGAATTAGGGTTTTTGGATGCGTTTGGGTGAGGAAGAGAATTAGGGTTTCTGGATGCGTTTGGGTGAGGAAGAGAATTAGGGTTTTTGGATGCGTTTGGGTGAGGAAGGGAATTAGGGCTTTTGGATGCGTTTGGGTGAGCTGATCGAAAGGAGTGAAAGGAAGAGGGAGACAGATCGTGTAACTGAGGAGAGAAGTAAACAATAGGCAGAGAGAAAATTGCCTCTAATATAAAGAGGGTAAAAAGGGAGAAGAAAGGAATGGGAGAAAATTGTAATTGTGAAGTGTAAGAGTAAAAGAATTCCTTCCTTTACCTTTCAAAAAAACGAATTCCTTCCTTCGTGTTATTTGATTTTATCTTTTAAAACTTTATAATATCAACGTCATCCTAAATTGTTGATACGTCTATTTGAAGATGCTTTTTCAAACTTAATAATTTTTATTTTATTTTAATAATTAAAATAGAGTTGACAAAATATAACTTAAATAAAAATAATCTGGGTCTATAAAATATTATTTTTAATTTGAGTTCAAATCTAATGTTAATTAATATTATTTAACACCTTTTCACGATTAGTTTATCTTTGAAAACTGAAAGCTAAAAGAAAAAGACTTGTTATTTTATTTTGAACCCTGAGACCCCAACTCTCATCTGGTACTAGGTGTTTCTAAATCCATGGATTTTATTGCACATAAACGTTCCCTTATTCTTTCACAAAGCACCGTAACCTCTTGAAAATGTTTAATTATTCTAGATTAGATGCTTTTATATTCTCTTGATATGATACCATGACTGCAAGATTTGCACATTCAGTTAGAATGCAAGTCTAAGAATTTTTGCAAACAAGTGATTGAAGCTGCAATATTTCTTACCATGCATTTTCATTTTGGTGTAGCTTTAGAGTTGATTGAACATCTGCGGGCAATGGGTGAAACTAATGCTCTTCTGCAAAGAAACAATGTAAGGCTTCTGACAAAATAGAATTTCTCACTTGCAACTAATTCTTTTTAGTACAAATCAGTTCTATAGACCTCTTGGTGATTTGAGCTCTGCACCTTTGTACATGGGAAGATTTTAAAGAAAGAGACAGCTTTAACAACTGCTGCAGTGTGCCAGTCCATGTTTGGTGCAGAGGATGACACTGTTCCGGCAACTTTTCAGGTGACCATGCCTGCATTTATAATTTCTTCTTTGCTTGAACTTTTTTTTCTTATACATCTGTGCAAATACTGTTATATTAAACACTGTAAAATATTCTTTCTTGCACTGTGTCTTGCTTCATTTGCGATGTTCATACGTTTGGTGGTTTGGCAGACTGGGGTTAAACCAATGGTTTAAAAAACCAACCCGGCCTACGGTTTAACTGTTGGTTCAAATTTGACAATTGAATTCAAAGAGATTTGAAATTCAACTTTACATGCGATGTACGATATTGGTTCACAAAAGCTTGTGAATGACCATTTTTGGTTTTG
This sequence comes from Chimonanthus praecox, assembly GCA_022113865.1. Taxonomy (NCBI): domain Eukaryota; kingdom Viridiplantae; phylum Streptophyta; class Magnoliopsida; order Laurales; family Calycanthaceae; genus Chimonanthus; species Chimonanthus praecox. The sequence goes on from JAINRJ010000120.1 coordinate 72,835, forward strand.
GTCCATTAAATGGAGAAGGGCAGGCATCCTAGCAAAACTATCATCTATGTTGTGAAGACCGTATTTAAATATATCAAATATGATACGTTTAAAAAAAAAAATCTCAAAGAGGATATAAATCTACGGTTTTTGGATATTGAGAGAAAAGTAGTATTGATGCCCAATTCTTGTTAGGTTTCTTGGTCGGGATGGACATCCAAACAACAACATTTTATATGTGGTGTATGGCCGGTCATACATGAGAATTTCGTATGAGATTGCAAATTTATTCATCGGATGGTAATATGAAAGAAGTGCCAAGACCCAATTTTATCTCAATTCATTTGTTGGGGAAGGATATCTCAATAAAAATACAGTTTATTTGATGTTTGGCCACCGTTGGGAATCCTAGACAAGTTTGAGTTTCATATTTATCTCATATTTGTTGGAGAATGCACAACTTTTTTTCCGAGTACATTGGTTGGGGATGTGTTTTAAACTATGATGAAGTTTATAGTGTGAGCAAAAATTATGAAAATATCAATCCATATTTATACTCTATTAAGCTTCAGTCAATGAAACGCCCAATTTTGGTTTAGGTTCATTGGTTGGGGATGGGCATTTCCACAATGATATCATCAATATGGTGGAAGTAGGGATGAATATTTTGATCGAATATCTGAAAGCCTGAAGAGCCTGATTTTAATTGGTGTCGTGTATGTGACACATAGTTGTATAAAAAAGAATAATGGATTAGACATTCATACTGGATATTGGTTGAAACACAATTCGAACGCCCAATTTTGTTCAAGGTCATTGGTTGGGGATTGACTTTTAAATAGACAATTGATATAAAGTTCATTTGTAGGGGATGTGTGTATTTAATATGATCATTGGTAAGTAGCACTCCTAATCATATGGACTATATTAATCATTTGATATGGTCAAATAAAGATAAATTAAAGGATCCTATTGGCATCCTTTCAGACTTGAGTTCAAAGAACTTTCATGAAATTTAACCTTTTGATGAACGGTAGATCCATTGATCGGTGAAAGGCATCTTAGCAGCAATATCATGTATACTGTGAACGATATATTTAAATATCTCAAATAGCATAAAAATATATTTCTTGTATATTGAGAGGAAAGAATGCCCAATTTTGGTTAGGTTCCTTGGCTGGGATGTGCATCCAAATAACAACATTGTGTTGTGGTGTATGGCCGCCATACATGAGAATTTCTTATAAGATTCTACCCAATTTTAGCTTGATTCATTCGTTGGGGACAGGCATCTCAACGAAAATAAAGTTTATTTGATGTTTGGCCACGTGTGGGAGTACTCGACAAATTTTAATTTCATGTTTATCTCATATTAGTAGGAAAGTTGTTGGAGAATGCACAATTTTGTTCGAGTACATTGGTTGGGGATGTGCGTGATGGATGGAGAGTTATATGAAAATGAATTTTGGGTTAGACATTTTTATTTGATATTTGTTGAAACACAATTCGAATGCCCACTTTTGTTCACGGTCATTGGTTGGGTTGGGCTTTTTAATAGAAGGTTCCATTCATAGGGGACGTGTGTATTTAACATGATCATTGATAGTTAGCACCCCTTACCATATGGATTATATTAATCATTTGATATGATCAAATAAAGATCAACGAAAGGGTCCTATTGGCATCTTTTTGAAGCTTGAGATAAAAGAGATTTCATGAAATTGAACTTTAGGTGAGTTGTAGGATATCTGTTTAACTGCTTGCCGATGCGTATTTTTGGTTTGGGTCCATTGATTGGGGAAGGGCATCTTAGCAACAATATCATGCATGTTGTGAAAACTGCTTTAAATTATTTGAAATGTGATAGAAATCTATGGTCTTGGGATATTGAGAGGAAAATAGTATGGATGCTCAATTTTGGTTAGGTTCCTTGTTTTGGATGGGTATCGAAACGACAACATTGTGGATGTGGTGTATGGTCGGGCCATACATCAGAATTTCATATAAGGTTGCGAATCTATTTTTCCGATGTTGACTTGAAAGAAGTTCCAATGCCCAATTTTATCTCGATTCAGTGGTTGGAGAAGGGCATCTCAATAAGAATATATTTTAGCTGATGTTTTTCCACGTGTGGGAATCTTAGATAAGTTTGAACATCATTTTTTTTTTGAATGATAAGCCTTTGTATTCATTCAAAGGACGACAAACCTCCCATAATTATATACCCCAAAATAGGGAAGAAAAACAAAAACTGATACAAGATATCGGTTGCTTCTGTAATGTTTCTGACGCCATGGCGATCTATACTTTGCGCACGATCTCTTGATAAGGAGGGAGAAAAGCTCAGGACATTGTCCGAATTGTTATCTAGGGTGGACAAAAAACCTGAGTGGTGTAGTATGTATGGAGTGAGCTCCACTGTGCGGCAACCATGCCTTTTTTGTTCAAAGCGGAGCTTGAGGCTTTCTTAAACGTCGAAATCTGCACAGAGCTCTTATCATATATTATATCCCCTTTGAATGAAGTTTTTAATTTGCACGAGTTTCCTCCCTTCGAACGTAGTGAACTCACGTTGATAGTGGATGATCTACTCAAGAAACTGGGTATGGAATTCAACCAACCAAAATAAGACGATATTCTTTTATCTTTGAAACAAGAAGAAAGGGGCTTCCCCGTATAATCCCCCTTTCTTCAGTTTGTCATCGATGAATGTTGTGAAGACTGCTTTTAAATATCTGTAATGGGATAGAAATCTATGGTTATTGGATATTGAGAGGAAAGCAGTATGGATGTCTAATTTTGGCTAGGTTCCTTGTTGGGATGGGCATCCAAACAGAAACATTGTCTATGGAGTGTATGGCCAGCCATACATGAGAATTTCATATAAGCTTGCAAATTTATTCATCGGATGTTGAAATGAAAGAAGTGTCAATGCCCAATTTATCTCGATTCATTCGTTGGAGGAAGGGCATCTCAATGAACATGTAGTATTCGTTGTTTGGCCAAGTGTGGGAATCCTAGATAAGTTTGAATCTCATATTTAGCTCATATTTGTAAGATAAAGGTTGGTGATTGCACAATTTTGTTCGAGTACAGTGGTTGGGGATGTGATTTAAACATTGATGAATTTTATGATTGTGAGAGAATTTATGATAGGAAAAATCCATATTTATCTATTAGTAAGTGGAAATCAATGGAATGCCCAATTTTGATTTAGGTTCATTGGTTGGGGATAGGCATTTCCAAAATGACGACATTAATCTGGTGGAAGTTGCTATGACTATTTTCCTCGTAGATCTAAACGCTTGAAGTGCCCAATTTCAAATTGTGACATGTACTTGATGGAGAGTTGTATAAAAATGAATTTCTCGATGCCATGGTGATCAAAACCTTGCTTACGATCCTGATAACAAAAAAAACCTGAGTGGTGTGGTAAATATGGAGTGAGCTCCGCTGTGCGGCAACCATGCCTTTCTTGTTCAAAGAGGAGCTTGTGGCTTTCTTGATCGTCGAAATCTGCACAGAGCTTTGAACATATATTATATCCGCTTTGCATGAAGCTATTAATGTGCACGACTTTCCTCTCTTTGAACGTAGTGAACTCATGTAGAGAGTGGATGATCTACTCAAGAAACAGGGTGCGGAATTCAACCAACCAAATTTTGGAATCTTAAAACCTTTTAGTTTCTTGTTAATGTTATGCTTTTTTTTTTTCTTGAAACACAGTTTTTCTCATTTCACCTTCTTTTTAAAAATTCGCCTATTTTTGTGACAAAATACTCTTGTCTTCTGAGAAACATTGATTTTTTAGTAAATATTCTCATTTTCTTTCTTGAACTTTCATTTTTTATAAAAGGCTCTGCTTTTACTTTGTAGAACTCTCATTTTTTTTAAAACTCTTGTTTTATTGATATCCCATTTTCTATTAAAAAGCTCTTATATTTCTTCTTAAAGCTGTTGTTTTCTTTTCATTACACTTCTTTGTTGATGTAGGCACATATTCAGGATCATATATTTTATAAAAGAATTTTATTTTTTTGAAAAAATTCATGAGCTAAAAGATTGTTATTTTGATGTGTTTTTGAGCTAAGTTTGATGAAATAATGGACTAAGTTTCAAGATACTTAGGAGGTCCATGGGGTTTTCCACCCAAAATCTATATGAATCTAAGATTTTAGGGCCCAAAAGTCATGGATTCACATGGATTATGGGTGGAAAAACCCATGGACTCTTTTGGACCTTAGCCTACTATTTCATCTATTTAGTTCAAAAACTGATCAAATTAACAGTTCTTTGTCCTAATGATTATTTTTTTGAGAAAATCCAATTTCTTTTATACAATATATGGGCCTATAGCTTCATGAGCATGCATCATCTTCATTTTAAAACTCTTCGTTTTCTTCTCGTATTTTTCTTCTTAAGAATTCACGAAATATTTATAAAAAACACTGTTTTTTCTTAAAAAAAACTCTCATTTTGTACTAACCCTCTCCTTTTTGTAAACTTTGACTTTCTTCATAAATCTCTAATTTTCTATGTGGAACTCTCATTTTGTTCTTAAAGCCTAAATTTCTTCTAAAAGCTCATCATTTCCTGTTAGAATTCTCATTTTCTTTGGACTAACTCTCAACACTATCATTATGCTCTAATTTCTTACGAAAAGTTCTTTCGTCTTTATTAAAACTGTCTTTTATTTTTTCTTAAATGCTCACTTTATTATTAAAACTCTCATTCTTTTTCAAATCTTATTTTCTTTTTAAAAATCTCATATCCTTATCCAAACCTCTCCCTTTTATTTTTCTTGAAGACTTGTCATTTTCTTATTAGAAAACTCCTTTAATTTTAAAAACTCTCATCTTCTTTTTCATGCTCTTGTTTACTTATTAAAATTTTATATTTTGTTATTAAGAGACATCCTTTCTTCTGAAATTTCGAGTACATTGGTTGGGGATGTGCGTTAAACAATGTTGAAGTTTATGAGTGTGGGAAAGAATTTATGAAATGAACAATCCATATCTATCAACTATTAAGTGGAAATCAATGAAATGGCCAATTTTGTTTTAGGTTCATTAGTTGGGGTCGGGCATTTCCGCTATAAAATCATCAATCTGGTGGAAGTGGGGATGACTATTTTGCTCTTTGATCTGAAAGCTTAAAGTGTTCGATTTGAAATAGTGACATGTTTGTGGTGGAGTGTTATGCAGAAAAGAACTGTGGATTAGACATTTATATTCGATATTGGTTGAAACACAATACGAATGCCCAATTTTGTTCAAGGTCATTGGTTGGGGTGGACTTTTAAGTAGATGGTTAATACAAAGTTCGTTCGTGGGGGATGGGTGTATCTAATATGATCGTTGGTAGCTTGCACCCCTAACTATATGGATTATATTAGATTTGATATGATCAAATAAAGATCAATGAAAGGGTCCTTCCTATAGGTATTCTTTTGACACTTGAGTTCAAAGAAATTTCATGAAATTCATCTTTAAATGAGTTGTAGGATATTGCTTCAAAAGCTTGTCAATGCCCATTTTTTGTTTTGGTCCATTGATTGGGGAAGGGCATTCAAGTAGCAACATCATGTATGTTGTGAAGATCATAGATAAGAATGAAATCTATTTTTGATCGATATTGAGAGGAAAACCGTATTGATAGCCTAATTTTGGTTAGGTTCTTTGGTTGGGATGGGCATGCAAGTAGCAACATTGTGTTGTGGTGTATGGCCGCCATAGATGACAATTTCATATTTATCTATGGGTTTTCGACACTCGAGTTCAAAGTGATTTCATGAAATTCAACTTTAGATGAGTTGTATTGTATTGGTTCAGCTGTTTGTCAAAACCCCGTTTTCGTTTAGGTCCATTGATTGTGGAAGGGCATCCTAGCAACAATATCATGTATGTTGTTATTGGATTTTGAGAGGAAAACGGTATTGATGTCCAATTTTGGTTAGATTCCTTGGTTGGGTTTGGCATCCAAATAACAACAATGTGTATGTGGTTTATGGCCGCCATACATGAGAATTTCATATAAAGCATCAATGCTCAATTTTATTTCGATTCATCCATTGGGAAGGGGATCTGAATGAAATCTTGTCAATGCCTATTTTTTATTTATGTCTATTGATTGGTTGGGATGGGCATCCAAACGACAACAATGTGGATGTGGTTTATGGCCGCCATACATGAGACTTTCATATAAAGCATTAATGCTCAAGTTTATTTCGATTCATTCGTTGGGAAGGGCATATGAATGAAAGCTTGTCAATGCCCATTTTTATTTAGGTCCATTGATTGGGGAAGGACATTCAAGCAACAACAACATCATATATGTTGTGATGACCGTATTTAAGTATATCTAATAAGGGTGAAATCTATTTGTGATCGATATTGAGAGGAAAGCTGTATTGATAGCCCAATTTTGGTTAGGTTCCTTGGTTGGGATGGGCATCCAAATAACAACATTGTGTTGTGGTGTATGGCCGCCATACATGACAATTTCATATTTATGTATGGGCTTTCGACACTCGAGATCAAAGTGATTTCACGAAATTCAACTTTAGATGAGGTGTATTGTATTGGTTCAGCTGTTTGTTGAAGCCCTGTTTTCGTTTAGGTCCATTGATTGTGGAAGGGCATCCTAACAACGATATCATGTATGTTATTGGATTTTGAGTGGAGACCAGTATTGATGACCAATTTTAGTTAGACTCCTATGTTGGGATGGGCATCCAAATAACAACAATGTGTATGTGGTTTATGGCCGCCATACATGAGAATTTCATATAAAGCATCAATGCTTAATTTTATTTCGATTCATTCATTGGGAAGGGGATCTGAATGAAATCTTGTCAATGTCTATTTTTTATTTATGTCCATTGATTGGTTGGGACGGGCATCCAAATAACAACAATGTTGATGTGGTTTATGGCCGTCATACATGAGACTTTCGTATAAAGCATTAATTCTCAAGTTTATTTCGATTCATCCGTTGGGAAGGCATCTGAATGAAAGCTTGTCAATGCCCATTTTTTATTTAGGTCCATTGATTGGGGAACGGCATTCAAGCAACAATATCATGATGTACATTGTGACGACTGTATTTATGTATTTCTAATAAAATTGAAATCTATTTTCGATCTTATTGAGAGGAAAACCGAATTGATAGCCGAATTTTGTTTAGGTTCCTTTGTTGGGATGGGTATCCAAACAACTGCATTGTGTTTGTTCCATACTTGAGATATTTCTGTAAAGCATCAATGTCTATTTTTATATCGATTCATTCCTTGTTGGGGAAAGGCATCTGAATGAAAGTTTGTCAATGCCCATTTGTTGTTTAGGTCTATTGATTGGGGAAGGGCATTCAAGTAGCAACATCATGTATGTTGTGAAAAGGTCATATTTAACACTCTCTTATAAGAATGAATCTATTTTTAATCGATATTGAGAGGAAAGCCGTATTGATAGCCCAATTTTGGTTGTGTTCCTTGGTTGGGATGGGCATTCCAAATAACAACATTGTGTTTTGGTGTATGGCCGCTGTACATGAGAATTTCATCCAAGATTCTGCCCAATTTTACCTGATTCATTCATTGGGGGAGGGCATCTCGATGAAAGTAAAGTTTATTTGACGTTTGGCCATGTGTGGGAATACTAGACAAATTTTAATTTCATGTTTTATCTCATATTAGTAGGAAAGTTGTTGGAGAATGCACAATTTTGTTATGGTACATTGGTTGGGGATTGTGTGTAAAACAACGATGAAGTTTATTAGCGTGACGAAGAATTTATGAAAAGAACAATCCATATCTATCTACTATTAAATGGAAATCAATGAAATGTCCAATTTTGGTTTAGGTTCATTTGTTGTGGATGGGTATTTCCACAATTTCATCTTCAATCTGGTGGAGGTTGGGATGACTATTTTGCTCGAAGATCTAAAAGGTTGAAGAGTCCGATTTGAAATTGTGACATGTATATGATGGAGAGTTATATATGAAAGAACTTTGGATTAGACGTTTTTATTGGATATCGGTTGAAGCACAATTTGAATGTCGAATCTTTTTTCCAAGGTCATTGGTTGGAGATGGGGTTTTAAATAGAAAATGGAATGCTATTGTAAAGTTCGTTCTTAGGGGATGGGTGTATTTAATGTGATAATTGGTTGCTAGCACCCCTAACCATATGGATTATATTAATGATTTGATATGATCAAATAACGATTAAGGAAAAGGGTCCTATTGGCATCCTTTCGACGCTCGAGTTCAAAGCGATTTCATGAAATTCAACTTTAGATGAGTTGTATTGTATTGGTTTAGATGTTTGTCGATGCCTAGTTTTCGTTTAGGTCTATTGATTGTGGAAGAGCATTCTAGCAACAATATCATGTATGTTGTTATTGGATTTTTAGAGGAAAATGGTATTGATGTCCAATTTTGGTTAGATTCCTTGGTTTGGATGGGCATCCAAATAACAACAATGTGTACATGATTTATGGCCACCATACATGAGAATTTCATTTTAAGCAAGAATGCTCAATTTTATTTCGATACATCCATTGGGACGGGCATCTCAATGAAAGATTGTCAATGTCCATTTTTTGTTTAGATCCATTGATTGGGGAAGGACATTCAAGCAATAACAACATCATGTACGTTGTGACGACCATATATAAGTATCTCTAATGACATTGAAATCTATTTCGATCGATATTGAGAGGAAAACCGAATTGATAGCCCAATTTTGGTTAGGTTTCTTAGTTGGGATGGGCATCCAAACAACTGCATTGTGTTTGGTCCATACCTGAGAATTTTCTATAAAGCATCAATGCCCAATTTTATTTTGATTCTTTTGTTGGGGAAGGACATCTGAATGAAAGCTTGTCAATGCCCATTTGTTGTGTAGGTCCATTGATTGGGGTAGGGCATTCAAGTAGCAAAATCATGTATGTTGTGAAGATCATATTTAACGATCTCTTATAAGAATGAAATCTATTTTTGATAGATATTGAGAGGAAAGCGGTATTAATTGCCCAATTTTGGTTATGTTCCTTGGTTGGGATGGGCATTCCAAATAACAACATTGTGTTTTGGTGTATGGCCGCTGTACATGAGAATTTCATCTAAGATTCTGCCCAATTTTAGCTTGATTTATTCGTTGGGGAAGGGCATCTCAATGAAAGTAAAGTTTATTTGACGTTTGGCCACGTGTGGGAATACTAGACAAATTTTAATTTCATGTTTTATCTCATATTAGTAGGAAAGTTGTTGGAGAATGCACAATTTTGTTCGGGTACTTGGTTGCGGATTGTGTGTAAAACAACGATGAAGTTTATTAGCGTGACGAAGAATTTATGAAAAGAACAATCCATATCTATCTACTATTAAGTGGAAATCAATGAAGTGTCCAATTTTGATTTAGGTTCTTTGGTTGGGGATGGGCATGTTCTGCAATGACATCATTAATCTGGTCGAATTGGGGATGCCTATTTTGCTCGAACATCTGAAAGCTTAAAGAGCCCGATTTGACATGCGTGTGATGGAATGTTAGAAGAATTATGGATTGACATTGAAACACAAATCGAATACCCAATTTTGTTCAAGGTCATTGGTTTGGGATGGGCTTCTAATTAGATGGTTAATATAAAGTTCGTTCGAGGGGGATGGGTGTATTTAATATGATCATTGGTAGCTAGAACCCCTAATTATATGGATTATATTTATTATTTGAAATGATCAAATAGTGATCAATGAAAGGGGATCCTATTTCATCCATTTGACACTAAGTTCAAAGAGATTTAATTAAATTCGACTTGGGATGAGTTGTAGGATATTGGTTCAAACGCTTGTCAATACCCATTTTTGGTTTTAGTTCCATTGATTGGGGAAGGGCATCCTAGCAAGAATATCATGTATGTTGTCAAGACCGTATTTAAATATCTAAAATAGAATAGAAATCTATGTTATTGGATATTGAGAGGAAAGCAGTATTGATGCCCAATTATGGTGAAGTTCCTTGGTTGGGATGGGCATCTAAATCACGACATTGTGTATGTGGTGTATGGTCGGCCATCCATGAGAATTTCATGTAAGATTGCAAATTTATTCTTCGGCTGCTGATATGAAGAAAGTGCTAATGCCCAATTTTATCTCGATTCGTCGTTGGCGATGGGCATGGCAATGAAAATATAGTTTATTTGATGTTTGGCTGGGTGTGGGAATCCTAGTAAAGTTTGAACTTCATCTTTATCGCATATTAGTCGGAGCGTTGTTGGAGAATGCACAATTTTGTTGGAGTACATTTGTTGGGGATGTGCGTTTAGTCAATGATGAAGTTTACGAGTGTGAGATAGAATATATGAAATCAGCCATCCATATTTATCTATAATTAAGTGGAAATCAATGAAATGCCCAATTTTTGTTTAGGTTCATTTGTTGGGGATGGGTATTTCCACAATTTCATCTTCAATTTGGTGGAAGTCGGGATGACTATTTTGCTTGAAGATCTAAAAGTTTGAAGAGTCCGATTTGAAATTGTGACATGTTTGTGATGGATAGTTATATATGAAAAAATTATGGTTTAGTCATTTTTATTAGATATTAGTTGAAGCACAATTTGAATGCCCAATTGTTTTCAAGGTCATTGGTTGGAGATGGGCTTTTAAATAGAAAATAGAATGTTAATATCAAGTTCGGTCGTAGGGGATGGGTGTATTTAATGTGATAATTGGTTGCTAGTACCCCTAACCATATGGATTATATTAATCATTTAATATGATCGAATAGAGATTAGTGAAAAGGGTCCTATTGGAATCCTTTCGACACTCGAGCTCAAAGTGATTTCATGAAATTCAACTTTAGATTTGTTGTATTGTATTGGTTCAGATGTTTGTCGATGCCCAGTTTTCGTTTAGGTCCATTGATTGTGGAAGGGCATCCTAACAACAATATCATGTATGTTGTTATTGGATTTTGAGAGGAAAACGGTATTGATGCCCACATTTGGTTAGATTCCTTGGTTTCGATGGGCATCCAAATAACAACAATGTGTAATTTTTTTATGGCCGCCATACATGAGAATTTCACATAAAGCATCAATGCTGAATTTTATTTCGATTCATCCATTGGGAAGGTCATCTGAATGAAAGCTTTTCAGTGCCCATTTTTTATTTAGGTCCTTTGATTGGGGAATGGTATTCAAGCAACATCATCATCATGTACGTTGTGACGACCGTATTTAAGTATATCTAGTAAGATTGAAATCTATTTTCGATCGTATAGAGAGGAAAACTGAATTGATAGACTAATTTTGGTTTGGTTCCTTGCTTGGGATGGGCATCCAAACAACTGCATTGTGTTTGTTCCATACTTGTGAATTTTCTGTAAAGCATCAATGCCCAATTTTATTTCGATTCATTCGTTGTTGGGGAAGGGCATCTGAATGAAAGCCTCTCAATGCCCATTTGTTGTGTAGGTCCATTGATTGAGGGAGGGCATTCAAGTAGCAATATCATGTATGTTGTGAAAAGATCATATTTAGGTATCTCTGATAAGAGTGAAATCTATTTTTGATCGATATTGAGAGGAAAGCCTTATTGATAAGCCCAATTTTGGTTAGGTTCCTTGGCTGGGATGTGCATTCCAATTAACAACATTGTGTTTTGGTGTATGGCCGCCGTACATGAGAATTTCATCTAAGATTCTGCCCAATTTTCTCTTTATTCATTCGTTGGGGAAGGGCATTTCAATGAAAATAAAGTTTATTTGACGTTTAGCCACGTGTGGGAATACTAGACAAATTTTAATTTCATGTTTTATCTCATATTAGTAGGAAAGTTGTTGGAGAATGCACAACTTTGTTTGAGTACATTAGTTGGATATGTGCGTAAAACAATGATGAAGTTTATTAGCGTGTCAAAGAATTTATGAAAAGAACAATCCATATCTATCTACTATTAAGTGGAAATCAATGAAATGCCCAATTTTGATGTAGGTTCATTGGTTGGGGATGGGTATCTTCCGCAATGACATCATTAATCTAGTGGAATTGGAGATGCCTATTTTGCTCGAACATCTGAAAGCTTAAAGAGCCCAATTTGACATGCCTGTGATGGAATATTAGAAAGAATAATGGATTAGACATTGAAACACAAATCGAATGCCCAATTTTGTTCAAGGTCATTGGTTTGGGATGGGCTTCTAAATAGATGGTTAATATAAAGTTCGTTTGTGGGGGATGGGTGTATTTAATATGATCATTGGTAGCTACCACCCTTTAACTATATGGATTGTATTTATTATTTGAAATGATCGAATATCGATCAATGAAAGGGGGTCCTATTTCATCCATTTGATACTAAGTTCAAAGAGATTTAAATTCGGCTTTAGATGAGTTATAGGATATTGGTTCAAATGCTTATCAATACCCATTTTTTATTTTGGTCCCATTGATTGGGGAAGGGCATCCTAGTAGGAATATCATGTATGTTGTAAAGACCGTATTTAAATATCTCAAATAGAATAGAAATCTATGTTTATTGAATATCGAGAGGATATTAGTATCGATGCCCAATTATGGTGAAGTTCCTTTGTTTGGATGGGCATCCAAATAACGAAGTTGTGTATTAGGTTTATGGCCGGCCATACATGAGAATTTCATGTAAGATTGCAAACTTATTCTTTGGATGTTGATATGAAGGAAGTGCTAATGTCTAATTTTATCTTGATTCGTCGTTGGGGATGGGATTGTCAATGAAAATATTGTTTATTTGATGTTTGGCCAGGTGTGGGAATCCTAGTAAAGTTTGAACTTCATATTTCTCATATTAGTCGGAGCGTATTGGAGAATGCACAATTTTGTTCGAGTACATTTGTTGGGGATGTGAGTTCATCAATGATGAAGTTTACGAGTGTGTGAAAGAATTTATGAAATCAACAATCCATATTTGTGTATAATCAAGTGGAAATCAATGAAATGCCCAATGTTTGTTTTGGTTCATTGGTTGGCGATAGGCATTTCCACAATTTCATCATCAATCTGGTGGAAGTTGAGATGACTATTTTGCTCGAAGATCTAAAAGGTTGAAGAGTCTGATTTGAAATTGTGACATGTATGTGATGGAGAGTTATATGTGTAAGAACTGTGGATTAGACATTTTTATTGGATATTGGTTGAAGCACGATTTGAATGCCCAATTTTTTTCATGGTCATTGGTTGGAGATGGGCTATTCATTCGTCGGGGATCGGTGTATTTAATGTGATAATTGGTTGCTAGCACCCCTTAACCATATGGATTATATTAATGAAAAGGGTCCTATTGGCATCCTTTCAACCCTTGAGTGCAAAGCGATTTCATGAAATTCAACTTTAGATTTGTTGTATTGTGTTGGTTCAGATATTTGTCGATGCCCAGTTTTCGTTTAGGTCCATTGATCGTGTACGGGCATCAAAACAATTGCATTGTGTTTGGTCCATACTTGAGAATTTTCTATAAAGCATCAATGCCCAATTTTTCATTTCGATTCATTCGTTGGGGAAGGGCATCTGAATGAAAGCTTGTCAATACCCATTTGTTGTTTAGGTCCATTGATTGGAGAAGGGCATTCAAGTAGCAACATCATGTATGTTGTGAAAAGATCATATTTAAGTCTCTCTGAGAAGAGTGAAATTTATTTTTGATTCATTTCTTGGGGAAGGGCATCTCAATGAAAATAAAATTTATTTGACGTTTGGCTACGTGTAGGAATACTTGTCAAATTTTAATTTCGTGTTTTATCTCATATTAGTAGGAAAGTTGTCGGAGAATGCACAATTTTGTTCGATTACATTGGTTGGGGATGTGCGTTAAACAACGATGAAGTTTATTAGCGTGACGACGAATTTATAAAAAGAACAATCCATATCTACAACTATTAAGGGGAAATCAATGAAATGCCCAAGTTTGGTTGAGGTTCATTGGATGGGGATGTGCATTTTCTGCAATGACATCATCAATCTGGCGGAAGTAGGGATGGTTATCTAGCTTGAAAATCTGAAAGTTTGAAGTGCTTGATTTGATAGAAATTGTACTTGGATCTTAATTTTCAGTTCAAATTGATTTCATGAAATTGTGCTTGAAGTGCCCAATTTTGGTTAAGTTTCTTGTTTTTGTTGGGCATCGAAACAACAATATTGTGTATGTGGTGTAGGGCCATACATGAGAAATTCATATAGGATTGCAAATTTATTCATCGGATGTGGATGAAAAAGAAGTGTCCATGCCTGATTTTATTTCGATTCATTCGTTGGGGAATGGGATCTCAATGAAAATATAGTTTATTCGATGTTTGCTTGACTTTGTGTGAGGATCCTATATTTGTGTGAATTTTATATTTATTGGATATTAGTTGGAAAGTTGTTGGAGAGTTTGTAATTTTATTCGAGTCCATTGGTTGGGGATGTGTGTTATGCAACGATTAAGTTTATAAGTGTAAGAAAGTATTTGTGAAAAGAAGAATCCGTATTTATCTAGTATTAAGTGGAAATCTATGAAATGCTTGATTTTTGTTTAGGTTCATTGGTTGGGGATTTGCATTTCCACAATAACAACATCAATCTGGTGGAAGTAGGGATGGCTATTTAGCTCAAAAATCTTAAAGCTTGAAGAGTCTGATTTGAAAGAAATTGGGGTTGGCTCTTCTTTTTTACTTCAAAGAGATTTCATGAAATTCAGCTTTAGATGAGTTATTGTATTTTGGATTAGACATTTATATTTGATATTTGTTGAAATACAATTCGAATGCCCACTTTTGTTCACGGTCATTGGTTGGGGATGGGCTTTTAAATAGAAGGTTCCGTTCATAGTGGATGGGTGTATTTAATATGATCATTGGTAGCTAGAACCCCTAACCATATGGATTATATTAATCATTTGATATGATCAAATAAAGTTCAATGAAAGGGTCCTATTGGCATCTTTTTGAAGATTGAGATAAAAGAGATTCATGAAATTTAACTTTAGATGAGTTGTAGGATATTGGTTTAAATGCTTGTCGATGCGTATTTTTGGTTTGGGTCCATTGATTGGGGAAGGGCATCCAAGCAACAATATCATGTACGTTGTGACGACCGTAGTTAAGTATCTCTAATAAGATTGAAATCTATTTTTGAACGATATTGAGAGGAAGACCGAATTGATAGCCCAATTTTGGTTAGGTTCCTTGGTTGGGATGGGCATCCAAACAACTGCATTGTGTTTGGGCCATACTTGAGAATTTTCTATAAAGCATCAATGCCCAATTTTATTTCGATTCATTCGTTGGGGAAGGGCATCTGAATGAAAGCTTGTCAATGCCCATTTGTTGTTTAGGTCCATTGATTGGGGAAGGGCATTCAAGTAGCAACATCATGTATGTTGTGAAAAAAGATCATATTTAAGTATCTCTAATAAGAGTGAAATCTATTTTTGATCGATATTGGGAGGAAAGCCTTATTGATAAGCCCGATTTTGGTTAGGTTCCTTTGTTGGGATGGGCATTCCAAATAACAACATTGTGTTTTGGTGTATGGCCTTCGGACATGAGAATTTCATATAAGATTCTACCCAATTTTAGCTTGATTCGTTCGTTGGAGAAGGGAATCTTAGATTTGTTTGAACTTCAAATTTTTTTTTTTGAATGAGAATTAATTGTATTATTCGTTGAAAGTATGGGAAACCTCCCATAATTACAAAACATACCCCAAAATTGGGAAAAGCAACAAAAACTGATAGAAGATATTGGTTGCTTCTTTAATGTTTCCGACGCCATGGCAATAAAACTTTGCTTACGATCCTGAGAATAAGGGAGAAAAGCTTAGGACATTGACCCAATTATTATCAAAGCCTGACAAAAATCCTGAGTGGTGTGGTAAATATGAAGTGAACTCCGCTGTGCGGCAGCCTTGTCTTTCTTGTTCATGTAGATAGTGGATGATCTTCTCAAGAAGCAGGGTGCGGAATTCAACGAACCAAAATTTGGAATCATGAAACCTTTTAGTTTCTTGTTAAAGTTTTTCTTTGTTCTTTTTCTTGAAACACTGTTTTTCTCATTTCACCATTATACTCACATTTTTTTTTTTTTAAATTTACCTATTTTTGTGAAAAAATACTCCGTCTGAGAAACACTTATTTTTTAGTAAATAATCTCATTATCTTTCTTTAACTTTCATTTTTTATAAAAAGCTCTTCTTTTATTTTGAAGAACTCTCATTTTTTTTAGAACTCTTGTTTTATTGATATCCCATTTTCTATTAAAAAGCTCTTATATTTCTTCTTAAAGTTGTTTTTTTCTTTTGATAACACTTCTTTGTTGACGTAGGCACATATTTAGGATCATATATTTTATAAAAGAATTTTAATTTTTTGAAAAAATTCATTAGCTAAAAAATTGTTATTTTGATGCGTTTTTGAGCTAAGGTTGATGAAATAATGGGCTAAGTTTCAAGATACATAGGTCCATGGGGTTTTCCACCCAAAATCTATGTGAATCTAAGACTTTAGGGCCCAAAAGTCATGGATTCATATGGATTATGGGTGGAAAAACCCATGGACTCTTTTGGACCTTAGTCTACTATTTATCTATTTAGCTCAAAAACTGATCAAATTAACAGTTCTTTGTCCTAATGATTATTTTTTTGAGAAAATCCAATTTCTTTTATACAATATATGGGCCTATATGTTCATGAGCATGCATCATCTTCATTTTTAAAACTCTTCGTTTTCTTCTTAAAAATTAACAAAATATTTATAAAAAAGACTTTTTTCTTAAAAAAAAAACCCATTTTGTACTGACCCTCTCCCTTTTGTAAGCTTTGACTTTTTTCATAAAGCCCTAATTTTCTATGTGGAGCCCTCATTTTGTTCTGAAAAGCCTAAATTTCTTCTACAAGCTCATGATTTCCTGTTAGAACTCTTATTTCTTTTGACTAACTCTCAACTCTATCATAAAGCTCTAATTTCTTACGAAAAGTTCTTCCGTCTTTACTAAAACTCTCTTTTATTTTTCCTTAAATGCTCTCACTTTATTATTAAAACTCTCATTCTTTTTCAAATCTTATTTTCTTTTTAAAAATTTCATATCCTTATCAAAGCCTCTCTCTTTTATTTTTCTTGAGGACCTGTCATTTTCTTATTAGAAAACTCCGTTAATTTGAAAAACTCTCATCTTCTTTTTCATGCTCTTGTTTTCTTATTAAAATTTTATATTTTGTTAAACAATGTTGAAGTTTATGAGAGTGGGAAAGAATTTATGAAATGAACAATCCATATCTTTGAACAATTTTGTGGAAATCAATGAAATGACCAATTTTGTTTTAGGTTCATTAGTTGGGGTCGGGCATTTCTGCTATAAAATCATCAATCTGGTGGAAGTCGGGATGACTATTTTGCTCGATGATCTGAAAGCTTAAAGTGCTCGTGACTCGAGTTCAAAGTGATTTCTTGAAATTCAACTTTAGATGAGTTGTATTGTATTGGTTCAGCTGTTTGTCGAAGCCCCGTTTTCGTCTAGGTCCATTAATTGTGGAAGGGCATCCTAACAACAATATCGTGTATGTTGTTATTGGATTTTGAGAGGAAACCAGTATTGATGACCAATTTTGGTTAGATTCCTATGTTGGGATGGGCATCCAAATAACAACAATTTGTATGTGGTTTATGGCCGCCATACATGAGACTTTCATATAAAGCATCAATGCTTAATTTTATTTCGATTCATTCATTGGGAAGGGGATCTGAATGAAATCTTGTCAATGCCTATTTTTTATTTATGTCCATTGATTGGTTGGGACGGGCATCCAAATAACAACAATGTGGATGTGGTTTATGGCCGCCATACATGAGACTTTCATATAAAGCATTAATTCTCAAGTTTATTTCGATTCATCCGTTGGGAAGGGCATCTGAATGAAAGCTTGTCAATGCCCATTTTTTATTTAGGTCCATTGATTGGGGAAGGGCATTCAAGCAACAATATCATGATGTACATTGTGACGACTGTATTTATGTATTTCTAATAAAATTGAAATCTATTTTCGATCTTATTGAGAGGAAAACCGAATTGATAGCCGAATTTTGTTTAGGTTCCTTTGTTGGGATGGGTATCCAAACAATTGCATTGTGTTTGTTCCATACTTGAGATATTTCTGTAAAGCATCAATGTCTATTTTTATATCAATTCATTCCTTGTTGGGGAAAGGCATCTAAATGAAAGTTTGTCAATGCCCATTTGTTGTGTAGGTCTATTGATTGGGGAAGGGCATTCAAGTAGCAACATTATGTATGTTGTGAAAAGATCATATTTAAGTATCTCCAATAAGAGTGAATTCTATTTTTGATCGATATTGAGAGGAAAGCCGTATTGATAGCCCAATTTTGTTTAGATTCTTTGGTTGGGATGGGTATTCCAAATAACAGCATTATGTTTATGTGTATGGCCGCCGTAAATGAGAATTTCATATATGATTCTGCTCAATTTTTGTTTGATTCATTCGTTTGGGGAGGGCATCTCGATGAAAGTAAAGTTTATTTGACGTTTGGCCATGTGTGGGAATACTAGACAAATTTTAATTTCATGTTTTATCTCATATTAGTAGGAAAGCTGTTGGGGAATGCACAATTTTGTTCGGGTACATTGGTTGGGGATGTGCGTTAAAGAACAATGAAGTTTATTAGCGTGACAAAAAATTTATGAACGGAACAATCCATATCTATCTACTATTAAGTGGAAATCAATGAAATGTCCAATTTTGGTTTAGGTTCATTTGCTGGGGATGGGCATCTTCTGCAATGTGATCATTAATCTGATGGAGTATGGGATGCCTATTTTGCTTGAAGATCTGAAAGCTTAAAGATCCCGATTTGACATGCGTGTGATGAATGTTAGAAAGAATTATGGATTAGACATTGAAACACAAATCGAATGCCCAATTTTGTTCAAGGTCATTGGTTTGGGTTAGGCTTCTAAATAGTTGGTTAATACAAAGTTCATTCGTGGGGTTGGGTGTATTTAATATGATCATTGGTAGCTAGCACCCGAAACTGGGCATCTTCTGCAATGTCATCATCAATCTGATGGATTATTGGATGTCTATTTTGCTCGAAGATCAGAAAGCTTAAAGATCCCGATTTGACATGCGTGTGATGAATGTTAGAAAGAATTATGGATTAGACATTGAAACACAAATCGAATGCCCCATGCCCAATTTTGATCAAGGTCATTCGTTTGGGATGGACTTCTAAATAGATGGTTAATATAAAGTTCATTCGTGGGGGATGGTGTATTTTTATATGATCATTGGTAGTTAGCACCCGAAACTGGGCATCTTCTGCAATGTCATCATCAATCTGATGGAGTATGGGATGCCTATTTTGCTCGAAGATCTGAAAGCTTAAAGATCTCGATTCGACATGCGTGGATGAATGTTAGAAAGAATTATGGATTAGACATTGAAACACAAATCGAATGCCCAATTTTGTTCAAGGTCGTTGGTTTGGGATGTGCTTCTAAATAGATGGTTAGTATAAAGTTCATTTTTGGGGTATGGGTGTATATAATATGATCATTGGTAGCTAGCACTCGAAACTATATGGATTATATTTATTATTTGATATGATCAAATAGTGATATAAAGTAGAAGTTCAAAGAGATTTGATGAAATTGTATTTTAGATGAGTTGTAGGATATTAGTTCAAACATTTGTCAATGCCCATTTTTGGTTTTGGTCCCATTGATTGGGGAGGGCATCCTAGCAGGAATATCATGTCTGTTGTTAAGATCGTATTTAAATATCTCAAATAGAATAGAAATCTAGATTTATTGGATATTGAGAGGAAAGCAGTATTGATGCCCAATTATGGTGAAGTTCCTTGTTTGGGATGGGCATCTAAATTACGACATTGTGTATGTGGTGTATGGTCGGCCATACATGAGAATTTTATGTAAGATTGCAAATTTATTCTTCGGCTGTTGATATGAAGGAAGTGCTAATGCCCAATTTTATCTCGATTTGTTGTTGGGGATGGGCATGTCAATGAAAATATAGTTTATTTGATGTTTGGCTAGGTGTGGGAATCCTAGTAAAGTTTGAACTTCATATTTGTCGCATATTAGTCGGAGCGTTGTTGGAGAGTGCACAATTTTGTTCGAGTACATTTGTTGGGGATGTGCGTTAATCAATGATGAAATTTTCGAGTGTGAGAAAGAATATATGAAATCAGCCATCCATATTTTTCTATAATTAAGTGGAAATCAATGAAATGCCCAATTTTTGTATAGGTTCATTTGTTGGAGATGGGTATTTCCACAATTTCATCTTCAATCTGGTGGAAGTTGGGATGACTATTTTGTTCGAAGATCTAAAAGGTTGAAGAGTCCGATTTGAAATTGTGACATGTATGTGATGGAGAGTTATATATGAAAGAACTTTGGATTAGACACTTTTATTGAATATTGGTTGAAGCACAATTTGAATGCCTAATTTTTTTTCAAGGTCATTGGTTGGAGATGGGCTTTTAAATAGAAAATAGAATGTTAATATAAAGTTCGTTCGTAGGGGATGGGTGTATTTAATGTGATAATTGGTTGCTAACACCCCTAACCATATGGATTATAGTAATCATTTGATATGATCAAATAAAGATTAATAAAAGGAGGGGTCCTATTGGTATCCTTTCGACACTCAAGTTCAAAGCGATTTCATGAAATTCAACTTTAGATGAGTTGTATTGTATTGGTTCAGATGTTTGTCGATGCCCAGTTTTCGTTTAGGTCCATTAATTGTGGAAGGCATCCTAGCAACAATATCATGTTTGTTGTTATTGGATTTTGAGTGGAAAACGGTATTGATGCCGATCTTTGGTTAGATTCATTGGTTTGGATGGGCATCCAAATAACAACAATGTGTAATTTTTTTATGGCTGCCATACATGAGAATTTCACATAAAGCATCAATGCTGAATTTTATTTCGATTCATCCATTGGGAAGGTCATCTGAATGAAAGCTTTTCAGTGCCCATTTTTTATTTAGGTCCTTTGATTGGGGAATGACATTCAAGCAACAAACATCTGAACCAATACAATTTTGGTTAGGTTCCTTGTTTGGGATGGGCATCCAAACAACTGCATTGTGTTTGTTCCATACTTGTGAATTTTTTGTAAAGCATCATTGCCCAATTTTATTTTGATTCGTTCGTTGTTGTGGAAGGGCATCTGAATGAAAGCCTGTCAATGCCCATTTGTTGTGTAGGTCCATTGATTGGGGAAGGGCATTCAAGTAGCAATATCATGTATGTTGTGAAAAGATCATATTTAAGTAAGAGTGAAATCTATTTTTGATCGATATTGAGAGGAAAGCCTTATTGATAAGCCCAATGTTGGTTAGGTTCCTTGGCTGGGATGGGCATTCCAATTAACAACATTGTGTTTTGGTGTATGGCCGCCGTACATGAGAATTTCATCTAAGATTATGCCCAATTTTATCTTGATTCATTTGTTGGGAAAGGGCATTTGAATGAAAACAAAGTTTATTTGACGTTTGGCTACGTGTGGGAATACTAGACAAATTCTTATTTCATGTCTCTCATATTAGAGGGAAAGTTGTTGGAGAATGCACAATTTTGTTCGAGTACATTTGTTGGCGATGTGCGTAAAACAATGATGAAGTTTATTAGCGTGACAAAGAATTTATGAAAAGAACAATCCATATCTATCTACTATTAAGTGGATATCAATGAAATGCCCAATTTTGGTTTAGGTTCATTGGTTGGGGATGGGCATCTTCCGCAATGACATCATTAATCTGGTGGAATTGGGGATGCCTATTTTGCTCGGACATCTGAAAGCTTAAAATGCCCGATTTGACATGTGTGTGATGGAATGTTAGAAAGAATTATGGATTAGACATTGAAACACAAATCGAATGCCCAATTTTGTTCTAGGTCATTGGTTTGGGATGGGTTCTAAATAGATGGTTAATATAAAGTTCGTTCGTGGGCGATGGGTGTATTTAATATGATCATTGGTAGCTAGCACCCTAACTATATGGATTATATTTATTATTTGAAATGATCAAATATCGATCAATGAAAGGGGGTCCTATTTTATCTTTTTGACACTAAGTTCAAAGAGATTTAATGAAATTCGACATTAGATGAGTTGTAGGATATTTGGTTCAAACGCTTGTCAATACCCATTTTTTATTTTGGTCCCATTGATTGGGGAAGGGCATCCTAGCAGGAATATCATGTATGTTGTTAAGACCGTATTTAAATATCTCAAATAGAGTAGAAATCTATGTTTATTGAATATTTAGAGGATATTAGTATCGATGCCCAATTATGGTGAAGTTCCTTGGTTGGGATGGGGCATCCAAATAACGACGTTGTGTATGTGGTTTATGGCTGGCCATACATGAGAATTTCATGTAAGATTGCAAACTTATTCTTTGGAGGTTGATATGAAGGAGGTGCTAATGTCCAATTTTATCTCGATTCGCCGTTTGGGATGGGCATGTCAATGAAAATATAGTTTATTTGATGTTTGGCCAGGTGTGGGAATCCTAGTAAAGTTAGAACTTAATATTTATCGCATATTAATCGGAGCGTTGTTGGAGAACGCACAATTTTGTTCGAGTACATTTTTTGGGGATGTGCGTTAATCAATGATGAAGTTTACGAGTGTGTGAAAGAATTTATGATATCAACAATCCATATTTTTCTATAATTAAGTGGAAATTCATGAAATACCCAATTTTTGTTTTGGTTCATTGGCTGGCGATGGGCATTTCCACAATTTCATCATCAATTTAGTGGAAGTTGGGATGACTATTTTGCTCGAAGATCTAAAAGGTTGAAGAGTCCGATTTGAAATTGTGACATGTATGTGATGGAGAGTTATATGTGAATAATTGTAGATTAGACATTTTTATTGGATATTGGTTGAAGCACGATTTGAATGCCCAATTTTTTTCAAGGTCATTGGTTGGAGATGGGCTGTTAAATAGAAAATATAATGTTCGTTCGTAGGGGATGGGTGTATTTAATGTGATAATTGGTTGCTTGCATCCCTTAACCATATGGATTATATTAATCACTTGACATGATCAAATGGAGATTAATGAAAAGGGTCCTATTGGCATCCTTTCGATACTTGAGTTCAATGCGATTTCATGAAATTCAACTTTAGATTTATTGTATTGTATTAGTTCAAATGTTTGTCGATGCCTAGTTTTCATTTAGGTCCATTGATTGTGTATATGGGCATACTAGCAGTAATATCATGTATGTAGTTATTGGATTTTGAGAGGAAAACAACATTGATGCCCAATTTTGGTTAAATTCCTTAGTTGGTAAGGGCATCCAAATAACAACAATGTGTATGTGGTTTATGGCTGCCATACATGAGAATTTCATATTAAGCATCAATGCTCAATTTTATTTCGATTCATCCATTGGGAAGGGCATCTGGATGAAAGCTTGTCACTGTCCATTTTTTATTTAGGTCAATTGATTGGGGAAGGACATTCAAGCAGTAACAACATCATGTACGTTGTGACGACCGTATTTACGTAGCTCTAATAAGATTGAAATCTATTTTCGATCGATATTGAGAGGAAAACCGAATTGATAGCCCAATTTTGGTTAGGGTCCTTGGTTGGGATGGACATCCAAACAACTGCATTGTGTTTAGTCCATACTCGAAAATTTTCTATAAAGCATCAATGCCCAATTTTATTTCGATTCATTTGTTGGGGAGGGGCATGTGAATGAAAGCTTGTCAATGCCCATTTGTTGTTTTGGTCCATTGATTGGGGAAGGGCATTTAGCAACATCATGTATGTTGTGAAAAGATCATATTTAAGTATGTCTAATACGAGTGAAATCTATTTTTTATCGATTGAGAGGAAAGCCTTATTGATAAGCCGA
Source organism: Chimonanthus praecox (assembly GCA_022113865.1). Lineage (NCBI taxonomy): Eukaryota > Viridiplantae > Streptophyta > Magnoliopsida > Laurales > Calycanthaceae > Chimonanthus > Chimonanthus praecox. The sequence continues at coordinate 96,754 of JAINRJ010000120.1, forward strand.
TTTTGGTTAGGTTCCTTGTTTGGGATGGGCATTTTAAATAACAACATTGTGTTTTGGTATATGGCCGTCGTACATGACATTTCATATTTCTGCCCAATTTTAGCTTGACTCATTCGTTGGGGAAGGTCATCTCAATGAAAATAAAGTTTATTTGACGTTTGGCCTCGTGTGGGAATAATAGACAAATTTTAATTTCATGTTTTATCTCATATTAGTAGGAAAGTTGTTGGAGAATGCACAATTTTGTTCGATTACATTGGTTGGAGATGTGCATTAAGCAACGATGAAGTTTATTAGCGTGACGACGAATTTATAAAAAGAATAATCTATATCTATCTACTATTAAGTGGAAATCAATGAAATGCCCAAGTTTGGTTGAGGTTCATTGGATGGGGATGGGCATTTTCTGCAATGACATCATCAATCTGGTGGAAGTAGGGATGGTTATCTAGCTTGAAAATCTGAAAGCTTGAAGTGCTTGATTTGATAGAAATTGTACTTGGATCTTAATTTTCAGTTCAAATTGATTTCATGAAATTCTGCTTCATATGAGTTATAGGATTTTAGGTCAAAAGCTTATCAATGCCCATTTTTGGTTTAGGTCCATTGATTGGGGGAGGGCATCCGAGCTACAACCTCATGTATGTTGTGAAAACCGTATTTAAGTATCTCAAATAAGATTGAAATTTATTTTTGTTGGATAGTCGGAGGAAAGCCATATTAATGCCCAATTTTGGTTAAGTTCCTTATTTGGGTTGGGCATCGAAACAACAATATTGTGTATGTGGTGTAGGGCCATACATGAGAAATTCATATATTATTGCAAATTTATTCATCGGATGTGGATGAAAAAGAAGTGTCCATGCCTGATTTTATTTCGATTCATTCGTTGGGGAATGAGATCTCAATGAAAATATAGTTTATTCGATGTTTGCTTGACTTTGTGTGAGGATCCTATATCAGTGTGAATTTTATATTTATCGGATATTAGTTGGAAAGTTGTTGGAGAGTGCGTAATTTTATTCGAGTCCATTGGTTGGGGATGTGTGTTATGCAACGATTAAGTTTATGAGTGTAAGAAAGTATTTGTGAAAAGAAGAATCCATATTTATCTAGTATTAAGTGGAAATCTATGAAATGCTTGATTTTTGTTTAGGTTCATTGGTTGGGGATTTGCATTTCCACAATAACAACATCAATCTGGTGGAAGTAGGAATGGCTATTTAGCTCAAAAATCTTATAGCTTGAAGAGTCTGATTTGAAAGAAATTGGGGTTGGCTCTTCTTTTTTACTTCAAAGAGATTTCATGAAAATCAGCTTTAGATGAGTTGTTCAATTTTGGATTAGACATTTATATTTGATATTTGTTGAAACACAATTCGAATGCCCACTTTTGTTCACGGTCATTGGTTGGGGATGGGCTTTTAAATAGAAGGTTCCGTTCATAGTGGATGGGTGTATTTAATATGATCATTGGTAGCTAGAACCCCTAACCATATGGATTATATTAATCATTTGCTATGATCAAATAAAGTTCAATGAAAGGGTCCTATTGGCATCTTTTTGAAGATTGAGATAAAAGAGATTTCATGAAATTTAACTTTAGATGAGTTATAGGATATTGGTTTAAATGCTTGTCGATGCGTATTTTTGGTTTGGGTCCATTGATTGGGGAAGGGCATACTAGCAACAATATCATGTACGTTGTGACGACCGTATTTAAGTATCTCTAATAAGATTGAAATCTATTTTTGATCGATATTGAGAGGAAAACCGAATTGATAGCCCAATTTTGGTTAGGTTCCTTGGTTGGGATGGGCATCCAAACAACTGCATTGTGTTTGGTCCATACTTGAGAATTTTCTATAAAGCATCAATGCCCAATTTTATTTCGATTCATTCGTTGGGGAAGGGTATCTGAATGAAAGCTTGTCAATGCCCATTTGTTGTTTAGGTCCATTGATTGGGGAAGGGCATTCAAGTAGCAACATCATGTATGTTGTGAAAAGATCATATTTAAGTATCTCTAATAAGAGTGAAGTCTATTTTTGATCGATATTGAGAGGAAAGCCTTATTGAGAAGCCCGATTTTGGTTAGGTTTCTTGGTTGGGATGGGCATTCTAAATAACAACATTGTGTTTTGGTGTATGGCCTTCGTACATGAGAATTTCATATAAGATTCTGTCCAATTTTAGCTTGATTCGTTCGTTGGGGAAGGGAATCTTAGATTCGTTTGAACTTCAATTTTTTTTTCTTTTTTGAATGAGAATTAATTGTATTCGTTGAAAGTATGGGAAACCTCCCATAATTACTAAACATACCCCAAAATTGGGTAAAACAACAAAAACTGATAGAAGATATCGGTTGCTTCTTTAATGTTTCCGACGCCATGGCTATCAAAACTTTGCTCACGATCCTGAGAACAAGGGAGAAAAGCTGAGGACATTGAGCCAATTATTATCAAAGCCTGACAAAAATCCTGAGTGGTGTGGTAAATATGAAGTGAACTCCTCTGTGCGGCACACTGCCTTTCTTGTTCATGTGGATAGTGGATGATCTACTCAAGAAACAAGGTGCGGAATTCAACCAACCAAAATTTGGAATCATGAAACCTTTTAGTTTCTTGTTAAAGTTATGCTTTTTTTTTCTTTTTCTTGAAACATTGTTTTTCTCATTTTCACTGCTAAGGTGAAGTGACTAGAATGAAATTTGGAGGGGTGGAACAGATTGGAAAAGGGTAGACATGTTGTTTAAGTACCACATAAAAAACCTAAGAGAAACTTTGAGTTTGAATCCAAATATGGATTGAGTTGGATGTGGATGCATATGTGGATTTGATAGACGTATTTGGACATATTTGTGGATATGATCCTTTGTCAAAGATTCAATTCAAATTTGGGTATGGATTCGGATGTTGCATTTAGGATGTGGATGCAGATGCAAAATTTCATGCGGGTCCATCTTGAATTTGTCCTATTTGCATCCTTAACTGCAGGTAAGGGTCTGGCACCTCCATTCATGTATGTGTGTGTGTGAGGCTTTGGTTCCATCACTTGGTCCTGGTTTTGCATGTATCTGGGTGCAGTCCTCTTTGAGTGTTGCACAATCATCAAGTTGACAATGCTTCTTACCAGTGGTTATATATGACCTGTCCATCTACAAAGTTTGCTTTCTTTTTCCTGTTGAATACGAATCTGATGATGTTTATAGTATGTCTTATTTTCTTTATATATCTTTCTGAATTATTATACTCCATTATTTGGAGAAGCATGATTTTTTTCGTGCAGTTGGCTTCACAAGATGGCATGTGCCTATCTTGTTGAATTGGAGGCTGCCAATTTTTTGCAGAATCTTGCCCAAGAACCAAAGGATGAGGCTGCCAAACTAGCAGCAAAATTTCTTGTGGTGTGACACTTGTTTTTTCATTTGGTGAAAAGTTGGAGCTATTCTTGTGATCATTGTCAACCTATTTCAAGCGGGAGAGATTGCTATACATGAAATTAAGTGGGGAATAGATTTCCTTGCCATATCAAGTAGTATCTAGGTGAAGAGCATTTCCAATTTGTTTTGGACTTATCGGTGCATAATTATTGAATCAATAGTGAGTTATATTGACAATGAACATTATGATCCTTTCCCACATGGCTTGGAACACCATGGTTCAATGATCCTGACTATTCTTCTAATAAAGACTTCAGAATTCTAACTTAGCTTCACCTAATCATTGTAATTGAGATTCCCAAACTTGTGCTCCAGAATCTCCCTAGAGTCCTTGACGCAAAAGTTAAGTGCAAATTTCAATGATCAAGATTCATCTCTGGAAAAAAAAAGGATCAATGCAAAGACAGTAGTAAGTAAGAACCAATACCCAATCTTTTTGAATGGAATCCAGAAGATGAGTATCGTGGAAGAGGTCTTAGAATGTACCTAAATCTTATGTCTGTGCACCATTAATTCAAGACCAACTTAAAATGAGATAAATGTTCAGATATTGAGCCTTTAAAAACTTATCCCTGACACGCCTTTCTAAACTTGTAGAAACGCTGTGGTATTGTTAAATGTTCGTGTAACATTGGAAGGGATGTGCATGAAAAATACATCTTATGTGAGGCTGTTATGATTCCATGTGAACACTTCACAATGTTTTTTATGGTAAGCTCTGGAAAAGTTTTCTACTTTTTAAGATCTAAGGTAATCCAATATTCATGTGATATATAGACCATGTAACTTAATGGTTGCATTCCTTCATTCATTCTCTTGACTATTGGATACCCCTCATTATGCATTTGTGCATACGACATTCAATTATTTTCAACATGCCTCTATTTTCATGTGCCATTCTTTCTTCCCAGCTGCTGTCATTCATTTTTTAACTTCCTGTTATTGATATTATGTTCAATGGGTAAAGTGATTATTTTGATGAATTTCATTGTCTACAGTTTTCTCTAATATTGCATTTACATGGTTACAGTCTGGAAGTAGAAGGGTTATTTCCTGGTCATGGTCAATTCTGAACTACCTTTCCATGGTCATGCCTTATCCAACTTCTATTGTCACTAAGAGTGTCTACTTTATTCTTCAAATATGGTTGGAAATGTAGTAGTCTGATTTGGATTTGTTAAACTTGAACCTTGGAGGAGGTCCAAGCCTCCACTTACCAGGGTCTGAAATGCAACTAAAATCGACGTCAAAGTTAAAAATGTCATTTATTTGGGGTCTTCAGTTGGCCCTATTGTAAATTTTACATTCTATCATTGCACTCTCTGTTATTTCTTTCTTTATGCCTTTTCTCTACATTTTCACTGGTTTACTCTTAGTTAGCGATGACAACATGTTGGGCCTACACTGTACAAAGCCCAACCAAGTTTCAGTTGTGGAATCCCATTAAGTTCGGACGCAATTGGCGTGAGTTCAGTGCATATTTGCTCATGCATTAAGCACCAAATTGACTGACTCAGTACCTTGGAAAAACAGCAGGAACGTGGGCCAATTCCAACTATGCATTCAGCGAGTTGAACGATCGAGAGAGTGGCCAATTATGCATTCAGCCCTCATTTTTCTCCTCTTATTGACGTCAGACATATTCTTGCTCTTTTTCAATAGGCTTTTTTTTTTTAACCTGCTTTCCTTCAAAAAAGTTATCTATAATTTATTATTAGTAGTCTCATTCTGGTAGTTCTTCTGTTTTGATGTGTCTCCCAACTCTTGGGAGATTAACCACTCATTGTTCGCTTTCATAAACATCAAAATTTAAAAAAGGGGCACATATTCATGTGCCATAGCATCTCTCATATTTAACTGTTGCCTGCCTTATTGGTTTGTATAAAAACATTCATGAAGTTCCGTTTAAAGTTATTAGGTGAAGTTGAGTTTTCAAGGTAAAGTTTTTAGGTGAAGTTGAGTTTTCAAGGTAAAGTTTTTAGGTGAAGTTGAGTTTTCAAGGTTTTTATATAACTGTTGCCTTATTGGTTTCTAATTTAATCCGTGTATATTATGATTATATTTTCAAATGAATGACTAGCCTGTAGGGGTGAAACGTGGGTCGGGTTTTGGGTTTGGGTTTGATCTGAAAATCATGCGGGTTGGGTTATGAAAGTTGGGTCAGTAGGTTGGATTGAGAAGTCAGAAATCCGCATTGAATTTGGATTGAGATGAGAGATTTTTAAGTTAATTTGATCTGACTTAATAAAAGTAGGTTCAAAATTCAAACATGGATCGGGTTATAGAGTAAGGTTTTTCCGCTTCAATGACATATATAGGGAAAGGTTTTGCTCTTGAATTTTGTTACTGTATGGCTTTGCAAAGAAACCAAATGAAAACGTTGCGTCTTGGGGCTTGGGTTGATTTTGGTATCAGGTATGCTGTTTAATTCTCTCTTTGAGATCAAATATTCACATTATCCGGAGAGTTTTAAGGTTATTGTCCACATCTGAACAAATGAAATATTTAAAGAATGAGAGATGTCCGGAACAACTGATTTTCAAGCGAAATTGAGAGACAAAAACACACTAGATCAGTGAGCAATATATATATTTCCATCTAGTATTAAAATCCACCAAATTCCAACAAAATGGAATGAGTTTAAACAAATTAGATTTCAAGAGGTGTGAGCGAAGGAATTTTTTTTTGAAATGTTTCTCCCAAACTAAGCAAAATTATACTGTATACCTATGCGTGAGGCCTATAAATTGGCTTGGTGGGTATTTTATTAAATGTATAATTATGCTGTATCAAATTAGTTGTCCTATATGGATTTTAGAATTGTCAAAAAATAATTCTCTCATTTGTATTAGAGTAATATAAAGTGTGTTAAAAATGGATGAGATCACATGGGGTGCTAGTCTCATATAGAGAGATCTTTAGAAAATATGAATATTTCAAGTGAGACAATTAAAATGGGATGAAAGAAGTATTTTCTTATCAATCATCTATTTTTTTTGGGGTGTCCATTTAGACACAGGTATATTGTTTTTTTAAATGTGGTTTGAAATTATTATTTTGTCCTTATATTTTTTTAAAAAAAGAAAAGAGAGAAAGTAACGATTTTAAACCAAATTAAAACAACCAACTTCTACTAAAATAAGAAAAAGATTAAAAAAACAAAATCTCTATTTTAATATTTTAGATAATTTTTTAGAAGTTTTCTATATTTTTAGATAATAATATGATAAGTTAAAATTAAATCCGTTCAACTCACCAAAACTCATCTTAAAATCTGTTTTCTTATATTTTTGATGAGTTTTGCCTTTTTTGTAATCTAAATTATTTCAACTCACCAATTCAAATTTTAAATGCTTTTTTTTTTTCCATATTTTTAGCTATTTTGAAAAGAATGTTGCATTTTCCTTGCCAGAATAGAAGCAAAGCACCACAGTTCAATAAATAAGCGATTGCCAAACATCTTAAAAGTCTCTTTCTATGAGTACTATGCATAAAAAGACACTTTAAGTGTATGTTAAATGAATCTTGATTATTTGTTTATTGACGGGATTGAATTGGCTTCTATGGAGTTAAAATTAGGCTTTTGAATAGATTATAATAAATTCTGTCGTTTAATTGACCTAATTTAAGTGTTTTTTAAATGTATCACACAAATTAATCTAATTTTACTGTTTTAAAAAAATAGTTAAGCTAATTTCAATTTTCAAAACATAGAAAATATAAAAAAATAAATAATATTTTAATAGAAAATGAAAAATAAAGAGAGTTCTCTCTTGTGTGAAATTTTCTGGCTATGTAAATTTCAGTCGGTGAATTCAAAATTTTGAATTTAAAATAAAATATAAATCAGACTAAAGAAGTATTTCATATAAGACTTCTAGGTACGTAGAATTGTGAAAATAAATTAAAAATGTTGAACTTGTAATAAGATATACAAATTAGAACATTAAGCCAAAGAAAATAACACATTTAATTAACATCTTTAACATGGATCTAAGTCGTTGGAGTTGGATTTGGACATAAAGTCTTCACCCAACTCAATTCCAATTTATTTTAAATAAGATTGGATTGAATTAAATTAATATTTTAAATAATTTGGATCAAGGTAGATCAGATGGATTGGTTGGCCAAGCAATGGCCAAGACTATTTGATTGTAGAAAAAATAGCCCGAACCCCGAGGCGTAAGAAGTGCAGGCGGGAAAGCAATCCCTCCCTCTTCTCTTTCTTTCAATGTTGAACTATTTGCACATTAATATTCAATATAATTAGCTATATATATTTTTTTTAAGGTAGCGACCTATCAACTGGTATTTTGTATAATCTGATATAAGTTTTACTGTATTGCTTATTTTGCTCTTCGAATCGACTTATCGGACTTTCGAATCAGGTCCACGCACTCAGACTCGGACAATCATGTTTATTTTTGGACGGTCCGCGGACCTGTCGGACTCTTTACTCTTTTCTCTTTACTTCCGTTAGCTCGTCGAATTCTTTACTCTCTTTACTCTTTAATCGAAATTTTCAGATGTGTGGAATTTCGAACGTTTCGAAATCGAAACGGAAGATTTCGAAACCCTATTCTTCCCTTTTCTCGCCGTCACTCTTGATCGCTCTCTCCGTCTCTTCCCTTTTTCTCGCCGTCACTCTCGATCGCTCTCTCCGTCTCTTCCCTTTTTCTCGCCGTCACTCTTGATCGCTCTCTCCGTGTCTTCCTTTCTCTCGCCATCGCTTTGTTCGGATTCACTCTCTTTCTCTCACTCAATCTCTTCCCTTCTCTCTTAGTTCTCTCAATCCTCTCCCTCAGCCCTCTCTTCTCTGTTCGGATTTGCACCGGCCAAAGCCGTCGCCCTACGCTGCTCCTGGGTCGCTCCTTGTCACCGACCTACCCATCCGTCACAGGTAAAACTATACTCTTTTTGACCTTGTGTGGCTCTTAATAGGGTTGTCATCTGGACCAATAGTGTAAACTATTGGTGTTTTTTTGTGGTGGGTCAACTAAGATCCAATCCATCACCACAAAAATTGATACTAAGAAATGACCTGTTTTGTAACCCTTTTTTTTTTTTGCCCATTTTTGCTTTTTTAGTCTCTTACATCTAAATGATACTCTTGTTTAAAGCAACCATATGAAAAAGGCATTTTATGAGTTGGACTTTGATATCTTAGTTAACTTCTGTTTGGTTTAATAACTATGTTGTTATGCTCTGTATAAATTGAAGTATACATGGAGCATGCAATTACTTAGTCTTCCTTATACCGATGTATATACTTTCTTTGTAAGTAAGGAGTGCTTATCAGTGCATCTACTTCCATTTGATAATTGATATATATCATTGCATTTGTAGAGTAGTGGATGCTTATTCACTACGTGTCTAGAACATTTGGGGAATAAATTCTGGTGAATTTGATTCATGATCTTTCTTCCCCTTCTGTATTTTCTAGAGATTATGGAGATAACCTAAGTAGGCAAAGGGTACAAGTCAAATTGAATGGTTGCCAAAGTCAACTAGCATCTCTAAATGGTTTGTTAGTGGGTTTTCTCATTTAAACTTAACTTGTTTGATTTTAAGATGGAACTAGGAAAGGAGTAAAGGTCTAATTGAATGGTTGCCAAAGTCAAAACCTTTGCCTAGAAAGAAATAATAGTAAAAATAGACATGAGAGAGAAGAAGGAAGGAAATCCTAAGTAGGCTTTTAATGATTTTTCAATATTCAATGTCGATTGATCACACAACAGCAAGTCAAATGCAATCTGATGCACTTAGAACAACTGGCTTTTGGGGCTTATATTCCTTTTTTTTCAAAGTTATGGAACATCATGTTTTGATTTGAGTTAAATGTATTCTTACATGTGATTAGAACTTAACATAAATAAAATTTATTTTACTTTTCTTCAGTACAATGTCTAATCCTAATGAGAGCAATGACTTTATTGCGGAGAATGAGATAGATGTAACATCTAACGCTTCTAGACCCCAAAAAGATGTACATGGGAAAAGGATGACATTGATGCCTCAACTTTTGCAGCTCAACAATAATAAAAGAGCCCTAGTTCCGTCCCTCTTTAGATCTCTCTCTCTCTTCATTCTTTGTTATTGTTTTTTGGGGTTCCTATCTGGATATGCATTGTTCTGGGAATAATGGAGTGGTGAAATGGTTTACTTTTTTATTTCTATGTTGTAGAACTCATACTTGTTTTTGTTACGGTGTTGATGTCTGAACTTTGTTCTCTACTTACCATTTTGAATTATTTTCCTATTCAGCCTCTGTTTGGATTTTATCGGAAATGAAAGACCGATTACATAGCTGTGATTTAGCAAGATGAAATTGATTTTTATTTGAAACAATTGCAGGTGGGTTGCAGAGATGGTACAACCCCCCTTGGTACTTGGAAACTATTCCATCAACTCCATATGATCCACTGGTTTTAAGAAAAGCCTTTGAAATTGTGAGATTACCAATTCATGTTCATTAGCCATGATTGTATGAACATTTTAAATATTTTATCACTACTAAATGTCAATTTCTAGATAATGGCTTTGATTGCTATACTTGTTCTTGTCATGGTTATATACCCATTTTGGAAGTAACATGTAACATATTAATGGGTATGTTTCCTATCCCATATGTTATTTTGGAAGAGTTCAAACTGATAAGTATGAAGACCCACAACTGAACATTTTAATCTCATTGGCAATCTCTTTCCAACTTTTATGCTTGGTGTGGATGTAGGCCACTCCAAATTTAAGACCCACAACTTTTACGCTTGGTGTCGATTCTCATTTTATCCCAAAGGGCCACTCCCCATATAGTCACTTGGGGTGTGTGTGGATAGAGAGGGTTGCACATGTTCTGAAAATTAGTTAGATTTTCTAAGAAATCTGGACACCTTGGTTACAAAAAACAACTACGATTTGATGGACCAAAATCATTTCTGAGGACCATTAATTTTTTTTTAAAAAAATCCGGCCAATGTTCAAGAGATCGGCCGATTTTTTGAGCCGGTACAATTCGTAAATATCGCCATTATTTCCATAGAGAGGCTGATACATATCCTATCGGCCTATATATATCAATCTTAAAAAACCGATACACATCGGCTGATATGATATTATCACTGTTGCTGCAACAACTGAATCATTCAATCAGATTGAAAATTATTCTTTGGTTGAGGCACATAATTAGAAAACGTAAAACAAAAAATCATTGATCTAGGTAGACTCGACGTGATAGGATGTTGAGTCAACCGAGTCCATGAGTTTAACCATTTTTTTGAAGTCCAATAGAAAAGTTACATGAGCTACTCAACTCAACAGGATTTTGAGTCGAGTATGATTTCGAATTTTCAAAATATGATCACTGATTTTTTATATATTTTATATTAATACCTCTGCTCTTAAAACCCATTTTACAGGTATATGTGGGCTATTCTATAGAATGCTACGATCTGTATTTCTCTTACAGATGAACGGCCTAGATCATGCATATGTTTACCCTGTTACATCTTCGCAGAATACCTACTAAGGTGGGCCTTTCTTTGAAAGAAAGGAGAAAGGAGGAAGAAAGTTAATATGAACTATGAAGTGCAAAGGCTTGTGCCTTACGGTTGCCCTATTAATATTAATTAATTTTATTTCCGTTGGACCTTTTTATCCTAAAAAAAATTGAATATTAAAAATTCTTAACAGTTCATTTATGACAATTGCCTCGTATTTGAGATATTAGATGACTAAATGATTGTATAATAGAATGAATCAGCTAAAATTATAGAATGAATATCAGTTGCATCATATTTATTAAATCTATCCAAAATATTAAAAAAAATCATTTTTATTTTATTTATCTGACATAAAACCACAAAAATGGATGGTTGAATTTTAACAAAGTTTTAAAAAAATTCTAAACAGAAAATTTGTATCTTTAAAAATTTTCATCCATAATTTTTACTTTATATATATAATTAAATAGAATTTTGAAAATAAAATAGATCTATTATATATAAAATTAAAAGAATAATTATTACAATGTGTTATTGACTTTTATATTTGAATTTAATAAATTATATCAATAAGTCAATTGGATATCTAATTTTGACACCCATAAGACTTGAATTCACTATCTTTAAACTGTAACCACAAGTCTTTATCGGGTGTGTTCTAGGTTCTTAGATATTAAAAAATTAGTTTATAAAACTTATAAAAGAAAATATGTCACGTTATTAAAAATGATGAGGATTAAATTGTTCTATTTTAAGATTAAAGACACTCAAGTTTAAAGTATGTGAGGAGAAAGAGATTTGCGTATGTCCCAAAAGCTTAGTTAGGTATTTTAAGAAGTCTCGATACTTTGAACTTAAAAAAAAAAAAAAAGAGTTTAAAGTCTGTTGGACCATCCTAACTATTATAGTTAGGGGAAAAATTAAAAAAATTAAAATTGTTCGAAATATTGACTAAAAATTTTAAATTTTAAAATAAAAAAATGAATAAATATGGCATTCAAAGACTTAAAATCTTAAACACTCAATGACAGGGAAAAGGAGAAATTGTGTTTAGGAAAGACGTATGGGCGGCCGGCAAACAGTGGATAAAGAACATCATTTCTGGGCTGATGGCATCATCAGATGTAAATGCAGAGAAACTACTAATAAATAATTTTGAAGTTCGATTAACTCCAAATTCTGGAGATCCATAATTATGTTCAAGAAAATATAATCAATTTACCTTTTAATAATATTTTATTGTAAATTATTATCATTATAACTCTCAATTTTATTTTTATAGTCATTTCATATTCGTAAAGAGAGTAGATTATTTCGACATTTTACCCACTGTTTCTTTCAGAAAGATAGTTCTATTTTTTGTTAAAAATAAAATTGAATAAATAACTCTTTTTACTTAAAAAGATAAATTTTACATGATTTTGATTTTATAAAAAATAGGAAAATTCACTAGCTTGAACTAACATTAACTTATTAAAAATTACAAACTAATACTATTCAGAATAAAGGGGATATTTAACAAAAATTTAATTTATATAAATAACATGAATAACTAAATTAGAAAGAAATTCAATATATAGGATGAAAATTGTATGAAATAAGATCAAGTAGTGCTAAAATAAGGGATATTTTTCTTTTTTTTATAATTGAGGTGTCCAAGATCTCTTAGAGGCTAGAGCACCTGATTAGTCTTCGGGACGTGTGCAAACTTCTCTGTCCACACACGGGTAACTTACGAAGAGTGACCCTTTAAGATGAGATGGGATTTGAATTTAGGACTTCTCTTCCTAATGTGGGTTCCTAACCAACACATGAACCCTTCGATTTTATTTTAATTTTTAAAATTTAAAGTTGATGGTCACACTGGTATTTAGTATTGATTTTCTTACAACCTTAATTGACTGAAATTCATGCAGCAAGTAGAATTAAAAACGCGAGACTTTGGGGTTTCACATTGTTTTCATTCTTTTTTATGAATTTCATATTTTAAACTTTTTCATTTTTTTAAGATAAACGTATGATAATTCATGAATCAAATAAGAAAACAATAGATCAAGAAGAAGATGTAAAAAATTAGGCCCAAAAACCCAAATACCTGAAAAGACACGACATTCATTTATTACTAATTGGCACAAGCAGGCCCGTTGACATCTAAATGTGTATGGCAATTTATCGAAAAGGCCCAGGTGCCCGGTCTGTTATAATGGGCTGGTGCATGCAAAGCCCGGACAAACCCAACCTGTTTACATCTCTACTATTGAATTTGGAAAATTGATCCTCTCATTCGGTTGGAGCAAGGGCTAGGGCTAGAAGTTAAGCGGGTAGACCAGACTTTTGTTCTGTCCTGGCTCAGGCCCAATTCTGTCAAACTCAAGCCCAACTAATTTATGTTTGTAGGGCATGGGCCCTTACTTACTTAAAATCCAAATTTGCTTATTTGGGCTTATCCAGGATCCGGCTTTTCAAGACTAAGTTGGACTTAGATATATTAATTTATTAAATCTTATATAAGATAAAATGCATATTACTAAATATTAATTAATGGGTATATTTGAGAAAATATATAGGCAAAATTAGGCTTTTAGATTTCTCTAATTCAGGCCAGTATCTGACTTTGAGGCTTTGTTCTGCTTCTAGAGTTCTAGTATGTTGGGTACATACGGACCGACCCGATTCTGTATGTGTGCTCATGCTCACACGGTCCTGAAAATGTACTCAACTCGATACTATATCAGCCCAAACACACACATTTATTTTTTTAGTTGGACTGGGCCTCGGTTTGGCCCAGGTTGCAACCCTAGGAGCAAAGATTAAAAAAAAAAAAATTAACAAAAATAAATTAGTCACACCTACATTATTCTCTACCAACTATAAATAATTAAATCTACTTCTATACAAGTCTGATCTTCTTTATTATTTAACAATTTTTTTAAGAAAAAAGTCAATTTCATAAAATTCTTAAAAATATTAGGAAAGTCAAACAAACACCATCCAAATAATCTAAATCACAATATCACTTCTATTTTACTCCATAACGCACTAACATGCTTTCATTCAAATCTTTTATAAAAAGAAATACTTAAAATAGTGATAGTGATTGTTTTAATGCAAAAAATTCATAAAAATACTAAATAAGAGAACACATACAGATGTATCTTATGGAATATGGAGATTGTAACTAAACTTGATGAATTATAAGTAAATCAAATTTTATTTATAGCTAATTAATCTTAATGATTAAAATTACATAACAACTTCGAATCTATTATGAAGTTATGTAGTGATTTTGATTATTAACATTAAATGATTCTAAATTGAATTTTATAATTTTAAAATATAAAACAATATTCATCAAATGTTATGAGTCTTCAAACAGACTTCTCTTTTACCTCCAAATCTAAGCCCATATCCAATTAACTATCGTAATATAAATTAATTAATGTTAAGCCCTACCCTAAAGTCCGTACATCCCACGTGGAAAACGAACATCCAACGGTTGGATTCAAACCACACCGCATGCGATGGTCCTTTGCTCCTTTCTCATGTGAATGTGTAGCCTGTTACTTTTGGATTTAAGTGTCAGTGACAAAGCATAGATAGATGAGAAATGCTAATCTGCACCAAAGGTTTAAATATCGGCCGATACATATCATATCGGCCGATATATATCGGTTTTTTGAAACCTTGAAATATCGGCCGATACGATAAGTATCGGCCGTACCGTTGGAATATCGGCCGATATGGGCGATAAACGGTCCCCAATATCGGCCCTAATATCGGCCGATATTCGAAAATATCGGTATATTAGATTTTTTTTCCTTTTTTTTTAAAAAAAAAAAAATACAATATCGGCCGATACGGGCGATATATCGGTCCGAATATCGGCCCAATATCGCCCGATATACTATTTATCGGGCTGGAAAGTATGGTTTTTAAAAAAAAAAAATAATAATATCGGTAGTGGGACCCACCAAATATCGGCGATATGTAGTACAAATATCGGTCGATATTTGGACCGTTTATTGGTCCAAAATATCGGCCGATATTGTCCCAATATCGGCCCGTAACGGTCTGGTTATATTATTTAAAAATTAATATCGACGATATTTTAAACGATTATCGGGCGATATATCACGGACGATATATCGCGCGATATTTCGTCCAAAATATCGCCCAGGAATCCTGCATCATATCCCATCCAACATGCTGTGGGATTCTTTGTGTTTCCCACGCCTGAATTTCTTAATATTTTTTTTTAAACCCGTGATCTGAACCGACCGAACTTTTCCTCTATATTAGTACCCCATACATCTCCTCATTCATCCACAAATTCATTACGAAACACACTCATCCAGCAGTGGTATTTTCAAACTCCTATCCCCATCTTACAAACGGTCATCCGGCTTATCTTAGAAATCCTTGTGTATTATTAGCTTATCTTAGAAGATCATTCCGTTCAAACTACTGGAAATATATTGATCTTCATTTTCATGTAAGTTTTTATTCCAAAAATGTGTAAATGTATCAAAAAAATCAGGTTCTTTTTTTTCAATGAAGCCTCTGACTATGTAGTGTCTTATTACTGTAATAAGTTTCAGTTTCACGGCAGATTATGTTTTTTTTTTAATTTTATCATTTAATGTGTAATGACTCTGACTAATTGTGTTTTATTTTTGTTTTGAAGTTACACAATTTTGAGAACCGCTTAGAGTCATTTGCGGATGAAGCTGCCGATGTTAGGTTGAGAGAGACAGCGACGATGAGTGCTACCCAATGGTGGACATATTTTGGCAACAGCTCACCTATATTGAGGAAGTATGCCATCAAGCTGATGAGCTAGACGTGCAGTGCAACCAACTGCGAGCGTAACTGGTCGACATTTAAATATGTCCATAGCAAGCCTCGAAACAGATTATCATCTCAAAGACTTAATGATTTAGTATACCTACACTACAATCAGAGGCTAAGGGCAAGGAATTTGAGGAGGTACCCCGAGTTGACACGTGAAGATGCCGATGATTTTTTCGTCCCGATCGACCTCGAGTCTCTATTTACCTATAATGATCCATTAAGTGAATGGATCGAAGAGGAAGAACAACCTGTACTGCATGATCTAGATATATCATTTTTAGATCAAAGTATAGAGTTGGGAGAATTGCAAGATTCCGAGGACGAGGAGGAAAATGAAGGTCGCCGCCATTCAATAAGTGTGTCCCGCCCTCTAAATGTGGGTCTAGAACGTCAGACAAGTACAAGGATGGCTCCACGTCGTCATTCTGTTAGTGAACGGCCCACTGGGACAGATGGGGTATCTAGCTCTTCACAGAGGAGGAGATCATTAAGAGGAAAAGAACCTGTTGTTCCGAGCAGCCAACCCAGCAGACGTTATTATGGGTCGGCTAGATCTGATTCTGATTCATCTACCGATGACGGTAATGGGTCAGATGATGGGTTGGATTTTACTCATCCAAATATTGTTGTGGATGTTGAGCCTGCCGGCCCACCGGGGTATTATCCCAACATGAGTGAAGTCCATTATCAACAGGATGATAGGCAACATACACCTCCTCATGGCGGAACAAACTTGCCCGGTGAAGGATATGTATCTTTCGGATATACGCCAACAGGATATTATGGTCAACCGAGCTATGGGCACTTCGACACGAACTCATTATCCAGTAATATGCAGTCCATGTCGATTTCAGATAGTCAATCGCAACCCTCATCTGATAGTTGGCAGTACCACAATCCATCATCAACATCCGACTACACGTCTAATGATGAGAGACTTCCGGAAGATACGTATGCAAGATTTTATTTCCACGTCCCGGGTTATCCATATGAAGAGTTGGATCCATAGTAATATTACATTTGTTTTGAGAAAATTTGGACAAGCTTTGATGTGATTCAAATTTTGAGATGTGAAATTCAATTTCATTGAGATCTACTTAAAATGAATTCAAATTTTGATAGATAACTAATAGTCTAAAAAAAAAAAACAATATGATATTATTTAGAGGTCTTCACTTATAAAATACTATTTTACCTTTTATTACCACTTCTTGAAAATTTTAAAAACATAATTTGAATTTTAAAATACTATTCAATTAATTTGACTCAATTTCAATTTATTAAAGTGTGTGAGGTGTATACATGGCAACATAAATAAATGATGGCTAAAATCTTTTTGTCATTTTATTATCTTAGCATAAGTGGACTCTTATCATAGTTAATATTTTATTATTCCTAAAAATTATTCACACATTAGAATACATACAGAGACTCATTTATACATGACTTTCAAATGTTAGGAATGAAATTGAAATTATTGAAAACGTAAGTGTATTTATAATTACCCAATAACATAGGCATTAATTCAAATTTTTAATATGTGTGGAGCTATGAGATAAGAAGTTTTATTTTTATTTTTATTATTAATTTTCCTATATTGATTAATTATATAATAGGATCTACTTATTGATGAGACTTGAGAGAATTGATGTGACATTTTCATATTTTTATAAGTTAAAATCATCTATTGTTAATTTTAATATTGAAAATAGATGAAACTTAAATAAATAATTTGAGTATGTATATGACCGATATTTAATGAAAAAATTATATTTTCAAGAAGCCCAAAATTTTCCGACATTATCCAAAAAAAATCGGACAAAAAAAAAAAAAAAAAATGGAAGAGAGAGAAATTTACCGGCCGGTATATCGGCCGATATGCATATCGGCCGATTTACCGGTTAATCCGGTATTTTAATCCCTGATCTGCACCACACAATTCCAGTAGACTCTCTTAAATATTTTTGTGTGGGAATGTGCAAGTTTCTCCTCTCACACATTGAATGGCCGTATGGGATGGAGTAAAAATCAAACTCATGATTTTTATATTTTGAGAAGGATTTTTTTATCTCACTCGAATATTTTGATTACATTTTCTTTTTACGTTTATAAAAAATAAAAAATTGAAAATGATGGTCTACTAAATAACGAGTTTATATATCTACCTAAAAGGTGTTTTCCAAATATATAATTCACTAACCCAAACTGTACTGAATGAAAATTAATATTTAATTAACTTTTTTATTTTAACTCATGTGCCTCACCAAGTTAAAACTTAGTCTATTGTCTTAATTTTTATATCCTTGTGTGTTCTCATGGAAAGGAAGCTCTTTTATCCTTCATTTTTCATAAAAAATATTTTTGCTCTTATTTTTTTTAATTTTAAATTCTTTTTATAAAAATTTAAGTCGAAGTCAAGTTCAATACAACAAAATTTGTGTATTATTAAATCAGATCAATAATTAAAAAAATCTTAGATTGATTCAAACAAAAGATCTATTATTACCTATTTCGAATTCAATGCAAACCTAGTCAAACCTATACAGGTAATACCCCAGCTCACTAGCGTTGATCAATCTTTTCATATTCGAGGATGGTTTGAAAAGGACGGAAATTCGAAGGGGTGTATAAGGGGGTATTGAATACACTTTCCATTGAAGGGGTATTAGAAAAGGTGAAAATAATGAGAGAACGGGGGTATTAATCCCATTACCCTTCCGTTACCAAATAGGGGTAACCCCCATTCGAACGGTCTTAAGTCTTCTTACTCTTAATAGGGACATGTTAGAGGATGAGATTCCCTCCGAGATCAAAAGAAATGGATAATTAGATCTATTATCATAACTAATCTTCAATTCTTCAAAATAGGATCCATTGAATCATCTTAACATTTATTTTCTAAATAAAAATAAAGTCATCGGATAAATATAAAACCCTTATGATGCTTAAATCTAATGGTGAAAGACAACCATCAACAAAAATAAGGATCTAAATCAAAATAGAAAATACTCCATCTGTCCTAAATTAATTGTCCTATATGGATTTTGAAATTGTCCCAAAATAGTTGTCTCATTTGTATTTGACTAGTATTAAATGTGTTGAAAATGAATGATATCAAATGAATGTTAGGCTTATATATAGAGTTCTTTAAAAAATATAAATATTTCAAATGAGACAATTAAAATGGGACGAAGAGAGTAATATTTTAAATTTATTATTAAATGAGCCCAACATCACATCTGTACATGGACGTTAATCGCCCATCTGGATTTGCCGTAGTTTCACCACCTTATATTATATAACTTACTTGAAGAATTTCTTTTATCAATAAAAAATTCTCTACTTACTTGAAAAAAAAACAAAGAATAACAAAAAATGATCCATCAAGCTGGGAGCTAATTAAGCGGATTTTTTTTTATTGATTTAGACATTTTATTTTCTTGAAATTAAAGAGCCTTGTATTTTTCAACTATATTTGTAATCTATCATAATCGATAATCCTAAAATATTTAACTTGATAAGAAATATGGTGTCGAAATAAACAAATAAATATGCCAAGAACGTAATAAAATTTGCAGAAAAGAAGAAATAAGGAAAAGGAAAGAAGAGAAATAAACAGAGCACCTGGGTTAGGAAGAATGTGAAGCGCAGATCGTCATTTAACTGCATCTCTTTTCTGAGCAAGAGAATCGAATCGTGAGCATAATTATATAGACAGGTGGAGTGGTATCTTATCTGGTTGTAAAGATGGGCTATTCTTCTAAAGATGGAAGAGAATCACAGAAAAGCAGCCAAGCCATCTCAAATTTCATAGATTTAGCCGCTCGAGGGAGAAGAAACAAAGAAAAATGAGGGTAGGCATCTCCTTCCTCTCTCTCCTTTCAGAGCTTCAATCCTTCAACTGCTTGAGGAAGAACAAATAATGAAAATTAATGGTTTACAGAGTCTCCTGCACTCAAATAGTCTACTGTAATGGAGGGGAGACTGAGAGAGAGAAAGAAAGGTAGGAGACTTTGGGTCGTCAAACAGCTCCGAGAAGACTGAGTCAAGTCCTTTTTATAAATTATTAAATACTCCATCACACGGAATTCAAGTGGGAAAGAGAAAACAAAAGAGTCCTGCCGAATATTCAAATTCTTAAAGTTTTACTAGGAAAAGTATAATATTTAAAAAGTAATTAAAATATAATAAATTAAAATATTAATTAAATAAAATAGTTTTAAATGATAATTTATTCTGAAAATCTTGATATTATAATATCTGCCGATATCGGTGATATATATCAAAGGTTTAAATATCGGCCGATACATATCGTATCGGCCGATATATATCGGTTTTTTTAAACCGAGTAATATCGGCCGATACGATAAGTATCGGCCGTACATATCGAATATCGGCCGATATGGCCGATATTCGGTCCGAAATATCGGTCAAAATATCGGCCGATATTAATAAATATCGGTATTTTAAAAAAAAAAAAAATTTAAAACACCGATACGGTTTTTTGCGGTTTTACACGGTTTTTCGCGGTTTTTCACCGTTTTTCGCGGTTTACGGTTCTCAGGGGTATTCACGGTTTTTCACGGTTTTCGCGGTTTTCTGCGGTTTCACGCGGTTTTCCACGGTTTTTTGCGGTTTTTTACGGTTTTGTCACGGTTCATCACTGTTCATCACGGTTTTTTGCGGTTTTTTCACGGTTCCGATATCGGAGGAGAGAGAAAATGTCGATATCGGTATGAGAGATAAAATTATCGGCCGATATATCGCCCGTATCGCATATCGGCCGATATATCGGTGGAACCGTTTTTTTAATCCCTGATATATATTGTCGATCTTATTAGTTTTGGTTAGAAAAAAATAGGAGAGAAATTTGTCAGCCGGTATATCGGCCGATATCTTGGCTTATACTGAGATTTTCACCCCTGATCAGGATATTATCGCGATATTACCGTTTATCGTATTTTTAATATGATTTTATCGAGAATTTATTGAAAATTTACTGTATTGTCGATAAATATCGAAATATTAAAAGCAATTGATATTTTGGTGATAAAAATATGATAAATTTAAAAATATCGTTGATATTTGTGAAATTGATAAGGAGTAACTCAGGAATTTAAAGGTGGATCGAATTCAACACCTCTTTTTAAGAGAGAGAGAAAGAGAGGAATTTATTGACATGAGGCTAATCTCCTTTTATTGCATTTATATATTATATAATAAACAAATCCTTGATAAACACTTAATAAGTTAAATTAAAAACAACAGAAATTTCAGTTAATATTTTTTAATCTAGTGAGGTATCGATTTAAAAAATCTTTACCGAAAAATGATAGGATTGAGATTTTGGCCAAAATTTAAGCTGCGTTAAATATCTTCTGTATTTAGAACAAATAAAGTCAAAATAAACTAAAATTGCCAATATTTTAATCCTACTAGAAGCTGAAATTTCTACATAAGCTCAAGTTTTAATCGGATCAGAGATTTTGCTGCGTATAAACTGGTAAATGGTCCATGCACATTTTTGGAGTGTGTTAGATTTTAACTCTTACTGGTGAAACTCGAGTTGAGTCCGACTTGATAAATCATGCAGGTCGGGTCAGCAGGTCGGGTCGAATTGAGAAAACGAAAACCCACATGGAATTTGGATAGGATCAGGTTGAGAAATTTTCAAATTAATCCGACTCAAAATCTGACTAAAATTCTGTTAAAATGGGTTCAGAATATAAGTCGGATCAAAATTCGGATTAAGTCAGGTTATAATTCGAGTCGGATCGAGTTGAGAATTTTGAGTTATTAATTCAGTTCAAGTCAGATCGAATTCCATTAATATTGACTCAGATTGAGTTAGATTTTAAAAAATCCGATCGGACCCGATTCAGCCCTACTAATTATATCGTTGGATCACTTGGATTATGGGCCCACTCTGCCAACCACGGAGAACAAATTCTTTTTCCAAGTCAACCAAGTCCACGCAAATAATTCAGTTGCAACTTGCCTGCTTTATTTAAAAGATTAGAAGTTTATGACCGGTTCAACTTCGAAAACAACGAAATTATGCAACTGAGTCGCGTCATTCTTGTAACTCAACTTAATTATAAAAATTTATTACAATCATCTTATAAAAATAAATTCGATATTTTAGTACCCTGATTTGAAAAGAATTTTTTTTTAAATTTTTTTATCCACTTGATTTAAATAAATAAGGTGATTATTATCAAAGAGCTTCACTTCAGTCGTTTATTTACTTAATTTAAATTAGATGATTTTATATATTTAATGAATATTTTTTTAAATTTCTTACATTAACACTTCTTTAATTTTATAGTGTCATTTGATCTCATCTTCCAACCAAATATCAAATAATCCTAGTTATATCAGTTACCGTTGGCATTTCAAAGTTTAATAGCGATTTGATGGTAATGTCACAATTCAGGAATACCATTTTTGGATTCCAAAAGTGACTGGAAATTACCTTTTGTCTTTCTACTTAGGATTTTTAAAGTAAATCGTTATCGACTAATTTTTACAAAAGAAGAAGATAAATTTGATTTATGGTGGAGAGAGTAAGATGTTAAGACTTGTAATTTCGACAAAGGGTCTCAAGAAAACTACATAATGAAAGAGATGATATATAAGGAGAGTTTCAATTCGTATTTTATTTGAGTTTAATTTCAGTTGATTGTAATATTATTAATTATTATGCCTGTCTAAAGGAAGCTAAAGATTGGCAATCTGGACTTTATTTACGACTTAAAAACTACTTTTTTGAATTTGAATACTCAAAGACTTCATTGAATTTTTTTCAAAAATTTAGTTGATTTAATTTAGGAGTTATTTTAATTTTTTTTAAAATTAATTAAATTTATGAACATGATAGAATTTCAAATTGGTTTTAATTTCAAAATTTTAAACTTTGATTTAGTTTAGAATTAAATATTTGGATTTATTGGTCTCAATTTGATAAAAATTAAAGTTCAAAATAATTCCTGGCCTTTTAGTATAATGGGCTCAAAACACACAAATGTGCCTTTATCGGCCCGCGGACTATTTGACAAGTTTGTCAGGCCGGGCCGGGCCGGGCCGGATACTAGGTTAATTGGACTCATTGTTATCGGGTCGAGCCACAGACTGTCCGATTATTTGACAGGCCGGGCCGGACTTGGGTCCATTTACGGGCCTAGTTTCTCATATATGTTCATTCACTTGAGTTCACAAATTTTACATTTTCTTGATGTGTTAAAAAATGGAACATAAGTTAGAAGGTTTCTTACATAGTTTAGAAATATAAAAAAAGTTGAATGATTTGGTTCAAATTAACTAAACTCAAATTTTTTTCAGGCCACGGGAGTTAACGAGATTTACTATATTTTTTAACTGAGTAAAAAATTCCGGCTGAATTATTTAATTCAATAGATTTTCATGTTGAGTTCGAGTTTTAAAATTGCAGACTATTTATTTAATATCAACAAACTTATTTGTCACTTGCAAGATCTTCAATCTCAATGATCTATTAAATTACAAGAAATTTAATTTTCAGGAGCATTCTATGAGGTGATATCACAATTCAAGCCAGCAAAACTTTATTGGTAAAACTATTTGCTGAAACTTTACATCAAATGAATCACGATCCTTCAGAGTAATGGTGTCTTGGGTAAGTGATGTATATAGATAAAGGGTTTGCAAATATATATATATATATATAGACATTTAATCTTGACTTTTGAAACTTCATTGTAAATTGAAATTAGATTAGATTGACGTAAAAAAAAAAGATGTAATGCATGTATTTGACCGAAACCTGATCAACGAGATTTACTACCACCCATGTAACTAAGCTCAAGCCATATCATTAGATTAGATTCTTTTGAGTCATAGAAGAATGTAAATTGGAATCAGGGATGTAACTTGGGCTCACCCAACACCAGTCCACACGAGGAAACCCGAATATGGGTTGACCCTACTCAGTTTACACCCATTTTTGAGCTAAAAATATCTTCTTAATGTTTGAATTTGAGTTGGATTGGGCCTTATTAGAAAGGGGAAAATTGCATCAAAATTCAAAATATATAAAAATCTAATTTTCAGTTGATATTATATATAAACATCAAATTTATGTAACATATAATTTATAATTATAGAAATAATATAGACAAGCTCATATTATAGTTTTTTTACAGACCCAAAAACCTAATCTCAAATGAGCTGCTCATACATTTTAAGTTTGAAATCAGGTTCAGGCCTTGCAAACAAAACTTGGCTCTGAGTCTCTGACAAAGTTTTGATACTTCAGGTTATCCCCAGCTTGAGCCCTCAACTTACAAGTTACAAGGTAAAAAATTCGGCTTTAATATTTTGGATATCGGCTGAGATCACGGCCAATCTCTCTCTTTTAATTTTTTTTTTTTTAAGAATCTTAGTGTATATTGGTAATATCGGCAGATATATATTTTTATGATGTCGAGATTTATACCCGCGGATGGATGGGGCTCGCGTTGCCTAAACCCGGCCTGGTTCGTCCGAGTCGCAGCCATTTATTGTTCACAACGCAGAGAAATTGTAACCCTTTTGAATGGTTGGTGAGTCAGCAAGTTCGCCAGTTGGTGACACGCAGTAAACCGGGATCGAAATGGAACAGTTTCGACTTTCGAGTGCCTCTCCAATATTTTAAAGAAGTGAGAAAGCAATGAAAAGAAATAGAACCCTAAATTTGGGAAGAGGAAAAGCCGAAATTCAAGTCGATTTTTCCAACACTGATCCCTTTTCCAGGTTTGCAACCCAATACACTCTCAAATTATGAATTATATGTTCTATCGCTTTGATCTGTTGCTGGTATCGATTCATAGATGTCTCTTTTCTACCCTGTCTGAATTTTGTCTATTTTCATTAGTTTTAGCATTCTAATATTGATATTATTGAAGCAACTTTGATCTGTTTTACATATTCCAAATCGAATTCTTCCTTTCTCGTTCTGCTAAGCTGCATCAGAATGGTTGCGAGAATCAGATACGAACGCTGATGCAGGGAACTCGGCAAACCAAAGAATTAGGGCACCGGGACAGGGCATATAATTTTATTAATGAAATAAAGTGCGAAAATAATACTAATAAATAATATACTGGTTTTTGTCTAAACAATCAATTGACATACATATTGATATTTTAATCAGGTTACAAGAGGAGAAAGGTGTGATAATGAATTTTTTGAAACAAGGTTAAAAAGTACTGGAAGAGTCCATGATAGAACAGGTGCAAGTGTCGGGCATGGGTGCGTCAAAAATCTTGAAGTGTCTGTATGACATAGTCTTTCAGTTATTTGAGTTTCTAAAATATGTAATTCCTGGCCATGATTTGAATTCTGTCTGAAGAAGAGGCAAAACGCAAATGTATGAGAATGTGCACACACAATTGAAATAAAAAACAGCAGATCATATAGTCAATGAGGCAGGAAGAAGAATTTCCGGTTAGGAATAAAATAAATGTTTATTTTTAGTAATCGCTAAAAAAATAAGAAAAAGCATCAAAGCAGTTGTAACACACACTACTCGTACTTGGATCATTGAACCTAAACCCATTTACTGCTTGTCAATTCCAAAGTATCAGCTATTTGAAAGCTCTCTGCTCTGCACCTCCCTAAACGTTGCATTTATTAGGAAACAGTTTATGAATCTCACCTTAAAGTCCTCTCGTTAAATCAGGGGTACATGCAGGGTTGCTTGTGGTTAGCCAATACCTATTAGTAGGAATGATAAAAAAATGGTTTTACATTCTATAACTACTGTGACTAACAAGGTGTGCTACATATTACTGTGCTCCTACTACGATTATATTATTACCAAGAAGTTACAGTAGGTTGTAATAAGAAGGGATGGGAGTGTATTCAAACAGATAGGGCTACAGTAGTACTACTACCATGATTATATTATCACCGAGAAGTTACCGTAGATTGTAATAAGAAGGGATATGAATGTATGCAGACAGAGAGCCTCGTGAGGCAATAGGCACAGAAATCTATGTATTGCTCTAAGGAAAGCTGAAATCAAGAGAGAGAGAGAGAGTGCTTATTTGGTCCTCTGATAGGCTTCTTGTCAAACCTAGGATGATAAAGCCTGCTATGCAGTGGATTGGATCATGAAGCCTTTTTGCCATGATCAGCACATTGTCCGCCTATATATGGGTCATTCTACATTCTTTGTAATATTCTCCACCTGTATTGCATTATTCTATTGTTGTTGTGGATTATACTATGTTGTTTATTTTTTCATTATCATGTTATATTTTCCCCTCTAATATGTTGATACGTGGAAGATTCCGTCTTGTTATGTTATCATATTGCCATGTTTTCCTGGAGAAGGTGATCTGGCTCAAACGTCATATTTTATGTTGCAACAATGAGAACCTCTCCTTTTCCCCCCAATATAGATACTTTTCCTTTCTTTAACACCTCCCTTGAACAGTGCTGCTTCCAATCGATCCTTTGTTGGGTACTTGTTATTGAGTTAGCCACATTTGGTAATGGCGGATCTACCGGGGTATGTGATTGCCTGCCTGCATACTGGAAGACTTGCATTCTTGGCGATTATGGTCTCTGCTGGAATTGTATTGCAGATATTGGTTAGTATTCTTCTTGATTGTTGCCTTTGAGGGTTTTCCCCCTTCTTTGAGGTTTTTCTTTTCTTCTTTAGATGTTTAAATATATGCAGTTAACTCGAGTCTACATTTCGTGTTATATATAAATACATACATGTATATTTGTCTCTTATTGGTTTCCCACTCATCTTAAATGATTTTTCAGGCATGTGCATTGTATAATAACTGGTGGCCTATGCTAACAGGTAATGGAAGTTATTTGTATTTTCTTAATAAGAGGAACTTTGTCGCAATGATGTTCTAACTTCTATTTTGTCTTGCTGCAGTTTTGATGTATGTACTTCTTCCCATGCCTTTGATGTTCTTTGCTGCGTCTGACTCCTCCTCCCTCTTTTCCAGTGGCGGTGATAGGTTAGTGTTTTTTCTAGACCAGTCTCTATTTTATGAAACATAAACCTTGGCCCTTTTTTCTAAATTATGGGACCCTCTCAGGTGCATACCAATCACTTGGGGCTAGGAAAAAGTGAAAGCCATTAGGTGGATTAGAAGTTGACAGAATTTCAGCTTCATCCCCTTATCATGGCTTTCAATTTAGGGGTTCAAATTTTAGGGTCCTACTGGGCTTGGACAAATATGTTTTTTCTAAGCATGAAAATTTAACTATGTATACAAAAGGGATGGGTGCAAATTCAGGGTATGCTTATTCATGGGGCGAGGTGATTGTGAAAGGTCAGGAGGAGGGGCCCACATAGAGGTCTCTATGTCAAGAGACCTCTGCAGAATGTTTGCCTTGACACATGTACACACATAATCAGTCTAAGGTTCGTTTCAGTGATAACCTGAGTCACAAATTGGGTGATTTTTTTGCGCTGAAAGGGGCAAAAACGTAATTGGAACAGCTGCCTTTCAAGAAACTCAACCTGTGAAAGGCATCTTCAGTTACAATCTGACTATGTCTATCTGTTGATTCAGGCAAAGCACATCCACATACATGGAAAAGCAAGAGCATCCATTTTTCCCTTTTAAGGGCCCTTCCATAATTTTTCTCAGTAATTTCATATGGAAGTGCTTTCTGCCAAAGGGGTGAATAATGAAAATCAAGGCTTGAGATCTATACGGATAATTGAAAGTTTCACCCTTAATGGGAAATGATTTCTTGATGGTTACATGGGAACTCATTTCACTTTTCAAATGCCTACGTTTCTCATTTTCCAATTCTACATGGCTTCTGTTTCTCACTCCGGGTGACCATGTTTCCCATCATTCACTTTATGGGAAGGAATCCAGGCATAAAATTTGACAGTCCAATGTTGGTCTCCACCCTTCACACTTGGATAGGAAATTCTGGGAAAATGGCAAGCAAATAATATGATTTCAACTGGTAATTATCAGTTCACCTTTTATGATGATTTCATTGGCACCTCAACAGTTGGGTGAATGCTACAAAATTCTTGACGGGGGCTTCAGCCGTTGGTAGCATCGCAATACCATCCATCTTGAAGCATGCTGATGTCATTGGCTGGGGAGCACTAGCAATGGAGCTTTCTTCCTTTTTAATTTTTGTGTCAACCATCATTTGTTACCTTCAAATTAACAATGACGATGGTTACAACATGTTTTGAGATCTGAAATCCTGCAGCTGTTTGGTCCACTGTGTATCCCAAAGCGTCCAATTTATGTTGCGGCATTTGCCTCATGCCCATTGTGGTGTTCAATTCTTGCTTGTGAGCCTTTGCCTTTTGCCTTCTCTTAATCTGGGATTGTGAGTTGCATGGTATTTTCTTGCCTGTAATGTGGAAGCTGGGCAAACGATTTCATCTTGCATTTATACCAACATGATGAATTGGGGACCTTATAGAGCTGCAGCAAAAGATGATTCCTTCCACCTTTCCAATCAGAAGGTGCCAAATCACTTTCACAGGCTGTGTTATTTGTCACATTTTACTGTATTTTTCTTTTTCCTTTTTAAAGTAAAAGTGATGTGTTCCCTTTTGGTTGTGTTTTGTACTTTTGTATGGTCGAACCAAACTGATTCATTGTAATAGAAGACTCAGAGAGGTATTTTTTCTGTGTTTAAGGTACTGACGATTGTTGATTGTTGTTCAAAAAGATTTTTTTGATTGGCGATGATCATCAGGTGTTGTTGCGGAATTCATCATTGCTAACTATGGACATAATGGGTTTGTGTAATATTTGGGTTTGGCTCAATTCCAGCCCCAACCCACCCAATCCTCCTAATCTAAAGTCTAAATTGAATGTGCGCTAAATTTAAAATATATATATATATATATATTAGATTATGAGTACCTGAATTAAAATCTTGAAAAACCAAGTCTGTAATTGCATATTGGGTTACAAATTACACTTCAAAAACTTAAAATTCAGATGACTAGAATTTCTATTGACAATATGACTCGTTGACTTGCTTATTGAGTTGAGTCAACTCAAATCAATTTACTTGAGTTTTTCGAAATCAGCACGAGTTCCGATTCACTTGAGGATTATATATTTATATGCAGTGAATTTAAATTTGTCCTTGGATTCTTGCCATCCTAACCCACCCTACCCTTCCCTTTCCCACTTATTTTATCCCCCACCTTAGACTAAAAAAATCCAGGTTTAGGTTGTCCTGGCCCCGTTCAAGCTCTTTTCAGCTTAAAATATCAACTCAAATTTGAATTAATTTTTTAAAAGTTTAATCTTCAATTAATATTGCACACAATTATAGAATTTATATAATGTACATTTTGTTTACAAAAATAGTACAAATAGACCTATTTTGGGCGTAAAGGAGTTCTCAACCCTAATAAGTCCTCGTATGCATTTTGAGCTTGAAATTAAGTTTTGAACTTCCAAATACAAGTCCTTCTGGTCTTGTGCTCTAACCAATTGGATCAACTCACAGTTGGTCTTCAGCTCAAACCTTTAAATAATAAAACGGGCTTGGGCTTTGCTGGCCCAAAACCTCTCTCAACTTGCTTAAGTGACAAGTCTAAGCTTGGGAGTCAAATCACAAGCCTAGTCTTAGAGCTCGAACCATTAAACTATTAAATGGGCCCGGACTTGATATAGTCCCAATTTTGATTTTTCGATGTAAATTTTAATTGAATTTAGAATTTATTCAAGGATCAGTTTATTTAAATGAGTTTAGAAAATCAATGTAATTACTATAAATTCAAAATTTAAATGTATGAGGATTAATTAGACTTGAAATTTTAGGGACCTCCGAATTTAATCGATAATTATTCTTGTTGAGAATAAATTCAATTTATTAAATAAATAAATGAGTGAAACAAATAAATAATCAGATTGGAAATATTAATGAATGAACTTTATGGTGGATTAAATAAATATTTAAATTAACTCAAACATTCCTCTAAGATAATGTTAATTAGGAATTAGCTTTGACATGTTGAAAATAATTAATATTCAATAGGTAAAATAAATAATTTAATTTACAACTCTATATATTTTATAAATAAAATAATTTTCCGTCAATAATAAAATAAATAAATAAATGAAACAAAATCCTTTGACCTAGGAAGACTCATCCCGATTTCCAACTTAGGTGTCTCTTTCTATCTGATTAATCAACTCAAGCATCCCTATTGGGTCAAATTACTAAACTCAGAAGTTCCTAATTACGCGTCGTGCTCAAATAGAATGCCATTACTTTAGAAAATAATGAAATTTAATACAAGGACATGAAATACTTAAAATAAAAAATTAAATGAAATAGAGTGAGAAGAAAAAAGGAAAAGAAAAAAAAAGTGCACCCACGACCCGCGACCCGACCGATCCCTTATACTACCCCTCGCTTCTCTCTCTCACCTCTCCTTTCTTAAACTCGACCCTCGTCCCCAACCGAGCCCTAGCCGCCCTTTCCTCTCTCCTCCTTCACCGCCTCTCTCATTCCCGCCCATCCTATACCGTCCGAACAAGAGACGTGCCTCTTCCTCTCTTTTTTTCCAATTTTCTTCCTTTTCTTCCTTCAGCGAGGAATCGAACTCCTCCTCACCAATATTCTTGCAAATCTCTTCGTGAATTCTAGCTATTTTGGTAAATCTCTTGTGGCAATGGCGAAAGTGATCCCAATGGTTGAAATCGAGGCGACAGCAAACCGTCTTGGTCTTGATCTGACCCAAGTCGACTGGGACTCCATAAATCTCCCTCCGGGCGAAGACTTCGACATCAGAAGGTAAACACTAATCCCAACCCGAAACTCTTTTCTACGTGGAACCCGTTGAAAGGACGGTTCAGATCAACTCTGGGATGACTGATTTCATGTTGTTGCAGCGATGATGATGAGATTCTTCTTCAAGAGGATCCACTGGAATCGGACATTGGATTCCAGAACATTATTGTGGTTGACAATCTGCCGGTTGTTCCTCCGGAGAAGTTTGAAAAGCTCGAGGGTGTGGTTAGGAAGATCTACAGCCAAATTGGAACTATAAAAGAGGATGGCCTGTGGATGCCCATCAATCCAGAAACACAGAAAACCCTGGGTTATTGCTTCATTGAGTATACCACTCCTCAGGTATGGCAGATGATTTAAACCTGCTTTTCTTTTCTGTAGCCTGCATTAGCGAATAATTAATACACAAAACAATTTTTTTGTGTAATTGATAATCATATCAAGTGGAATTATATTTTAGCTATCTGCATTGAACTTATACTTAATGATAGAAGAACTTTATTGTACATAGTTGAAACTTCTTCTGCTCCTCTCTATCTCTCTCTCTCTCTCTCAATTGTATGCATGATTTTTTATTGATATTACAGGAAGCAGAACTTGCAAGGGAGAAGACCCACGGCTACAAGTTAGACAAATCACATATATTTGCAGTGAACTTGTTCGATGATTTTGAAAAGTATATGAAAGTGCCAGATGAGTGGACTCCAGCTGAAATTAAGCCATATGAACCTGGAGTAAGCTTCTTCAAACATGATTAATGGGAGTTTATTTTATTTTTTGCTGGTGATGCAGACTGGGTAGGATAAGGTAAGCTACTCAATCGCTTAGCGGAAGCCTTGACTCAATCCAAGCGTTTGGATTGTATTAATCAATAATCCTCATAGTTTAACACAACCTGTGGGTCTTAAGCACTAAACCCAATTCACTTAAATCGGAACTAAATTGAATCAAATAAGTTTAAGCTCACACAATTGAGTTTTAAGAAAAGCCCGATTAATTTTATCAAACCCACTACAACTATAAGTCTAATTGTGAATCTCGCTGTGTCGAAATCCAAGTGGAAAGAGTTGAGAGCTGGTGAATGTCGAGTAAAATGACAAGTAAACTGACAGATCAGGTCTGGTACTCAAACCTGTATCAACCTGTAAATGGGCCAGTAGACAAAGGCGGGTCTGTAATAGATGGGGTGAGACTTGGGTCTTTAGTACCAGCTTGGGCCTGCAAGACTTAATATCAGTCTGATGACGGGCCTGGGTTTCTCTGACTCAATAACCCTCGCCTAGTCTTCTAATAGACCGCACGAAGAGATCCAAGCTTGCTTGCTCTTGAAGCAGCAAAACGTGGATTCAACCACCAGATATGGATCACCACCGTTTCCCACAACTGGGTTCAACTGGGCATTTACTGAAATCAGAATTTCTAATTATTTTTATTCTTGGCTATGCAAAAATGTTGTGTATGCGATTAAGATACCCTTTTTGGGAGAGAAGTGAGTCTTATTAAAAGGTGGAAAGAAGAGTACAATTGGTTGAAGTCCAAAGTTGCTAAAGTATGGCTTCTCCACAAATTTTTCTACTTAGATTTAAATAATCTTTTCCAATGCATGTTATGGATGATATTAGGAAATGGTTCGTGCCATGTCATAATGCAAAAACCTGACTTGATTTTTGCCTCAACTGGAAGCACAGCACGACTGTCGTGTACTATCTTTGGATATAAAAGGTTTGGCGTCAGCCTCCTGTTGGGAAGATTTATCCATTTACTTTGCTTTTGGTTTGTAGTATTTAAATTTTATAACTGGCATCTCATTGAATTCACTAAAATTGTTTGGTCTCTCTCGCTCTCTGAGTGCGTGTATACAGGAATACATGCACTGGCTAATATTTGCCTACTTTGGCATTGTTACAGGAAAACCTGCAAAAATGGCTTACTGATGAGAAAGCCAGGGACCAGTTTGTCATCCGTGCTGGTAGTGACACTGAGGTGTTGTGGAACGACCCTAGACAGATGAAGCCTGAGCTTGTTTATCGTCGTGGTGTAAGTGATACTATTTTTTTTCCTATGTTCTTTTTAAAGCAAGTAGAAGATTGAAGCTTTCAGTTCTTTGTTCTGGTGAGCTAGGACCAGACATGAAATGCCAATGTTATGCAGTATAACAATCACATTCTATCAAGGCAGTATAAAACTCTTGCTGGTGTTGCATGAAAGTTCTTTTACTTACACCCTTGAAAGTGTTATTGATAACTTAATTTTTCGGAAAAAAGTGTAGTTGATTACTTTAGGTTGTTCATTTTTTTCTTCATGGATTTCTGATTTTAATTGTCTGTTTATTATTCATTTGAAAAAAAAAGAATCCAGACCTTTCAATTTTTTTTTTCCAGATTATTAACATACACTACATGTAGAATGCCTATCTTTTCCAGGTTGTTGGTCTATTTGGTCAATATATGTAACAGAAAAGCTGCAGCTCAACTGGTTGCTTCCCGCCTCAGGAAGTGGGAGGTTGTGGGTTCGAGCCCCAATGGCCTAACATTGGTGTGCCCTAAGGGTAGTGGGCTCACCTGTGGGGGTTTTAGCAGGACTGTGTCTGAGTTTCCTACATGTAAATCCAAAAAAAAACTGCAAATGGCATGTCTCTTAATATGGTCAAATTCAATTGATGTGATTCTTAGTACTGATGGCTAAGGCTGTTTAGCTAGCCTTGAAAGGGTCATTTAGTTTAAGGAACATCATATTGTCTTTTGGGTTTTAATCTCATTGTGCTACTAACATTTTCCTCTTTTTTTTTTTTGTTTTTTTGTTTTAAATTTTTACTTAATGGTTTTATAGCTTGATAAGTGATGTGTTTTCTTCACTAAATTAGTCTTTTCTGGGTTAACCTTTCTTGTTAGGCCTTTTGGTGCCATCTGCTTGTGTATAGTGACATATAACATTAAGAAACACATGAATATCTGTTACGGGAACCAATCACCTCTTCCCAGCACTAGATTGATTTGTTTATAGCTGTGCAACGTCATTTTAGTTTCTTGTCAATAACTTTTCACCATATGATCAATTGCAGTTCATTTTGGAATATTTAAAACAAATGCCTTTGTCATTTGACCACTTCAAGTTGATTGTCATCATCATCATCATCCGTCTCACTAAAAAAGGGGGAAATGTCATTGTTGTTGCTGTTGTCCTCATTGTCTATATGAGGATATACGAGGACTTACTACATGTAATCTTTGTTTGACAGTTATGGACTGAGAGTTTCGTGCAGTGGTCTCCGCTTGGATCATACTTAGCAACAATGCATAGACAGGGTGTAGCAGTCTGGGGAGGTGCCACCACATTCAACCGCCTACAACGTTATGCTCATCCTCAGGTTATCTAGTGTTTATATATCTATATCTCTTTTAGTTTTTTGTGGATCAATCAGTTAAATATTCCATGTGATCAACTGCAGGTTAGGCTTATTGATTTCTCACCCAAGGAGAAATACTTGGTTACCTATAGTAGCCATGAACCCAGCAATCCTCGTGACACACATGTAAGACTTCGTATTTTTATCCACTACTCTTCTTCATTCACTTGAAAGAGCTGTTGATGCTTATTATTTTTCGTGTTTTGGTTTTCAGCGGGTTGTGCTTATTATTTTTGATGTGAGAACTGGAAGAATTATGAGGGACTTTAAAGGCAATGCAGATGAATTTGCAACTGGTGGGACTGGTGGTGTTACTGGTGTTTCCTGGCCTGTCTTTAGGTGAAATTGACTTCTACACAATTTTTTTTACTATGGTGGTTTCATATTCTATGTTCTCTGTAGTTTCACATCTTGAATTTGGTGTAGCTCCATGGCTCATGTTTCTAATGCATAAAATTTTCAGGTGGGGTGGTGGAGACGATAAATATTTTGCTCGGATTGGAAAGAATATAGTATCTGTGTACGAAACACAGACTTTCGCCCTTATTGATAAGAAATCTGTAAGGGTTGAAAATGTAATGGATTTCTGTTGGTCACCAACAGATCCGATACTTGCCCTGTTTGTTCCAGAGTTGGGAGGTGGTAATCAACCTGCAAGGGTGAGTCTTTTTGTTTTGTTTTGTTGTTTTTTTTTTTTTTTCCCTCTTTTGGGTGGAGGCGGGTGGGGTTACTAGAATTCCCAAGTGCACTCTGGCATGGGCATGTGGCTGCTTATTCTAGTCATGTCACCATTAGAAATACCCTGAAAGGTCTTCAAGAAATTGGTGGCTAATGTCCTTTTCAAAACAGATTCTTTAAAAAGAAAAATCCTACTAAATTTTATAAGTGAATACATAAGTATGGGATATCTTTCATGTTTAAAAGACAATTAATTGCATGGTAATTTTATTTTTTTTTCATTTTTTAAATCTGTCATCGTGATTATCCGAGCAATTTAATCCATTCATTTAAGTTAAGGAAAAGAAAATCAGCTGAATCCTTTATTTTGTTTGTCCCTTTTGGTGAAACATTTTCTTTACTTTATTTTTTTGTCTGCTAAGAATGTGGTAAAAGTCTTAAATAGATATTTTCATTCATGATGTTAACCTTGATGTTGCTTCACAGGTGAGTCTGGTTCAGATTCCCAGCAAAACAGAATTGAGGCAGAAGAACCTTTTTAGTGTGAGTGACTGTAAGATGTATTGGCAAAGCAATGGGGATTATCTTGCTGTTAAGGTTGACAGATATACCAAGACCAAGAAAAGCACTTACACGGGCTTCGAGCTTTTCCGCATAAAAGAGCGGGATATCCCAATTGAAGTTTTAGAACTTGAGAACAAAAATGACAAGATTATTGCTTTTGCATGGGAGCCAAAAGGCCACAGGTTTGCAATAATTCATGGAGATAATCCAAGGCCTGATGTTAGTTTTTACTCAATGCGAAGTGGCCACAACACTGGTAGAGTCTCAAAGCTGACCACTCTCAAGGGGAAGCAGGCTAATGCTTTGTATTGGTCTCCTGCTGGTCGCTTCATTATCCTTGCAGGGTTGAAAGGTTTGAATGGGCAGTTGGAGTTTTACAATGTCGATGAGCTTGAGACCATGGCCACTGGTGAGCATTTCAATGCAACTGACATTGAGTGGGATCCCACTGGCAGGTATAACTTCAAAAATACATGTGGTCTGTGCAGACTTGTGATTATAGTCATTTGAGATAGTTTAGAAACTAGATGCTGAATATTGCGGATACTTTCACATGTGCAGGTATGTTGCAACATCTGTAACTTCAGTCCACGAGATGGAAACTGGGTTCAACATTTGGTCCTTCAATGGCAAGCTACTCTACAGGTTACCAAGAGATCATTTCTATCAGGTAAAATAATTGAATATACCTTTCAAACAAAAAGGCTATGTATATTTTGGAATTATAGTTTTTTTTTTTTTGAGGTGGCGGAGGTTTTTTTCTTTCCTTCTATTTTTCAGGAGGTTTTTTCCTTTTCTTCTATTTTTTTTTTAAGACTTTTGAATGCTGAAGAAGTAGAAGGAAGGCCTAAATCACCATCTTTTTGAGCAAAAACTATAGGGAGGCAATTAGGCACAACTCTTAAATTTTCAAATTGGGGCATGTAGCTTTGAGCAGATGTAGAAAATGACATCGACATAGGGGCAGTAAAGTTTTACCATTGTCCAATTATTCTAGTACTGTGATTTTGGACTTTGATTTTACTGTCATAATGCATTGGTTTTTCATGTCCAATATCTCATGAAGCTATGATGCTTAGATGGTTTAGGTTCCCGAAATCGTTCTATATAGTCTTATACCTATCTCGCCTAATGTTGTGAGGCCTGCCTGCCTTATAGATGGTCAATCTCCCTACATGAATTACTACCTCAGCCTGTGTGTGTGTTTTCTTTGAGAAGGAATTGTAGAGGTGGTGATCCTTATTACTATAGATGAGACGGATTATAGCTTCTCATTCTATTCTCTTTAATAAAACAGTTCTTGTGGCGTCCGAGGCCACCTGCATTGCTAAGCCCTGAGAAAGAAGAAGAGATCGCAAAGAACCTCAAGAAATACAGTAAAAAGTACGAGGCAGAGGATCAGGACGTGTCTTTGCTTCTGAGTGAACAGGATCGTGAGAAGAGGAAGATGCTGCAAGAGGAATGGGAGAGATGGGTTAAGGAATGGAAGAGCTTGCACGAGGAAGAGAAGCAGGACCGCCAGAAGCTGCGGGATGGAGAGGTGAGTGATGAAGAGGAAGAATATGAAGCTAAAGAAGTTGAGGTTGAGGAAGTGCTGGATATCACCGAAGAGGTGGTCGAATATGAATTTGAACAATCTGAGTGAGTTTAAAAAACTGATAGAAGTTTCTTTCATTGTTGTCACATCAATCAGCGATTTTGTTCGGTAGATACTTGAAATTATTTAGTTATTGTTATTATGCATTATTTAAGCTACCAAATGTCCATTTTAATCGCATCATGCCTACTTCCTCTGTTGTTTGTCTTAATTATTCTAATTGAAGCTTACTAGTTCGCAACTTGATATTATCTTTAGTTATGCATCTTCATTCTAAGTTGGGCATAATCGTGGCCGGACTGATTTTTTTTTTTTTTCTTCTCATGGTAGAGACTAAAACCGAAGTTCAAAAACAAGACTCGAACTTAATTTTTTGAGTTTTCAAACATCGTAGGCCATCTTATCTTATTTTTTCTAAAGTTTTAAGATAATACCCAGAAAACGGCAGTCTTGATTCAGATTCAATCTCTTTTTCCTTTTAATAAAACAAATCAAATAACGTTATTACTTTAATTATGGACTAAATAGTTGTTTTGATTTTAAAAATCTAAAATTCATTGTTATACAAATTAAAACTTTAAAAATAGGGTTTTGAGTGCTGTTATTGAGTGAGTTCCTAAGGACACTTGATTATGAGAGTAGGGTGTTAGCATTTTAACGATCGTATGTATAGACATGAGCTTATTAAAAAAGTTTATTTTAAATTATAAAAGCTGTCTAAAGTTTATTGTATTAATAAAATAATTTAAATTTAAGACCTAGCATAACGCGAGACTGAACGGGATAATCTACCATCTCCGAATGCTCCCTTCTCTCATTTGGAGAGAGAAACTTCTCTTCTTTTTCTTCTTCTTTTCCCCCTTTTCTTCTTTCTCCTCCTCTCTCTATATTGAATTTGATTGTTACTTACTAACTTGATCTCTAATTTTTCCCCATATATTGTAATTTGTTTGCACTTTCTATTTTCACTATATGAGATGGGAGAATACCCAACCTTCTAAGCTAAACCCACCAATATGTTACCTTTCTTTGTCAATGCTGCTTAAGGTCCAAATTCATGGATTTCCAAACTCTAGCAAATGATTTTAGTATCATATGTATAAATTATGATTGATTAAGGAAATGAATCCTAATAAAATCTAAAGTCCAACAAAATCATTTGCTAGATTTCCTTAAAATGATTGATCAATTTTTTTGTTATGAAGTGGATACTTTTGAAGTTTTATTTTAATCATGTGTTGAAGTCCAACAAAATCTTATGACAGTTGTCAAGTAGGGGGTCTTGTGTTCGATTCAGGTTTAACTTCAAAAGACCACTTCTCGTTGAACTTATCCGGTATGTAGATTGGGAGGTTCTAGAAGATTAGTCGGGTGAAACACTTGAGTGCTTTCATTAAAAAAGGCAATGTTATCAAAACTAGACAGTGAAACGAACCGTCTCGATAGAAGGTCAGGTTAAATACTGTTTAATTGTGGTTAAATAATATTAAATTATTAATTAAGATTTAATTAATGAGTTGAATTAAAAATTTAAAGTAAAAAATATTTTTTGGAAAATAGAAAATAGAAGCCGATTTAAAAAAATAGATTTTTATTTTATAATTAATAAATGAATAAGCATTTATTAAAAATACAAACTCAAACTAAATTCAAATTTCAAATAACCAAAATATGACTAACTTTTTTAGAGAGAATTAAATAAACTCAGTCAATTGAATCTGATTTGTGGAAATGAAAAAAAATAATTTACATTGTGGTTATTAACAATATTAGCATGCCATTAATATAAATATATAATGTTTTATCAATATACATTTTAATTATTAAAAAAATTTCAATCATTCAAAAAATCCTTTATTATAAATATTGTTTGATTTTTATTTAGTTGTTATTTTAATGTTTTATCATATCTTTTTAAAAATTTGTAACATCTAACTTTTAAAGATATTTTATGTTTCAAATCTTAGCTTATTAAAGATGTAAATAATTTTTATTAAATATTAAATCTCATTGACTCAATCATCTATTAAATAAAATAAATGATAAGGATAATACTCGTTTGACAATATTACTTCCGTTTGTAATACTTGTGCAAAAGAGATATTTGAGAAAATGCGACGAGTGAAAAAAAGAACTGACATTTTAATTTAAGAGTATTTTCTGACAGTTGCCAAACAGGAAAAATTTCTTTTGACAGCATTTTCTTTGAAAATCTCTGTCCAAGAGACCCTGCAAGAACTTATCTGGTTCACAACAAATAATTTCTACTCCCTCTTCTTGGGTTGCTAGCCTTCAGTTATATAATAAGTGGGTGGGATTCAAGTCAAGAAATTGAAGATGGCTTGCATCTCTTCTTCTTCTTCATTCCTTGCTCATCCGTCAGATTTCTACGGAAAGCACTCTGGTAAACCATCTTCTCTTTCCTGGGCATCTTCCTTTCCGCAGCTGAAGATTCACATCGATTCAATAGCAAACCCTTCTCTCCATCTACCTAAAAAGGTAAGTTCTTCTCTTCTCAAACCCTAAAAACTTCCCCTCTCTCTCTCTCTCTCTCTCTCTCTCTCTCTCTCTCTCTATCCTTATTCTTTTCAAATTCAATAATCTTCCCATAAATCATCTTAGACGGTTTCCTAACAACAGAAACATGTTATTGTCATCTTCATCATGTTTATATTTAATGGTGGTTATTGAGGATTGATTGAATGACCCATTTTCCTGAAGTGGGTTGATGTGTATTTGCTGAAGAAAGCATTTGGGTGTTTCAAATCTCCACTGCAATTTGTGGTTATTGAAATATGTCTGAAATTGCTGCTTGTTATCTCTAAGCTGATATTAAAATGTCAGACGGCAAGAAATTTTCATCCTTCGGGCGTCTAAAAAGTATCGGCCATTCTGGTTGATATTAAATTAAAAAATTAGGGAAGAATTTTTTGTGCAAATTTTCCAAAATGGGCCGAAACATGGGACAAAAATTATGGAAATTCCGGCTGGTAAAATACCTTTCTTTTTTAATGTCTGTTGGGTCTATAACAGTTTTTTTAGTCTGAAAGGTAGAGCCAATTTGGATTTCACCCTTAAATTGGAAGAAGGTTCCTAATTTAGTTAGGTCAGATGAATGAGCCTGTCGTCTGTGTTTGGAAACTAGTGACTCGGCACTGCTATTGTGATTCTGGTTAAATTAGATACGAGGAAATAGTAAGTTTCCATTTCAATAAAATTAAAAAGTGTTTTTTTTTTCACATTTCACATTCTAATATATTTTGGTTACTGTGAGCTAAAATGAATTTTGTTTTGTGAGGACTTTGTGGACATACGTAACACATGGAACATGTAATGAGATAAGGAATGACAAATAGTGCAGAGGCACCCACAAATCTTATC
Source organism: Chimonanthus praecox (assembly GCA_022113865.1). Taxonomy (NCBI): domain Eukaryota; kingdom Viridiplantae; phylum Streptophyta; class Magnoliopsida; order Laurales; family Calycanthaceae; genus Chimonanthus; species Chimonanthus praecox. The sequence continues at coordinate 136,956 of JAINRJ010000120.1, forward strand.
TCAAGTGCTGATCTGAATAGTATGATATCCGGAATAATGCTTGGATTGTTGAATGCACTTTATTACAAATCTATATTCAGAGTCTGAAACAGATAGTCTGAAATGGAATTTGTCTCTGATATTGACTAAATACTGGTAAAAATATAGAAAATAGAAATGAACAATGCATTTGAGAAGCCATAAAAAAATGGGGGAAAACTTACTAAGATTGTTTGGGCAATGGGCATGAATGTAGAAGACCATCAATGCTATGCAAAAAATTGATAGATTGCAAGTAGAAGGAACAAAGAGGACGAGGCCTTTAAACATGGTTTGAAGGGTATAGAACGATATGATGGATCATGGGATACCAGAGGGTATAGTTTTTGAGGATAGAATAGACAATAAGAACTCAAAAAGTCAACCTCAGGGATTAGTGGCTATGATGATGACTACTAATTGACTATTGCTTGGACAAGGTTTTGTTAATTTGTCCACATCTGCTGACATCTTTGCTAGAAGATACCATAAAAAAGGGAGAACTCTTACCTAATTGGATGGGCATTTAGAAGTTACAAACTTACAATAGTGCTTCTTTAGTATAGTTCATATAAGATTGAGTATATTAGGTGATAGAGACCACAATCAAAGAAAGGATCCACTTAAAAGAATTCTTGCTATCACTGCTATATGTATGGAGTAGTTGTTGGTGAAATATTTTGGGAATTTCCATTCCCCTACAATCGGGAGGTCCATATGAAAACACATATGAAATGAATGGTTTGGATCTTTAATGGTAGACTTCACTCCCAAATGCCACCATGTGTTGTCATCCTTGCATAGAGTCATTTCTCATTTTTATCACCTGAAATGATAGGTTCCATGAGGATGACAATATATGATCATTCTTTTTTATAATAGGTTTACCAACATGGAAGTAACTGACCTTTTCCCTTTTTGTTCAAGCAAATGAATGATGTAGAAAAGAACCATTTCAAATTGGAACTAGCTGAAAAAAGAATGAAAGAATTACAAGTTATTTTTTCCCATTGAAATAGGAAAAGAACCACTTTTGAATTCTTACACTCAACATTGTCTTAGTAGGCTCATAATAATGATTACTTGGCATATGTTTGGCAAATGTTCTGTTTCTAGTCATTTGTTTACTGCTGTCGTAGGGTTTTGTGGTCGAAGCTGCTTGGACACGTAGATCTCGAAGTGAAGCTGCAAAAAAACCTAACAGGAAATCATGGAAGCAGCGGACCGACATGTTTATGAGGCCCTTCTTATTGAATGTTTACTTCTCAAAGAGATTTGTACATGCGAAGGTAGTGCATAGGGGAACAAGCAAAGTGATCTCAGTTGCAACCACGAACGCAAAGGATCTGAGGAACACATTACCATCCCTCACTGATAATGAGGCTTGTCGGGTCATTGGAAGATTGATTGCAGAACGTTCAAAGGAAGCAGATGTATTTGCAATGTCATATGACCCTAAGAAAGACGAGAGGATTGAAGGTAGGCTTGGTATTGTCTTAGACACCATAAAAGAGAATGGTATAATTTTTGTTTAGACCCAAATTTGTCATTATAAGTTAATCAGTTGTAGTTTTAACTTTTAAGAACCATGGCACTGTTAGATATGGTTCAATTTTAGTCTTAGATGTCAATTCTATTAACACTTTGGATATTACCGAAAAAGCAATGGAATGGGTCCAACCCTGGTATCAGGTTCCAATCTAGCCTGTTCCAGCCAGAACGAGTCTAATCTTGGCGAAACAGGTCAGAATGACCTGTTCTGGCCTTACCCATTCCACTTTACAATTTTTTTTTTTTTTTTTGGATATACATAAAATCTAACCGTACAACTAAAAGACTTCATATGCTACAATTTTTTTTTTTTTTTAAAAAAATGAGCTTAAAATAAAATATGCAATCACTTGATTTTGCTAGTCAAAGTCATGACACGTTCTTAATTCAAGAACGCATGATGACTTTAACAACTAAAATCAAGTGTCTTGAAATTGAATTTCGGGTTGAAATTTGATCTAGATTAGTGTAAAATGATGAAAATAATTAATTTAAATATATTTATTAGTTTGTACTAATGTCTTCCTATTTTATTATATATTTTTTACTTTTTTAAATTTTGTATGCCATCCTTTTTAAGATGGAATACCGAAATGGCCGGAACATTTTATTATATTATAGAGACAAAATTGGAAAACAGATCTGACAGCTATAGTTTTATTTCAGCTTTAGTTTATTCATGGAGATAGAAAAGAACCAAATTTTTATTAGCATGTCTAAAAATCTATGTTGCTAACAATTTCCATTTATTTGTAATAGATTTTGCTCAGTGATTAAAAAAAGAAGAAGGAACATATACTGCTTATCGCTTCTTTAGCAGTGTACACTGTAAGAATAGGGTTCAATCCTTCCATAACATGTAGGCGAATAACATCATAATTTTGACTAATGAACTAGTTTTGTGGTATGTTTGGACATTTTCTTTTTAAATAGAATTCAATTTTACTATCTAATTTCTTAATTTTCACCTAGGGACATTGCCCTTGCCTGATGGTATGGGTTAACACTTGACACTTACAGCATGGCTCCACAAGATCAGTGGCTTGGGTTACCAAGTCTCAGATGTTTATGGTAAAGTCAATTTCATTTGATGGAATACGAAAAATGACATGTTCACATTTGTATTCATCAGCAAATTTACGAATGTAATCTTCATTTGAATTTAAATCTGATTTAGACCTCTAGGACTGTAGGTTAAGCTTGTTGGGCTGGGTTTTGGGTCCATTCGAATTTGGACCTGAATTGCGATAAAAAAGCGTGCCCCAAGTCAGCCTGAATTAGTCAAAATTGAGCTGGACCTGAATGTATTTATAGGACCTGAATTCAATTTCAAGATTGAATGTATACACGGGCCTAGTCAGGCGTACAAACAATAGTTGAGGGCAAGAGTTCCAGCCTTAGAATCCTAGGGACCATTCTAGGGTTGGATGCATCAGATCAATTGACTGCATCAAATTTTCAAGGATAGCCACAGGCAAACTAAAAATGAAAAAATGCCATAGAAACTGATGGATTGTGGAGTAATGGTGATTTCAACATGAGTAACAATAAATGACTGAAATTAATAAGTAAATTCTCAACAACAGGATGTTCTATATATTGGAAGCATTGAGACGAATGTTCTCATTGAGGAATTAGACAACATAATTGAATACAATCAATAACATTACAAAGCAAGGGTCTCTGATATGTGTTCTTTCGAATGAATCTCATGGCCTGCCTTGTATTTAATACCTGCAAAAACAACCAGAAAAACGTCAGATATCCCAAGTTTTTCTTTATGTTTGTGCTTGTTTTGCCTTTGTTCTTTGTCTAGAACATCATCATCATCATCATCAAAGCCACTTGTCTCTTATTTGGGGTCGATTTTCTGACTTCTCCATAACTCTTCTATTAGATCATTCTTTACCCCTAGCAACCAAGTTTTTACTATATCACAATATGGGCCGTTTCAGGTCTTATGCACTTTGTCCAAACCACCTTAAGTGTCTTTTCCTCATTTTCTCATATATAGAGGCTACTTTAAAGGTTTCTCTAACATGTTCTTTTAATAATACTCTGCTCATCTATTTTAGAATGAGCATAAGGTGTCACCATTACCTTGCTTTTTCTTAATTGCTAGTGTACATAAGGTGATGAAATTGATGTCATGTGCTTGGAATTGAAATTTCAAAATGATTCTAATTTTCTTGAATGGGCCCACTAAAGCTGAAGGCCATTATTCCATGCATCTGCATAATGAAAGTAGTTTCATGGTATAACATCGTGACTGCTCTGGTCGTTTACATAAGACTAGTAGGCAGCAATGGGTGTTAAGGAACGACTATCTTGGCCAGTGCAATAAGCAGGAATTGAGAACGATCAGGCAACATTTTCCCTGTTTCATTTGGTCCATAAAAAGTGAGAAAGCACTCTCACCCATTTGATTGGGTGGCACTCACAATATTGACCCAGTGAATTAGGGGCATCATGCAAACATTAAGAAGATAATAGACCACATCACCTAGATTATCGAAATGCTTTATGCATACGAATTATCAAACAATATATCATGTTATCTAACAGGGAGATCTGGGTCTGCTCTCAACCAACAAATGTGACAGGAAAGGATGCAGAAAGTGCTCAAACCATTAAGAAATTCTAAAAGGAAGTATAACCAACTTACTAAATTTAATTCTGTCCAATATAAATGTAGTAGTCTAAGCAACCTGCCAATAACAGATCAATCATGTCAACTAGAGAAAGAAATGACTGAAATAGGCTGCAAAAGTTGACAGGTAAAAAGATCAATCAAACAACAGCAATTTTTTTTTTAAAAAAATCTAGAACAGCTGTTATAATGTTTAGAAATCAGTTTCTTTTTTTCTTTTTAAATATACATAATTGCTTATGTACAACCATAAAAATCACATTAATGTGTACTTTAGCCGAAAAGGGTCTAAAAAAGTTGAAGTATGTAGTAAGCCATGATCTATGGGAGTAGGGTTGCAACTTGGACGGATCCTAACCGAGCCTGCATGAGAAAACATTCAGAAAAAAAAAAAAATGGCTTCCGGTTGACCAGGGCTTGGGGGCTCATTTTTTGGCCCAAATTAGAGTTCAGGTTGGGTTCAAGCCTGGTACTTAAAGCCCAAGTTTGACCAGGAAGCCCAGATTTAAGCAACATTTATACAATATATTTTCTTTTGTAAAACAATACAAAAAATTCCTTTTAGGTCTGGAAACCCGAGCTGGAATATGTCCGTATATGCATTTTGGGTTTGAAATCGGGCTCAGACTCTACATATACAATTCAGGTTGGGCTCAGGTTTGACTAGTTTGGGTTAGCTTGGGCCTTGGCCAGGGCTCGGTCCTTAAAATGCAAATCGGACCCAAGCCCAAGCAGAGCAAAAACCCGACCCGGCCTGCGCAAGTTGCAGCCCTAGATGGGAGAAGCCCTCTTAAATACATGGTAGATAGCTTGGGGATGCGGTGCCAAAAGTGGCCAGCTTGACATGAAAAGTCATTGCATCGAGTAAGTTGGCTGTGTCTAATCACAATGACTGAGGGTATGTTCGCACCCCTTTAACATGATTTATATATATGTATTTTGCATTAATTCATAGATATCTGAGAATGATAAACAGCTTTCTTAAAGAGAGATGAAAATGAACTAAAAAAACAAATGTGCCTTACTTTTTTAATATCCTGGGTGAAAATATTTTTGACATCATCAAAAACCTTTTCAATAGGCTTTCCAGCATCAATCTGATCAGAGAAGAAAGGAGTTAGAAGCTTCTAAACTTGTGCATGACCAGCTACAAGGAAACAAAATACCATCGCCATCATCACCCTCATTATCAAAGCCATTATCATCCATATAGGTGAGAGCTTTCTGCAATCTACTTTCCCAATCAGACCTAAACCAGGAAACAAAATGAAAGGATGGAGGGAGGTAATGCGACTCCTAGAGTGTTATAAGTAAATCAGTAGGTACTAATTTGCACTTCTCTATAGGAGTGACACAGGATGAATTACTTAATGAACCAACAGATTTAGATCTAGTCTAAATGGCAAAGGGAAAGGATGTTGGAGTGGAAACTTGTACTGTATTTGTGGGAGACCTCCCTGAAATGGCATCGAAATTGTTAAAAAAACTCAGTGAGTTTTGTGGGGTTTGGAATGTTTTCATTCAAAAGAAGGATGTTCCGGTAAGTTTTGCATTCGTAAGAATGAAAGACACATCTCAAGTCTCAAGTTTCATTCAAAAGAAGGATGTTTGGGGTAAGGTTTCTTGTGGCTCAAAGTGATTGGTATTCCTTTGGTGGTGGATGGAGAGCGTATTTCGAGAAATAGGAGAAAGTGTGGGAGAGGTCCTACTGATCGACAAAGTTTCAACATTGGGATGGCACTACACCAGCATAAATAGGTTTTGGACATTTGAAATAGGTAAGAGTTTCAATGTTCTACATAAACGTGTTCTATCAGGACTTCTGCTAAACCTCCTTGATGATAGGGAAATCAACAATACATTACCAAAAATGAATAGGTTCTAAATCAATCCAATAAATTTAATAGGAAATTAAAGAAACATAATCTCAGCATTTCCAGAAGAAATGAGTGAAATACACTCTAGTCAATGGTATTAAAATCAGAACATCCACACTTTTACAAAAATCAATACAGAACATTACCTTTCGAACCTTCCCCTTGGAACTGTAATACTCAATTACTGGTAAACTGGATTCTACAAAAACTTTAAACCGCTTCCGATTGTCTCAATTTATCATCAACTCTTCCCTTTCATTATGAAGAAATTAAAAATTAACACAGAAAAAATGACTTATAAAAGATAAAACAAAAGAACACATTAGCCTACTTGGTTCCTATTCAGGAGTCGCCTTTCCATCTCCTCTTTGAACAGTGAAATAAATCAACTTTTACAAGATAATCAATTTAAGTAATGAGCACAATAAAAAATCAATCCATGAATAGTGAATAAAGCAAGTATCACAATTTCCATACAAGAAGACTGGACAACCTTTCTCACAAACAGGCCAAATTACTTGGAAATTGTTGAAACATTGGGATCTTTATAATATTATAAGTGAGCCAGATAATTGTATGTTGGATAGCAAACATGAAAGCTTACAACGTTCTCAAATGCAGCACGGTTCTCTTCATTTCTTGGAAAGCCATCAATAAGAAATTTGTCATTTTCATTTTCCTGCATGCTCTCTGGAGAAGCTTAATTGTTACCTCAGAAGGGACAATCTTTCCCTCCTGTATCATATTGTGGATCATGTTACTGTAGCACAGAACAATGTAATAAGGTATTAGGATTCTAAACAATATTGTGAATAGGAAGAATATTGTGTCATTATCATCATCATCATCTAAGTCATTTGTCCCATCTATGATGAATACTATGACATCAATGAAGTACAAAATCCACGAAATTGAAGGAAAAAAGAACTGAATCAAACATCCTTTTTCATTTGAAACGGCAATACGTTGTAAACATCAAACAATAGGATTCTAGTCTTATCCATTACAGTAATGTATCCCGAATATTGAGAACAAACTACTTCTCCCTACAGTGGAAAAGTTGTGGATTTACTAAGTGCTTTAAAGGCTGTTTGTCATATTCATATGGAATGGAATTCATCAATGTAAAGAAAAAAAACCCTCCTGGGAAACCACAGTTTTTTTCAGGGCAAAAAATTTGCTGTTTTTTTTCCTGCACACATGGCAAATGTTAATTTGAAGTTTCCAGCAGAAAGTTTGATAAATACACAAATGGGCAGAAATTTTGCGTCAAAGCATAAGCCCATGTTTGAGGTTTTTGCTGGGTACTACAGAAACCATATCCCACAGAAAGAATGGTTTCACCAAAATAGGCAAAAATCCTCTTAGTTTAGGGCTAATGAAAAACTCAAAAATATTCCAGTTTACATACCCATTTTCAGAACCAGATTTAATTTCCTCTCGAAGAAGATCACCAGCACTGAGATGAGTGTAACCAAAGTGCTTAACAATATTTGCACACTGGGTTCCCTTTCTACCATCTGGGCCACCTGTATATTCATTCACATGGGTGTGATCCGTTCAAATAACAACGTTTCATTGTTGTTTTCATCGTCATAGTCATTGAAGACTCATGTTTCTTGAGTCTTGACTCCTACTTCCTGTTCAACCTTACTAAAGTTTAGCCATGAACTCATAAAAAGGGAATAAAGCTGAAAAGGAAAGCACTAAAATACAAGATGAGGAAAGTCTACAGGACGACTGGACAACAGATAACAAGTTGGGATAAATCATGACAAAAAGGATAGTAGAAAAAATAAATGCTTACCCAAAACAAAAACGACTGTTACTTGCTTCTCCTTTGAAAGACCTCCATTTGCATCCTTCTGTTAAAAACAATCCAGGTCATATAAGCCCAAGAAAGGGAGACCTCCAAAGCAAAAAATATGAAATGAATCCTATATTGGAAAAGAAGCTCTTTCTTATATATATAATTATTTTTTTTTCAGTATAAGAAAGAGCTTATTTTCCAATACTAGTATAGAAAACAGACACCTCAGCAGGGAAGACTGCTGCGTTGATCATCTTGTGACTGCCCAATTAAGTATATAACAAAAAAGAGTACCTCATTTGAAACAGAAGCTGATGCAGCATCAACAACAATGCTCATGAGGCCGTTTATAATGTCTTACCTTCATGAAATGGAAAAACAATATGATCAATTATACATTTATCTGAATCTCGAGTTTGGATGAGAACATACAATGACAACCCACACTAAGAAATTGGATAGAATGAATGTGGAAAGCAAAACATATGATGATCTATTGATCTTGATACGTGTGTGTGCATTCAGGATTACCAACACAACAGTACATTTTACCTTTTTGTGTGCCTCTATATGGGGCCACTTGGGTCCATGTCAATGGGTTGGTTCAAAAGGAATTTGCTTAGACACGGTGCATATCAAAGATCATCTTTGTTGAAAAGTGAAGCTATGTTTTTTAATGACCCAGAGTTTGGATCACTTCAAAATATATATTTTTTAATTTGGGAAGGCTTTAATTCAATGGTGAGGTCCATCTAATTACGGGACCAAATTGAATGAGGATCCAATTAGTTGTGGGATGGGGGGCAGGACTCTTGTAAATGTGCCTTGAATATGAGCAGTTGACCACTACCACCTAGGGAATCTGATTACATTGAAGATGATGAATTTTTTAACCTTCTATAAGCTCTTTGAACTTTCACAAATTTGAGAAGTATATTTTGCATGACGAAAGGAGGGATCTGGATTGAAACCTCAGAAGTCAGTTCATTATGTGAAGTGACTCGTATCCAAGCCTTTAACAAAGTGAACTCCTCCGTTTGATGCACACAGATGATTAGATAAGAAGAGCTTGACAATGATAGCTGTTATGACCATGTTTGATGTTCCTATCATTGAGTCAAGAGGCTTAAAATGGAACCTTCAACCAAAGTTAGCGGGATTGTTCATTTTTTGCAGGACATAGGTTGACTCAAATGAGGTGACAAGGGGTAGGGCATCCTAAATACTGAAGGTAAGCCTTTGCACCATATTGTAGCTTGAAGGTTTCGTACTGCATTATTCCTCATAAGATAATATCTGACTGCTTTTTCATGTGATACTCAATCCAAACCACAAAATTATTTAGGAGACCAACCTTTCAAAACAGAATTACTTAACAAACTAATATGCACAAAACTTTAAGGCCAGACAGGCTTTTTCAAGTCACAAAAATATTAGCCTTAGATTTAGCTTTCGCTAAGCACCAGTTTGGATGTCCTGCCCAAAGCCAGTGTGTGATCCAACAGAGATAATATCCAAAGATTTCAGGGCATTACTCAAAACTGGGAATTTCACTGATTCCAGTAGATGTCTATTGTATGGATACGCCCAAAAAAGCCCTCAAATGGAATAAAAGAATCCCCTGATTTCAGGGACCGCATAAATCCAAATCAGATCCTCGTGCCTCATGTGTGACTTGAGCATTCAAGACACTCAATTGCGATGACCAAGATGTAAAAGCGGTATAAAAAACAGTGCGCCCAAACAGCCATCCCATTTCTGATTGAAGACATCCAAAAATTTAGCTTAGCAGTAAAAACATGTACCAGAAATGGAAAGTTTAAATTACAGACCCAGCAGTAACTATGCCAGATCCATTTCTTGCACAAACAATGTCAACATCTGATCTTCCATTTACTTGAAACCTCACTCATTTTTTCCTTTCTTTCTTCATTCGTTTTAATCCAAAGCACTAACCTTTTTTTTTTTTTTCGAATTTCAGCTGAAAGTGATTCTTCATGTTTCATCATCAATGCCATCTACCTGGGTTGATTTCTTCATGTTTCATCATCAATGCCACTTCCCTATCTACCTGGGTTGATTTCTTCATGTTTCATCATCATTATTATAAAATCCATTTTATCTATCTGGAGCTACACTCATAATAGGATTTGGATGGTTTTCCATGAGGCAACCGCCTAACCCATATAAGAAACCATTTGCTATCTAAAGTCTAAACCTTTTGAACTCCATTGCACTGTTTGGATGTTTGGAAGGGAAAAATATTTCCTGAAAGATAACCAATTTTTAATCATAATAAGTCGAGTCCATTTTCAATTTTATTTAAAAATGGTTCTTTTCAAAGAAAGTGGTCAAGTACTTTCCTTTCCATTTCTCCAAACAGAGCCTATAAAACCAATATATATCTTTTCGAACTCGTTAGTGATCATCTACATTAGGTGAAAAATCACAGGATCTGAGCATCAAATCCTTAGAAGAGCACAAAATCCTAAGAATTGCAAACATCCTCTCAACGTAACTTCACTCAATGAGCATAAATAAATAAATAAATAACAGCAAAAGGCAATAAATAGAGCAAATATAATAAGAGGAAATTCAAATAGAGAATATATAATAAGAGGAAATTCAAATAAATTTGTCATAGAGAATTTTTTTTAAAAAAAAAAGGGGGAAAGAATAAAATTCAGAAAAAGAGAGGAAAGAGATAGGAGAAATACCAGATCTGAAATCTTGAGATTTTTCAAATGAGGAGGAAGATTTGTAAAAAAAGAGAAGGAACTCAAGGAAGATGTCTCCAGTAAGCATTATATACAAACGTTATTTACGGAGGAGCTTCAGTTGAGCGTAGGACCTACGGTTGAGGCCCACCTAATAATCAATTTTGTTAAATCATTTAAACATTAGTATTTCCTAAATTTTGATCCAATCCAGTTAAATACACTGAGTTTGAATTTAACTTAAATTATGTCAACTCAATAAAATGAATCATACGATTTGATATAAACTCTAAAAAATCCTCTTTTAATTATCCTCAAATTCTCTCAATTACTTTCAAGAATATGAAAGATTACTCTTAAATATTCTCAGTTACTCTCAATTATTTTATAATTATAACTTAAAATAAAATCTTGACACTGCATTCTACATGTATAGATGAGAAAAAAAAACATTTCCACACGTCAAATTATTTGGATCTAAAAAAAAATGAAGAAAAAATGGCTAATACATTCTTTCATACAAATTCATAATTTGTTTATTACTTTTGTAAAATATACAATATAGCAAGTAATTATCTTAGTTTATCAAGAATCGAAATTAATGAAATCCCACATAATACAAAGTTTATATAAAGACTCATAATTACAACTCAAAATAGAGTCTAATCACTTGCTTCCCACTTTTAAAATGTGAGATAGGAAAAACATAAAAAAATTACATAAAATTATTTTCAAAAAATAAATTTTTACTTATAAAATTATTTCGGTTCTATCATACATAAATAAAAAATAAAAAACCAAAATTTCTCTAAACAAAAATTTGATTAATCAAATCATTAATTTTTTTTAATCATCAAACATATTAAATTGAACAATCACCCCCTCTCTGGAGTTGATTTGAAAATATAGGAATAAATAGATCTGAGGCTAGATATTATTTCTAGTCTAAAAATAGAAATAGTAAAAGGAAACAAATCGCCACAAGGTTTTATCTTGTTTTCAGGAATAAAAACTAAAAAGGGGAAAAAAGAAAAAAATGCTATAGTTTAATTTTCTATTTCTATAGAACATACAATGATGGATTCAGAATGTAACAAAAATAAAAAAGAAATCTGAAAATTAAATACAGATAATAAAAAACAGAAAAAAAATAGTTTTTTCTTAAGATGGTTTTCTTCCATTCAGAGAGAGAGAGAGAGAGAGAGAGAATAATTAAAGGAAAAGGGGACGATCATTTTTTTCTATTTGTAGACAATAGAAAATAATCAAAGGAAAATACAAAAATAAGGCGTCTCAGTTTTTTTCCATTTTCTAGAAATAGAACATGATAATTTTCCATTTTCTTTAAAATGGAGCAAGATAATTCTTTTAGCCTTTTCTTCTAGAAAAATAATAAAGAAGTCAAAAAAAAAAAAATAAAATGAAGATAGGCGACAATTGTGACGGCCTTCCCTTCCCTTCCCTTCCATCCAAACACAGTATACCAATATTTGAACCATTTACATAGTATATTTAACCAATACCCAATTTTGAAACATGCATAGGCTACACTGGCATATAAAAAACAACTTTCTTCTCTCCACAGGTTGAACAGCTTATGGTATCACTGGCTAAAATTCAAGAAGAAACAATAAGATGAATCAAGTCTGACATTTTCACAATCTATTTAGTGATTTTTGAAAATTTAAACTAGTAGTCGGGTATCCTGTACCAAACCATTTCTCAAATTCAAGAAGTCGAATCATAATATCAAACATATGGGCTACGTAATTTATGTACCAGAATCTCAAGCAGCCCAAATTTCGTTCAGAAATGCTAACAAATACACAGGATTCCTAATACACTAGGCTATTGCAGCTCACAAAAAAGGGAGTGCCTTGATGCTAAACAGATTTGTGGCCCCCATACATAATGGGGGTGTATCAGTTCAAGAGCCACATTACACTAACCGAAATTCATTTCTTTGTGATTGCAGTAGCGAGTTGCTGAAAGGATTTGATGATGATAAGAACAGTAGATTTCAAGTAGATTGACCAATCAAGATCACTGTCACTATTTATTTGTGTCTTGGATAATAGCTTTGGAGTTCCTCTCTCCAATACACACAATAAACACAACGATTGAAATGTCAAAACGGCCAACTATAACATACCATTAACATTAAAAATCGATGTAGATCCTACCTTTACTACAAAAAGAGGGGCTCAATACCTGGCTCAAATGAGCGAAAATAACTTGAATTTACAGAATCAGTAAGGCTTAAAACATTCAAACCTCGTATGGTGCAAAAGAAAAGGGAAAAAAGGAAGAAGAATCAACTCCCAACAGGCTGCAGTTAACCGTCTATGGGTGCATCCAACGGATTTTTTTTCCAAAAAAAAAAAAATCTAAGACATCTCCCGAAACCTTTGAATTGCCTTCTTCTGTATAAGGGTGCGGTAGCTATCCCCAGCCTGCACCTCCAATTGTGGGTCCACCTTCTTCTGATGACTTCCAAGACCTGCCCGATCTTCCACGGCTCGTGCTTGGACTGGCTCTACAATGCCACTTCCATCCTTCCCGAGTCCCTGTCCGAGGCGAAAACAGAAAAGAAAGAACCATACAAACCCCCATCTTGTTGTCAGAAAGCCAGCATCGAGAGTAATTACTGGATATCCACATCGTAGTGTCAGGTTTTGAATAATGACAACCGTACAGAAACCATTCTCTCAAAAAATGTGCATGTACAGAAGTGGCAACTTCACGAAGCTTCTGAGCAAATTCAGAGAACCATCTATTCATTTTCCTCCTCTTTTATCTTTCTTCTTAAAGTACAAAGAACAGTGACTCAACAATGTCCACATGTAGCACAATGGATGAACATCCATTATGCCAAAAGATTAACACCACTGTCATTGGGGGTACATTACATGCAACCCAAAACAAACATTACAGCTTCTATTCATGAGTTTCTTTATTTTATTATTAGTTCTTTTTTTTGGGGGAAGAAGTTCAATTCATGAGTTTCTCACTGCAGCTATAGAGGTGCATAGAGGACAGGGAGGTTCATGTTTACTAAACTGCAAATTTGCAAATCAACACAAGCAAGTTAAAACAAAAGAGGTGAAAGAAAAGCTTACCAAGCCTTCCTGCCAACCCATGTTGCGGAGCATCCGGTTACCGACGTTGTTCTCATCAATGGCTCTGTCAGCTGTGATCACCTCATAATTCTGAATGTTGCTACTCGCTTCACTCCGTCCTCCTCCAACACCTGGAGGAAAAGGCATAGCTCCCGCATCCAATGAAGAACCTTTCCGGAACGGTAAGTCCCGGTCTTGAACCAAAAAAGAAAGGTAAACAAGGCATTTCTTGATGTTAATTATCTTGAATGAAATCTATCAACCAACCATGATGTCTGACTGGCTGAAGGAATTATGGAATATGGCATCTACATCTGTGACAAGCATGTGTGCATGTCAAGCATAATGAAAAAAACCTTCTTCACTCCCCCTCCCCCCCCCCTCCCTCTCTCTCTCTCTCTCTCTCTCTCTCTGTCCTTAATCCACCTCTTATCCTCCCCTCTCCTGACAGGACAAACATCTTTGATAATATTCAAATAGGATTATCATTCGAAAAAAAAGAAGAAAAGAAAAGAAAAGAAAGAGGAGGGGGGGAGGAGACCTCCAATTGTGAGATTTCATAGTGCATTAGGTTCCTTATAGAAGTCAATGCCTATCACACACTTACACAAATGACCTTCACACAGTTCTTTATAACCTCTTCCTCATATACTCATGCAAGGCTTCTAAACACACTGCCATAAATCCTACAACTGCTCTTTTATATGATTATCCCACAACTGCAATTAACGGTTGTGTTAGGTTTCCAGGTTCTGTGATACCTGATTTCTTCAGTAACTATATAACAGGTAAGAGAATGTGAAACTCTTACCACACTCCTCAGTTAGTCGAGTGTGCAAGTGGCCATGCTGTGTATCTTATACCAGTGACAATGCTAAGAATGCCACATTGTAATATGAATAATAGTCCTGTTAACAGAAAGAATTAATCCTTACTTGGTTCAAGATCTGATAGATCATCTCCAATGGATGATGATGATGATCCGTACAAGCTTCTTCTCTCAGCTGCACGGTCTCTATATGTTGTCTGAGGTGGTTGTGGCATCTCAGAGAACCTACGCTTCCCACTTCCAACAGCAGCAGGTGGAGTGTAGGAACCAAGTGCTGATGCATCTGTTCTGAAAGGAGTAGGAGTGACAAGCATCTCATGATTCCTGACGAAGCCCCTGAAACACCCAAAGCAGCAGCTGAAGTAGTAGAAGCAACGCCGCCGCTACCAGATGATCCTGAATATACTGTATCTGATTTAACAACCCCTCTCCCAGAGCTTCTGATTACACCCATAAGAGTTCCTCCTAAGCTGTTACTCACAGGCATTGGCTTCACCTGAGAATCAGCTATAGTTTGACCACCTCCACGACCTACAGCTGCAGAGGAAAATCCATTGCTTGAACTAGTTGTCAAAGAATCTGACTTGAACTTATTTTTTCCAGCACTGACAGAATTAGTTGATCTATCATCTGTTGAGGCCGATGCTGGACTGTCATCAAGAACCACACGGGCTGCTTGACCCTCATGATTGCGCTGTTTCCACATTGTTAGGACATTATTCATCTTCTTTTTACTCGCCAGGAGGCTACTCTTTGATGCCAGCCGTATCTCCTTCATCTTCTCTTTCTCTTTCTTCTCTGCCGCTATTGCTGCAGCTGCAGCTGCCTGAACAGCATCTGGTAATGAGGCCTTCTCATTTGATGTTGTCGTAGTAGCAGGAGCAGATATCACTACTTTTTTGCTGTTTCCACCATCTGACGTTTTGGAAGGTTCAGTGGTTGATTTTCCAGACGTCTTGTTGTCACTCTGATCAACACAAGGGACGTACTGTTGAGTTTGGTTATCGTAAGAATACCATGTTCCATTGTTACCATCATAATAAAGACCTGCATTCAACATTATAAATAATCAACAGATATAGCCAATATACATGGATTCCAGAGATAAGAATATGTACCCATTCTCTTCCAACTCCATTATGTATGAGTATGACATCACATTGCAAAGAAATATTAAAATCAACTAAATGAAGCTGTAAGATTCTTACTAAGATAAACAAAAGTGATGATCACATTTAGATCCTTGCAAACTACTACTATAGAAACATTAAACTCCATAACTTATTGGCATTTAGGAGCCAAGAAAAAATTGATAAGTTGGCAATTAAGAAATTTCTCCTCCTGAAGTTTTGGGATCTCTGCTCCTGGACATTTTACAGTTCCAGATTCTTGAGAATCAGAAGGAACAACAATAGGCTCCCAGAGTAGTGAACAACCAGAAATATTATGTAATAGTTGTCACGTGCTGCAATTTATGTAGATTTTATTTATCTAGTACGATACCATTTTCCAACTACTTAACCTAGTCACCCATTTTTTTATAAGAGGAGTTTTTTAAACGTAAAAGTATGAATTTGAAGTAAGAGCATTGAAAGAAATAGTCAATGTCCCATACCGAAATCAAATTAACTCCGTACTTTTACTAACTGTTCATGTTCACATTTCATAGTAGGAGTAATAGCAGTAGTTGCTGTGCTGCTTCTGTTGCAATAGTAGCAATAGCAATAACGGCATTAGTAATAGCAAGAATGAAGTTATACTTGACATTCTACAATGGAACTTTAATCTTGCAAATGCATTCCTCAATGCTAGCTATATGCAGACATGTAATAAACAGGAAACCAACAGCCATCAGGAAAATAATTGAGAAAATGGAAAAAAACAAACTGGACATAGTGTGATCTTTTCATAACATTTACCTGAACCCTTTATAACTTTAAATTTTTAGGATTTTAGAATATGCTTTTTAACTATACTTTCCTTTTTATTTGTTCTATTTTTAGCAGGACTTTCATAATAATATAAAAAAAAAAACACTGAGACTCACAATAGTATCCTGAGATTAACTTCAAAGAACAATATTTATGACACTGATACTAACCAGTATTTCCATCAACGCTAGCTACATGCAGACATGTAATAAACAGGAAGCCAACAGCCATCAGGAAAATAACTGAGAAAATGGAAAAAAAAAAAAAAAAAACTGGACATAGTGTGACCTTTTCATAACATTTACCTGAACCCTTTATAACTTTAAATTTTTAGGATTTCAGAATATGCTTTTTATACTTTCCTTTTTATTTGTTCTATTTTTAGCAGGACTTTCATAATAATATATAAAAAAAAACAGAGACTCAAAATAGTATCCTGAGATTAACTTCAAAGAACAATATTTATGACACTGATACTAACCAGTATTTCCATCGTAGTAAAAGCCTGAAGCAGCATCATAATAGTATCCAGATGCCTCATCCCAAACAAATCCAGATTGGGGAGCTGAACCTTCTTTCTTACCATCCATATGTGCATTGTTGCCTTGCTCAGGCCCCCCAGCAGATTGCTTGTCATCTGGATTGTATTCCTTCGGTGCCCATCCAACTGCATCATACTGAGGACAGAACAACAAGGTTTAGTTTTTTTTTGTTTGAGCAATAAAAAGGGGGGCTTGGATAGCAACTGGATAAACTCTTAATCAGAACATGCAACCTGTAAAAAACTGAGCAACTTAATAATGGGTATTGCTGGTTACACAAGCAGAAAAAATAGAATGACGTGTATGGCATGGGTAACCCATCAAGGACTACCAACAACTTTTTGTATACCAATAAATGCTACAAATAAAGAAGCAAACACCCAGCCAGAGGCACAAGCAAGATCTTAATGTCCCTCTGGAACAAAGTAGCACAAGAAGAAGGGGCCAAAAAGAATCAAAACTATTATACAGTACAATAAACAAGAGAATTTTTTACAATTAGGTGCTTAAGTAAATCTTTTTCTCTTTTCACCATAGACAAGATTCCATTAAAAACAAATGACTTGAATGAGAACAGAGGGATCAGTTTAAAAATTTCTTTTGAAAAGGTGATCAGTTTAAAAATAAGAACCAAGAACTAAGTCGAGCTCTCAGAAAAGCCAAGCGTAAATACAGGAATATGAACCTTCATTGTACACCCTAACAACCATCCAAGACAAATGAGCACAAAAAGTCTTTTGTTAAGATAGGTGAAGTCTAAAATTTAACATTAAAAGAATGAAAAGAACATCAAAAGTTCAGATAGGTGAAGTAGTAAGTAAAAGAGGTATAAAGGATTTAAACTAAGCGATACTGTATATGCTAGAATAATTTTTCCCCAACTTAACCTGTTGAGCAAATGTTGCAGCCTCAATTGCAGCAGCAGCAAGGCTACTTGACTGCAGAGCCCCAGATGCTCCCGAAGCAGGTCCATGAATGCTTTTTGCATATGCCACCCTTAAAACTTGACCATTCCTCTCAAGGGTTGTACCATTGGTAGCTTCCAAAGCTTTTGTTGCATCTTCCACCTAAATGGACAAGAAACACATTGCACCACGAACATTCAAAAAGGGATAGCGACATTATAGTTAAATGTGTAATTAAGTGCATGCAGCAGTGTCTTTACCGAATGGAAATGCACAAATGCAAATCCTCTTGAAACATGGGTAAATTTGTCCCTGACCAGACGAAGATCCTGCAGATGAAAGAAGCATAGTCACAACCATTGCCTGGTGAAGCTAATAAAACTCAAAAAATTAAGGAAATGAAAAACCTTCATTGGAGCATGCTTGGAGAATTCATAACGCAGCATTTCTTCATCAGCATTCTCATCCAAACCACGAACAACTAAGACATGAGTAGGACCTGATAACATGCCAACTTTAGTTATTGATACTATGGCATTTACCTAAAAACGAAGGGAAAAAAAAAACACACACACAATGGAATGGCAAATGTAAAGCTCAAATGAGCAAGAAAGCATACCTGCCTCTGACCCTTTCTTTCCAGGTGGTATTGGATTGGATGTTACCACATCTGCTGAAGGAGAATCATCAGTTCGTCCTTCATTACACTGTATTAACATAAACAATATGTCATAATCACATTAGCATGAAAATCATTAAAAAAAAAAAAGTCCACATCATATAGGAAGCTTCTATCCTAAACAATAGTGAGCATGATTACTCAGAATAGTAGAAGGCTCCAAGGACATAAGCACAAAGGATAAATTTTATTAGCTACTTATTTAGAATATGAGTAGATTCATTAAATGGTGTCTTTATCACATTGATATTAATAAATACAAAGTTATTCATTCAAAGCACAAAATATATGGCCAAAGGGCTTCTAAACATATAAGATCAACATTCACTCTACATACACAGCACAAGCATATAATATATTGACTAAATTTCCTATTAAGAATTACTAGCTAATAGTTCATATTAACTACAATCTCAAATCATTATGGTAGAACTAAAATATAGAATTTTTACATAAAAATAAAAAATACACACACATAAACATGCTAGGCTTAGTTAAGGCGAGCACATCTAAGACCCAGACAATGCACACATATGTCAGGTGCCTAGGTGCACAACCAGGCAAACCTTTGGCTGCTATGGAAGTTTATGCTGACAGAAACATGGTAGCATACACGATTTGATGCTTCAGTAGGATGTAGACCCACACCTTGCACAGGTGCAGAATACACAAACTATGGGACCATGACGTCATTAACTAACCATAAATAGCCTCTCTATCATGTCCAGCATCCACTTAAACCCAGATACCAGCAATTGCCAACACGTAAAAGCCAATTACATGCATGAAACTCAAGATTTTCAATAGCGGAAGACACCCAACTAATTGACATTGAGCATTAACCAAGCATTAAACACATTAGCACTTGTTCAGATGTTCCTAGTTGACATATTACAGAAAGATACAAACCTGGAAACAGGATGTTCGCCTTGCAAAATTTACACAGCCACATATAGTACACATCCAATCAGATGGTGGAGCCATACTTCTGTTCCCATGACTAGATTTTGTTGCATTCTCCTGGCCAAAAGGAGGACCACCAACCCCACCAGTTGGCTTGCTACTGCAGCATTAAACAATTATCAGTACCAGGGCTTTGGTTCCAGTATGTCCTACAGAATGATTGCTTAATATTAGAATAACCTAAAAGTTAGTAATTGAGCGACTTCAAAAAGGAAAAGGCCTGTCTCCTGACATGCAAGTGCACTTATGTAGGCACACACACGGGCGCATGCCATGCACCCAAACCACAATTTGAGAGTATTACTATTACTACCAACCCCTCCTCCCAAACACCCGCACACACAATATATAGAATTTCTTGTGCACATTCAAAAGTATCACATCAATGTAAGCTTTGGCTGATTGAATTTCAAAAAGGAGTCATCTAATTGGCTCTCCATCATGACATTAGTCTGAAAAAGATGAACATATAGTAAGTCATGGTGTATGCAAAAAGGCCTCAAAGGAAACTCTACACCATAGAAGGAATTGTCAAAACCAATCTGAACACAATATGTTGCTTTCATTTTGGGGCCTAATTGGGTTAAAAGGGTGGAAATGAGATAAAGAAACATAAACACATCACTGAAGTCATTTAGGTGAAGCTTAACCCTGATTGAATGGTCAGGGCAATAAAATGGAGAGCTGGGACTCCTAGCCATCCATTTTAGAGGGCACTATCTAATGCCTATGATCATCAAAATGGGGAAGATCTCAATGACATGCATGATAAGACGTTGACCCCAGTGCCTGTGAACAGCGGTGCTCCCACGATGAAGATGGGCATCACATTGAGGTGTTGGCACTGGAATCATTCAGCTTTTCTTTTAATTTTTAATTGGTGAATCATTAGGACATTAGGTCAATAATAATTTATAAAATAAATTGCTGGCACAAATACAAATTTCTGCATGTCTCAAATAGAAATAGCTAAAGTTCTAAAATGAACTGCTAGATTTCTTCTTCCATTTAAGTGAAACAAGAGAGTAAGTCAACAGTTTACGAAAGGACATCCACCTATACTCAAAGAAGAGCTTTCTCCCATCAACAATGAGACCATCATCTCCAATTCCATCCATCATGCTGCGTGCCGCTGCCTGCATAATGGGAATACATTTCATCAACACCAGCTTCAATGAACGAGGGCAGGAAACAGATAGTTCCAGATGCATACCACAGAAGGGAAATCAATAAAAGCAAATCCACGAGAGACACCAGAGCTTCTTTCTTTGATTACACGAACGTGACGGAGAGGTCCCCATTCAGCCTAAGGGAGGAGGTAAAACAGGGGGTAAGATATCCTCATGATTTTAAGAGACAGATACACATACAATCAGGAAATGAACTTCAGATACAATCAAGGTATTATGTAAAAAAACATACAAGAATCTGATACAGGTCTTCTTCAGTTGTCTTTTGAGACAAACCCTTCACAACAAGTGTGGCCGATGGGGTCTGCAGGGGCAAAAATCCACATAAAGCCTTTAAGTGATGCAGAAGATGTGACATCTATTAATGTTGAAGAATTAAGATGCATGCTTAACCATACCACTGATGAATGATCATGGTGCCGCCTTTCATCCCGATCCCTTCGCCTTTCACTCCTCTCATGACGACCATCATCATAACTGTCTTCTCTATGACTTCGACCGTGGCTGCGCCCTCGAGGAGATCTTGACTTGGACCTACCATCAAATCCACGAGACCGAGATCGGTCATGGCGCCTTCTATGTGGACTCTGATCTCTCTCTCGGCTCAGGCATCTCTTATCCCATTCACGATCACGGGAATCACGCCTTCTCCAACCACCATCCCTTGATTCTCTCTTACCTCTCTCATAGTCAGAGTCATAGTTATACCGACCATAATCGTAATCTCTCTCATGGCTATCCTCCCTGCTTTGCCGGGAAATGCGATGCCGATAGTCATAATCATCAGTACCAAAATCACTACGATCTCGTCCAGAAAACCTGCCTGGTCTATCATATCCATGTTCACGGTAGCCATCAACATCACGATAGTTGTCAACACCGCGATAGTCATCACAGAATTTATCAACATCTTGGAATGTATCAACCCCACGATACTTGTCTGTGTCACGAAATCTATCAATGTCTTGGAATGAATCAAGGTATGGCTTATCATGTCTTCTCGAATCCCTGATGTGTGCATATTCTTCATCATAATTTCTTGGTTGCCAACCGCCAATAACAGATGGTGGCTGAGGATAGTTATCCCTCTCATGAACGTCTTGATGGAATCCACTCCTTGGATAAATATTGTCTCTTGGAAAGCCTTCATCCACAAAACCCCTACCACTGTATGATCCACCAACCCTACCAATGCAAATAAAGCAGGGAGGGAAGAAGAAAAAAATTGTGATGTAGTGAAATATGTAACCAAAATCAACATATTAATACAAAGTATGCACATAACAAACAGTATAGATCCTAGAAGCTTCATTATCTCCAGCAAAAAATGATGTCTTTGTTACTAAAAGAAATAAAAACGAACACAAGCAAGGGATGTTGGTAGACCATATTAACTCATATGAATCAAAATAATATCTATGATGTTGGCCCACCATACATGTTTGCTAATACGTTACCCGTACCACAAGAAGCATCTGTCGGAACTCACCTGAAATCTGACTCATGAACCCCACCATACCCTTCCAAAGCCTGTGAATTCAACACAATAAGCCAAGTCAGCAACTAATAATCAGGGAAGGGTATGTAAATCCATTCCATATTCCTCACTGGCCCAGGGCTTCCTTTCATTGTTCGTTTAGGATGAGATGCCAAGTAAACATTGAGGACAATCACATATCATCCCACATAGGTTATTAAGGAGAAAACTGCAATTACGCTGTTAGTTTCCCATCCTTGCTGAACGACATAGCGCCCACCATCCATTTCTCACAGGCCCCGTCAGTGTTACCCCAGTAAGGTTCTTGACGATCTTTCAGAAGTTTCAGGTGCAGGTTGTTTGGAAGCCTATCCTGTAATGGATGCACAAAGAGACAGTTACACCAATGTCAACCATGTTAATTCTTCATGAATCGGGCACCCCCTTCACTGGAATCCTCAAAAACCAAATCCTCCTATATAAACCCCATCTTCAAGCTCTTAGAACACAAGCATATAAGGTCAGTTTAAGTCCCAATCATATAATGCCTTGAAAGTTGGAAATGAAACTGAGTACATGAAAAAATTACTCCCTCCAACATACATCAATCTCGCAGAGAGGAAAAAGAATCTTAAAAATAAACCCTAAAAAAACAACAAACATCAACCGCCCATCATGTTCAATGTTAAAAACAAAAAAGGATCACAGTCAACACCTGCATGCAAGGCACCACCCAGCAAACTACATTGTGGGCCTGCAAAGCCTACATAGCCACATTCCAATGTAAGGATACTTCATTGTGGTCATTGATGATGCAAAGGCAGAGATTATTTTTTGCAAGATCCTATATTGTCCTCCACTCAAGTACATATATTAAAACACTCAGCTCAGACTTGAATCGTAACGTTGCAATATTCAGCAGAAGATGCAAGCTAGGTAAAATTCGATCATCAGAAAACGTAATCTTAGATAGAAGCAATGATTGAACTAAAACAGCTGCACTAGGAAGGTTTTGAGATGATAAAGGAGTTATATCCCCTTGTATCCTTGTTCTAGGAATTCAGGTTGCATATCATTTGATGAATGTGGTTTAGGAATCCAAAGGAGCTGACCTAATAAAAAATTAAAGAAAGGCAACATTTCCTAATTTGCAAATGTGATTAGAAAAATAATTAATGCTCATTCCCCGATGGCATAATACATCAATTTTAATAGAAGCTCTTTCTAAGTCCTATCCATCAAAATAAAAACCCATTGTGAATAACAGTAGTGGCCTCTAAAGTCTAAACAAACCACTATAACAAAACTAACAAATCATTGCGCACTGCAGAATCATACACCAGGTATGTTATGATCCAAAATTGTCATTAAAAAGAAAGAATGTGCAATCACGTAATGTAGATGTTACAGATAAATTTCATTTTATTTTTTTTAAAAGGACACAGATTTTATTATTGCTCTCTGCAAGAAAATCGCAATCGCTGGATCAATTACTGAGGCCCTCACTTCAAAAAAAAATGTTAAGATCCAATTCAAATATCCATAATGTCTCTGTGACCAGCCAGGGCATGGTAGTATATGTTTTCTGCCTAAATTGATTGCAGACCATTTGAGGACATCGCTCGTTATATATATTAAAGTGGTCAACAAATCGCAAGTGAAGGCAGAAGTTCATGTTTAACAAGACACCAAACAACAGTAGAAAAATGCAATCATAATCTGTGTCCATGTGAATAGTATTACAGCAGACCATGAAAATACAATTTTGAAGCAGAGATTTATAACTCTGATTCACAAAGCAACAAGAATCTGACAACAGTAATCCAAATAATAATGACGGTGATGATCATGATGAGGATGATGATGATGGTGATGATAACAAATGACTGAATGCGACAGTGCAAGTCACCAGATCCACTCAATTAAAACAGATCTCTTGGTACGTCTAATATATCAGTCAAACATTTTACAGCATCAGAGCAGAGATAGTAGCTAGTGATGGAACAAACAAAAAAAAGGTTGAGAAATACAAAACAAGCACAAAAGTCAAACTCCACAACGAGTGATAATAACTCAGTAAGACACATCGTTCCCTTTCTCATATTGAAATATTGTATGAGGGAAGGGAAATGAGAGATAGAACTCACAGTCTGACTGGCAGAAAAAAACTAGAAGCTTAGATTAGAGTCCTTTGCCTCCTTTTGAGAGTTCTGAAGAAGTAAATATAAGGACAGAATAAGGGAACGGTAAATATCCACAATTAGATGAGGTGCAGGAAGGAAAAAAAAATGAGGCAGATGGAGAAAATTCAAACTTCAAACTGTGGAAGGCCTACCTCTAGTTCTTGCTCAATCCTTGGGTATGGAACGACTAGCAAAACCAACTGCAAGAGAAGACAAATAAGACATGGGAAATCATTTTGATAACAAAGGATGCTGATGTGCATACACATAGTTATCCAAATATGATAAGTGGTCCTGCATTATTGAGTCACCCACATTGTTTAGTGGGATACCCAATTGTGTAATGCACCGTATGATACCCAGACACTACAAAGCAGACAGCATTTCTGCATCATGTTGAGTCAGATACTTCATTTTATGCATAAAATCCATGTCCCTGCCAAAATCATATCCATGCTTTCTAGGCATAATCAAAATGACGACCTCAAAAGGCCAACCCAGATACAAGTTGATGCAAATAGTGTTATTAGTCTTCTTTATTCCCTTGATTGATAGTGCATAACTAGCCAAATCACTTCCTCAGCGATAATCAGGTTATAAAGAGGATACTTTATTTTCAGACATTTTTGGTAAAATTTACACACTTCAAATTCCACACTTCACCGTTTCTCGTTCTTATTTCTTCTAACAATAGAGCTACCGTGTCAGTAAAAATACCCTTCATTAGTCACACTGGAAAAAAAAAAACACAATTTTAGTTGTTTTATCCATCTGATCAAGGCTGTCTCTAGGATCTCCAAAAAAAAAAGGATGGGCAGGAGTTTATTATAAATGCCAACGCATATATGATCTATCCATTCAGATTTTTAAAGCTGATGGATTAAAAAAAATATGTTATTTGAGAAAGAAAAGGAAAAGTTTCCACCGTGAGCAATGAGATATGTTCCCAAGCTTCTAATCTATCGATTTGATTTCGAAGGATCCAACTCTTGAGCTAACCAGCTGAAGGAAGGAAAGAAAAGCAATTTTTGAAAAGAAAAATGGCTTCTATCTTCAAATTTTGGTTTATGGATGATAAATATGAGATCTGAAATTTGGACTAACTTTTCATGAAAATCCCCAATCCGTCATACGTGGCGTTAAGGTTTTCTGAAAAGAAAAGGATAGGATTCGAAACCCTAACCCTAGAATTCTGTCGAGATTCGATCAAACCAGAATCAACATCGGATCTGACGACGAAGATCTCGAATCGAAAAAGAAATCATATACCGTTGAACTTTCCTGAAAAATAACCAAGTTCAACCAAAAGAAAATATTTTTTTAGAAAAGTACTATCCTTTCCATGCATCCCAACGGAGCATTGAAATCCAAACGGAAACTACCTGCAAATCGCCAGTCCTGGATCGTTTCGCGAGCAAGGTTGTAGGGTATTCTCAATTCCTGCGATGGAGTTTCTCTTCGAAGCCTCTAGAATCGACGGGAGAGGAAGGGGATTCGCCAGGAGGAAGGAAAAGAAAATTGGGTGAAATGGTCGCGAGGTGATTTGGATTTATTTTGGAAGATTACCGAATGTCGGATGGGCTTGGGAGACGCCTTAGTCAGGCTTGCAACTTTGGCGGGCCAGGGCGAGCTGTAAATCAACCTCAGTCCGACCCGATTTGTAATTTAAGGGCTCAGGTTCGAGACCGGACCCGAGTCTAATTA
This sequence comes from Chimonanthus praecox, assembly GCA_022113865.1. Classification (NCBI taxonomy): domain Eukaryota; kingdom Viridiplantae; phylum Streptophyta; class Magnoliopsida; order Laurales; family Calycanthaceae; genus Chimonanthus; species Chimonanthus praecox. The sequence goes on from JAINRJ010000120.1 coordinate 163,101, forward strand.
TTTATAAATTCTGAATTCAATTTTAAACTCAAAATATAAATAAATTTATTTGAGTTTAAAATTTTCTGACTCAAACTTGATTTGTTTGAATTAATTTTATAAATATAAAATTTTATATTATATATGATATTAATTAAAATATTTTTTATCAATTTGTATTCAAATTTAAATTTTGTGATCAAATTCTCTTTTTTCTTTAAGGTAGACTCGATCTTAACGAAATTAAAATTTAAGATATGATATTTTGAGCCCAATAATGAGTTCAAAACAAGCCCAATTCAACTTAATTCTGATTTTTTTTATATGAATTTAATTTAAATCCAATTCAAATTGCACTTTCAGTTCGAACTCGATGTTTTAAATTTTCAAACATTGTACAATCAAAAGTTGTATGAAGCTTTCTTTTGTATTTTTAATAATTATTTTTCTAAAAAAGTCATATATTTGAATGAGAAAAATAAATAATATGTATAGTGGATGGATAAAATATTATTTCTATTTAAATACTTTACCTTCATAATTTTGAATTTTTATAAGTAATAATTTATTACATAACACTAAATTATTTTATCTTATCTTATATTATTTTCTATAGATACATTTTAAACATGAAAAACTTATATTAAGTGATGAATTGAAAGTTTATTGGACAAAACTCCAAAACACCTAAATCATAGACTATGTCTTTTCAATATAAAATTATTTTCACTAACTCACATTTTTAAATTTACTTTATATTTTAAAAAAACAAAATTTAAGAAGGTACGAAGTAACTTTTATATATATATATATATATATATATATTAGATTTAGTATTCTCATAACTTATTATTTTTCTATGATAAAACTAGTCATCTAATACAAATTTTGCCAAAGACATTTTTTTTCTCAACTGGTTAAAAAAAAATGAAGTGAACTTTCAATCAAAGCCTTTCAACGAAGAGGTGTTAAGTTTCATTCTGAATTCAGTCAAGACTCTCATCCAGAAGCTATTTTTAAAACTTGATAAGAGTACTGTCAAATGATTCGAGATAATTTTTCTATAACTGAGTACTCAATTACAAATCTTTATTTTACAATATAGTAATATAATAACATAAATTAGTTTTATCTTATCAAATTTAAGTCTTGTTATGCAACTTTTTATTTAAAATTTAATCACTGCAAAATTTACCTCTCATCCAAATACAACCTATATTCGTATGTTGTGGAGGTTGCTCATATATACCTTCAATTTTTGTTTATGATATTTAAAATGACAAAAAATCTTTGTATTAATAAAATGTTCCTTTATCTTCATATGTTTTTTTAATAATTTTATCTTCATGTATTTATTGATCATTTTATAGATAACAAACAAAATGGTTATCAGTGAAAAAAAGCAAATGATTATCAGTAAAAAATATATGTTCGTTTTCTTGATTATATCTTATAATTTTTTTACTTTCATATATTTATTTTTTATAATGAATCTTTTATTAACAGTGTAATAGATAATCATCCTCTATATCATTGATCAGAATTCAGAAAGAATGATTGAACGGGGCAAAACGCTTACCTTAGAAAAGGGAAGCTGAATCTATACAGACAACTTGAGTTGGAGTTGGAGAAGGACAGACCTTTTATAGAATTTAATGTGGGAATATATTCATTATTCGGATTTAATAGGAAAAATTTGCTTTGATGATATGATGATGATTATATGGTTTGCATGCCCCTTTTATTCTTTTGTCTGGTATTCATGATTCTAGTTATTTTCTTTGTTTGTGGCCGTCTTATCTATGCTTCTTATCAATAAGAGGCACCGATTTTCTCACAGAAGTTTTGTGTAATCAAATATGGATTTTATTGTATTGTCAATTTTACCTTTTGTATGAACAGTAGAATTGACTCACCAAAATTTTACCCTTCGAATGAACGATAAAATTGGCTCACCGAAATTTAGTGTTCATGCAAAAAGTAAAAATGGTAATACACTGAAATCCATGTCTAGTTACACAATAAAATTCAGTTTCTAATAGAAAAGAAGAAAATCCTGAGCCATTCTTTTTCTTGGGCTTTGAACCTAAAGTAATTAGAGGTGTTTAGTTTCCCTTGGAGATAGTAGTGATGAAATCTCATAGATACTCAAATCATGCAAACTGAACAGTAGAAAATAAATATAAGTATGGACATCCCTGTGCAAAGGATGCTTTCAAGGGAACTGTGTTGACCAGGATTCCCTTATTCTTTCCTAGTGGGAGAAATCTCGACTCACTTAGACAATATGAGATGTCCTTCCACTCACTTAGACAATAGTTGCTATTTTGTTTCATAACTTCAGCTCATGATTTTTTTTTTTTCTATTGCTACTGACTGAGTTTATTACAATTGTAATATCTGTTAGTCTAGGGTTTTAAAGAAATTCTGAGTTTTGATAAGAGACTGATACTGTTTGTGCTGAATAAGTAGAGACATTATAATAATTATTTGTCTACTTCTTTTACAGGCTATGAGAAGGAATTGTTTAAAAGGCAGAACGAGTAGCTAGCCACTGAAGGAGAATCATCAGCTATTCACCTTATTTCAGGTTCATTTAAGATTTCAATTATTTCAAATTCTTGGATGAGTCCTTTAAGGTTGTGATAGAGCATAATAAAATTCAATGTTTTCAATTCTTTGAATGATACCTTCACCTTTCAGGAGCTTATAATTCTTCATTGATCCAACTTTATCATACAAACTATCATGTGTCCATTTGCTTTTTGGTAGAGAAATTTCTACCTTTGCTTTGCATTGCAATTGTATTATAGAAACAGTCATGTTGTTTCTTGATTGATAAGTGTAACTGCAGCTTTGGATGAAATAGAAATCGTGCAAGAGCATGTAACTCTTACTCATCATTGTTCCAACTATTTAGTTCTTGTTAGGATCTGGGTTTTTAGTCCAAAAAACTAGCATATTAGGTGGAGTGACCCAAATCATTTATAAACTCCTAGATCTCCTTTTATACTTTTAATGTGGGACTCGTTCGTAGCAACTCCAACAATCCCCCACTCGAACGAGGTTTTCAAGCGGAGAGAGCGATGCCGGCCATTCCAATCTAGCCTAGGGGATCTCCTGAGCCCACATGAGATAGCCTAAGACCTGACTCTGATACCACTTGTTAGGACTTGGGCTTCAAATCCAAAAGACTAACATGTTAGTGGAGTGACCCAAGTCTTTTATAAACCCCTAAATCTTCTTTTACAGTTTTAATGTGGGACTCGTTCAAAGCATCCCCAATACTTCTTTCACTTGCTTTTATTCTCTTTTTTTCTAGTGTGTAAACAATCTTCTTCCCACAGTTTGCAGCTCCTGTTTTCATTGGGTCCGTCTCAAATCACTTTGTGATTGAGGTAGTTCATTTCTCTGTTCTTTTTCGAATATTTTCAATGTTTGTGATTGGTTAAAGAAGCGCACTGTTCCTTGTGCACATTTCTTTTCCTCCTCTATGTTTTTCAAGTTTATTTTCTTTTGAAGTTTGTGTGAAGCAAATGTATGCCATACCCTTAAATGACCAGAGCTCCCTTCTTCCAGTGCAAGGTGCGTTTGTTTATGAGAGCAATTGATGTTCTATTTTGTCAATCTATTTATATATTTTTTTAAAATATTTTCGCCTTGTAATTTTCTGTCATGGTATTCTAGTACAATATGCATTGTTGAACCCAACTCTCCTGCGCATGTGTGTGTTTGGGAAAGAAATCATAATTCCTCAAATGTTT
>JAINRJ010000022.1:0-5000 GCA_022113865.1 Chimonanthus praecox
TTAATATATCAAAAAGGGGAAAGTGTTTTCCTCCCCTCACTCTCGAGAAGGTGTTTTGGTGTTTTGGTTTTCCTTGGAGCTAGCATTGCAGTGGGGTTGACATCCTTATGCTAGCCGGGGATTTCGCTAGTTCCCGCCTGAGCTCCTGCTGTTTGTGGAAGGGCGGGTGCTCAGCCAGCAAGCTGCATGCGCCGACCCGGGAAGAGAGCCCAATCCAACTCTAGTTGAATGCCCCGAGCCGTTGTGGGTTTACGCATGTCATTGGGTGGATCACCGTAACCAATCGTGTGTGTTAAGCATGTAGCTCATAAAGTTCCTGGGCCGCCATTCCGGAAAGGAATGGAGTGAGGCCCTTCCTTTTCATCTTTTCTGAAAGGCACGTTCGCTATGGTGATCGCTTAGTGGTTCGGCCACTCTCGATCGGCTTGCCACTCAACCGAGCCGCCTTTCCTTGTCGATAGGGTGGGCGGTCCCCATCCCGCAGCCCAGGTTAGACTTTTCAAACTGTCCCTGCCGCGGCCTTTCTTTTCTAAGAGGAGAAAGGGGCCTCTCAGTGACGGCGACAAAGGGTGCCGCCGGTGTGCTCTTTCTTTCGATACAACACACGGAACACAAACTTTCTCGTGAGGACAGGTTCTTAGCCACCGGTGACCGGCTCAATGAGCACCTTTGGGCGATGGTTTTTCGATCCTCTCTCTCACTTGAAGGAGCCACTTTCATTTAGTTAATTATGCAATTAGTGAAAAGAAAGAAAATAGATGAAGTGAACCGATCTCCTATTTATAAGGTATAAGGTGTTGGACTTACGACTCTTGAACTTGAAGGTGGGATTGTACCGGTCGACTGAACGATGGGAGGACAAATCCTTTGAAGGGCGCCTATTTACTAACCTATTTTATTGGGCTTGCTTGGCTTTCTCTTAGCTTCCCTTCACTTGTCCCATATACTTCGAGCAAGAGGAATCGGGTTCGGGTGAGCAATGAATCTACTCGCGCTTACTTACTTTAGTGGTAGTTCGAGCTCGCTTCTAGTACCCTTACTGCTACTGCTTGAGTAAGCTCTCTCTCCCGAGCCTGCTGAAAAACTACAGGCGTAGGCTTTTTAGAGCTGAGAAACTAAAGGGCGCGCGCTTTGAAGCCTTTTTTTCAGCTGAACAAGAAAAAGATATGATATAGAAACAGCCCTAGCAACAGCAAGGAGCAATATCTCATCTTTCAACAGAAGGAAAGAACACCAGAACGATCTGTCTACCCCAAAAAAAAAGCTTCTGCTATCGAAGAAAACCGGAAAAGATTGGCTCGCCTCCTCCTTTATCCCCAGTTTAGAAACCTGCCCGCACGGAAATGAGGGATTTGATTCGAGACTTCTACTGCTGAGTGCCCAGCCCAGTTTGACTCTGCCGTCGTTCCTTAATCTAAATAGCGGAACAAGGAGCTCTGCGACCATCCCCCCTTTGGGGAAGCGAAGCAGGGCGTTCCACTTATCCCTTGAGTTACTTCCCTTCCCTGAGTTATAGGAGTTAGGGATGTTATAGATGTTAGGGAAGGGAAACGAGATAGGGAGTTAAGACAAGGATAGGGAAGTTAAGGATGTTAGGGAGAGATGGAACAAGATTGCCAGTTCCGGAGGAGTTCTTTATCCAGTGAAGGGAGAAGAGTTTCCATTGGTCCTTATTGATTGACAGTAGCAGGGTCTTTCTCTGTAGGCCCATTCCTGTGCTTTTCACATCAAGTAGGTCTCGATCTTGGTACCGGTAGTAGCATCAAAGAGCTTTCCCTTCTCCAGCGGATTAATCACATCGTGCAATTGCTCGGGCGAGATAATACGCATGGTCAATGGCCATACATTTCACGAAATAGCGATAAGGATCTAGTTTAAGCAGGCCGCTGAAACGCTAGGCAGAAGGAAGAATGGACCTACTAGCGCCAGAGAACCGAGTTGTCGGAAGGTCATCCGGGAGCGACCCTAAAAGCTTCCTACCGCTTGATGTCTAGTGGGCGGTGGAACACATATATCCACTAAGGTAATTTGCTTCCGCACTAATGACCAGGTGTCGGTAGCTCACGGTAGACTTTTCAATTAGCTTAACAGTTGCTATGTTAGGCACGGGTTTCTGTTCTGGGCATAAGCGGGTAACTAGTCTGTCTGCCACAAAGTTCGCTAGTCCGGGTGGGTTGGGGATAAGAATGGTCCAGGAGTTCCCATTCCCTGGCTCTTCTTCCCGTTCGATCTATAGATGGATCAGCATTCCAGTATCCGATTCCCTTTTCTCGGTCGGTTGGACAATTCAATTCCTTTATCGATTCGACCGCTTCATTCGCTCTTTATTTATTGAGCATATTGAGCATCTTTCTTAAATACCTTTTAATGTAATTATTAAGTAAGTATTATTTATATTATATAAAAAGAGAATATAAATAAATATAATATAAATAAACGTAGAGAAAGGGATTAATTGGCTAAAAGGTGGTGACAAGTTAGTTGTTAAGTAGTATGCCTTTCCTCCCTTCGGTCGGGCTTATGGCTTTCTCCTTCGGACCTTGTGCATTCATCATTGAGATTTCCTTACGCGCTTCTTCGATCTTGACATGCTTTGATTATATTTACTATCCAGCACCTTAATAGTCCTCTTCTTGCAATGGCCTTATCTCTCCCTGCAATGACTCAATCTCTTCTGCGTGCAAGGCTCGATCTCCTCACCGGGTAGAAGAAAATCTCTAACCAAGGCGTAGTTACAACAGGTAGCCACCTTAAGATTGATCCTCGAACCCTGCTGCTCTTGTTCTTCTCATCCTTCCAAACCCTACACGAACTATTTTTGTGTCCGAACGGGCTCAATCCAACCAATCCAAAGTCTCTGCAGCATCCCGGGCGGGGGGGAACTCCATGATAAAGCCCCACCTAACCTGTTTAGATTACCTATATCTCCTACACGCTCTCGACCTTATGCACCCTCAATCTGATCAATCTTATTTATGCATGCCCAACCGAAGCTTCTCCTTAAGCGATCAGCCCCAGACTCACAAGGAGACGAGGGTTAGGATCAAGGGCTGGTTAAACCCCTATGTTTTAGCACATGCGCACGCTACTTACCTAGCTTCGCTGCAGGGGACTGAACTTATCCCACTTTACCCTCGCGGAAAGGGGTTCCAGTCATTCAAACCACTTCTTATGCATTCCTATTGATAGCGTTCCATTTAGCTGCTTTTCTTGTGTATGCTACATGTAATAAGCACCTGCCTCCTTCTCCACAATCTCTGCGGCTAGGACTTGATTTGGATCTGAATCAACCGCCGCCTTCTGCACAGGTAGTACCTGATGAGTCTACTGAGTCAGCTTGGGCTAGGGAGAATTCCTTCCCCGGCATGGCATGATGCTTAAGTCTTGTAGTAGGGTCTTCTTATGGTAGCATTGATCAATTTATAGATGGTAGTTCGGTAAAAATGGTCACTGTAGGTCGGGACGTGACTCAATACAAGTAGTGCTAGTGGCCGTATGTAACTGGCTGGTAGCCCCACATAACACTTCCCAATGCTAAACAGGTTCAAGCGCCCAATACAGACCACTAGTGAAACACTGACGAACGGCGACCTTTCCTTAAAGGCTTGACGATCTAGGTGCAATACTAAGATTATGAAATTCCGTTCCGTCAGGGCCTTTAGTTACTCTGCTTCCGGCTGGTCCGCACAATTGGGTTCGCAGGTAAACAGCTGTCCTTTGCTTGGTGCCCGCTGGCTCTTTCTCGGTAACTGCTAATGTCTGCGTGCTTGTCTTACTGGCCGCTAATATGTACATGGCCATATAGTACTATCCCACTAGTGACTTTCTGCACATAACATCTCTTACTGGTAGCAGCGCTTCTTAGTGGCGGGAATAGGGGGATTGCTTCTTTTTTTCCAGCGCCTGCTAGCGCCAGGGGTAGATAAATTGATTCTTCTTGTGCGCCTTAAGGTATGGGTGGATCTGCGATTCCTGCGCCTGATGGTGGTTAATTAAGGGTGACAGACCCACGCCTGATGCTTCTTAATGACCTTCGCGTCGTCCTAGAAAGTGTAAGTTACATGATCTTATTTAAGCCTGCCCTCCCTTTCAGTAGTAAGGAAGCCTGCACCCCCAACATCAGTTCCAAATCCTATTGGCTGAGTGAGAGCATCAGTTTGAATTCGATATGACCATCAACAGCAAAGCGTGGCTTCTCACCCCGGGACACTAGGGCCCAAAACAACTCATCTTTAAGGCTATAAATCCGCCTTCACAGCGATCTGCTTCTTGATCTGAGTGGAAAGATGAGTATTCCCAGATGTGACTAGAGAATAGCCCAAAAGAGGCATGTCGGCATCAGCTGAGGAAAGGGTTGCCTTGGGGGGAAGATGCCAAAAGCAAGAATGTCGTTTTTCCAGCGAGGAGGTAGTCCCCAGTCACTCGACTTAGAAAGAAGGTTCTCTCGAGAAGGAATCACTCCTAGGCAAAAAGTGTACCTGCAGTAACTCGAGGAGGCACCCCTCCATTCACCTTTCGTTCCCATATGCATCGGCTTATTCTAAATCGACATATCCAGGTTCTCCCAACCAGCGTGACTCCTTAGTACTTACAGTGCATTAAGTACTTCTCCCCTTTATTGATTGCACAAGCTATCATAGTCTTAGTCGTTCTATGACACTAGTTGAGTCTTTTCCGCAATACATTTTTCCGTTGATTTAGTTGAGTTAGTCGAAGGAGTAAGGCCCCTATGAGAACTAGCGAAGCTATTGGTGGATAAAGATTCCTTCTCTTTAACTACGTAACTAACCCACTCTAAATCTCTTTAAACCACTGAAAGCTAGGAGTCAGGTAGAGAGTAGTCAGAGATGAAGTTAGAGTCGGCACCTCTAAGAGTGAGCGAAGCGAGGGGTGGATAATAGATCTTACCTTCTGTAACCACTGCAAGCCAATGTCAGGCTCCTTTTCGGACTTCACAGTACTGTCCCAAAGAGAAGAAGAGATCGGGTCGAAGAAGGCCA
>JAINRJ010000022.1:10000-20000 GCA_022113865.1 Chimonanthus praecox
TAAAGAGCTATAAAGAATCTAGAAGGGTCTTTTAAGAAGCCTTAAGGATAAAGAAAAAGAGAAGTAATAGGAGTCTAATAAGGATAGCTACCATAAGAACCGATAGAAGAGTTCCGACCAACAAGAGAAGAGATACAGTAACGAAGGAAAGCTACAAACTAGCTGTTTGTTAAGCGATCTCGATCTCGCTTCCGCTCCGGGCAGTGAAGAGAGAAGACGGAAACGGATTCTCTCTTGCTTTCGTTCCTCTATCCGTGGTAAGAGTGAATCCCTTTCGGTATCCTCACTTGATCTAACCTAAGGCTTTACTTACTTGATCCAAATCAGACTTCGTCCCCTCTCCTTTCAGTCGAGCTCTACTCCGTCCCCTTTTCTTCTTAAAAGCTGGAATAACTTTACTTTATCATTCCTCCCGTAGCCTCCCCTGTAATGTAAATTTTTCTCCTCCAGCTTTTCCATAAGAGATGAAGCTTCGTTCCTTTACCTGCGATAAAGCGGCTTAACACTCCTCGATAAGGCTCATCCTCTTTCTTCTTCGAGAATGCCTGAATCGTGAGACTTGTAGGTTCTGGTGGTAGAAGGCTATACAATATGTGACCTTCTTCACCAGGATAAGACAGCGAGAGTAAGAAGCCTCTTTATTGCTATGCATCAATTCCTCAAGATCAAATAGTTTGGAAAAAGCTTTGAACGCCCTTTCCTTAGCACAAGCGCTAAGCGATAATAATTCCTTTCCTTAATGTTGGATTAATACAACTAGTCCCCTTCTTCCAACATCAGGAAGCTACTGTGGATGCAGGTTAGCCGACGGCGACCTCCTCGGAAAACCATTCAAATTCCAGCCATGATGTGGGAACGTCGGCGGAAAAGGTTCTACAGTGATTACTGTGCATACTCAACAAGGATCCGTCCACTCAACACAACGCTCGATCACCACCGTCCAATCAGGGAACTGGGAGTAAGCAAAGTGAGGGCAAGAGGATCTGGAAGGGAAAGGCTATGAGTAATAGTTGCTTGTGACAATGGTTCCTAAGACGAGTTCCTCAAGAGTGCCTTCATAGAGCTGGTGGCAAACTTCAAAAGTGCATGAAACCCCGTATTTTGCATTAAAACAGGATTTGCCTTAAGGACAGGGCGGGAAGGAAGGATTGACTTACTTACCGGGAAGGTAAAAACCTAAGTCTTCTCCTAACCATAACAGCTCTTGCCTTCATGCCTGCCTCTACCTCCTTCGCTGCTTACTCCGTTCCTGGTGCTGATTCCACTCCGGCGTTAACTAACATCGGGAACCTTCATCGGAGAAGCGGGCCTAATCTAATAAAGGGTTGCGTTGCCTTACCCAAACGAGTTCAATGGCAATCCCCGTGCCAAGAAACTAACGTTTATCCTGCTCAATAGAATCCTGCCTAGCATATGCTGGCGTGGCTTAAATGGCCCTATTCTCCTATTCTAGCTATGCGAGAAGCTATGCTTGGAGCTTGCATTCCTCTTCCTCCTATCTTGTTACTGAACTAATTGTTTCCAAAGAGGGTCCGCTCTTCCTTTCTCTAGGTGAGGGGATTCTTCTCCTTCCTTGTCTCTTAGTTGAATATGGGGTCTTTAGCTTTCCCTTTCGTAGATTGTTAAGTCCAAAGGCAAGTAAAAGGCCCCGGTAAGACCGATCGGCTTTCCTGCTTATCTGTTCATTTCTCTAGTCTCAGACCATTCTTTCAGATGATTCTTTTAGTGAATTCCACGTGCAAGAAGGTCTGCTCTCTCTGGCTAGAGGACAGAGCCCTAAGGAATGCCTTCTGAGTAGCTAGTCTGAGTCTCTGCTATGGCCCTATCATAGGCAGCAGAGGCTCCAGACGCTACTTGTATCATTTGCAGGGTCTTCTCCTCTAGGTAAGAAGCAGGCTTTCAAGTGCTACTCTCCCTTTTCTACCCCAAGATCGGGACTTCCTTCCTAAAGTGAGGACAATGCCCCGGTTATCCCTATCCTGTCTGGGAGGAAGTCTTCCCTAGGGAGTATCTATAGTAGCTGTCTGTGCCTCTATCCTAGCTGCTAGTAGCTCTCTTCTTGGCTGGCTTTCTTCCTTTCCTTTGGGAGTAGGATGTAACTCCTTTCCTTTAGGTTTATAGCACGCTAGGAGAGCTAAGAATGGATTCTATCTCGCCATCTCTTGAGAGTCGCTCCTGTAGCTAGGCGAATAGGGCAGCTAGTGAAGTTCAGAGGAAAGAGAGGTGTAGTTGTAGTTGGCATATTTTGTATATAGATGACTGAAGCTGGAATCTTTTTCCAAGCCGCCTACGTACCCTTTTTCGGGGATCAAGGCCAAACGTTGTTCTCCTTCGTTGTCCGAGTGATGATTAAGCTGCGCCAAGAGAGGCTACATCGCCGCGCATTGTCCCCCCATTGATTCTCCCATTTTAGAGAAGGACAACGTACCCAAAGACTTTTATTTCAGATCAAACAAACCTTACTAATCCATGAAGGTTCGCTTGAAATCCATATATGTACGGGAATTTCGCCCCTCTCGTTATAAATAAAAAATAAAGAAATCCAGACAGGTTCGAAGTTCATTTCTATAAGGACGTTTATCCCGTTCCATTGATCCATAATTCACTTCGACATTCTTGATTTTGTATTCAATGAACTCCGATGCCCCCTCTCTGATGTTCTCAAATGGGGATTTCTTAATAATAGTATCTATGGCTTCCTCGTTGATGAGTAAGTAAAAGAGTGTTTCTTGGACTTTCAGCCTTTTCTCAAGAATCTCGACCTCGAAAGTCTCGAATTATAGGGCCGCTTCATAATGATTTTTACCCAGCTCCGCACCTTCATTTAAATAAGTTTGGACGGAGCGCAGGTATCCCCCCTCCTCCATTTGTGGGGGAATTAGATAGCCACATGAGGCTTCCAGTTGACGGATTCGCTGATACAAGGACGACTCCTCTTCTTGATGATCAATTCGAAACTGTGGAACAGGAACTGGGTCTTCGACTGCTTCCGCGGCGGCCCCTCGTTCTGATTCTACGTTTGCTTCTTCAAAAGAGGAAGAGCTCTGATCCTCTGATGGAGAAGGTTCAAGATCCGCTTGGGAACTTCGGCCGGAGCAGCAGCCTGCGGCGGCGCGGCCCCTTCCCCGGGTATGTTTTGATTATGGGCATCTGACCTTATGGCTGCTGTGGAGCCGTTCTTAAGGCTTTTATATTCAAAAAAGTATATTGTAATCGTAAAGGAAGGACTCTATCTTCTGAGCAAGCAACTAGCCGCAAAGATTGCTTTTATCTACGAGCGCCTACATAGTATCCGGCCTGTCACTCCTAAATTTCATTGCCTCGAGGCAGGACTTTAGAGTGGATAATCTTTCTTCCTTCTTTGCTTCGACCTAGCAGAGCGGATTCCCTCACTTGCACTAGTTCCAACTTCTCTCGTCTTAGTTCACTCTGCCTTCTTCTCTTTCCACTAATGGTAGGCCTTGCCCTTTGCTTACTCTATTTAATAGAATGGCGCTTATGCCTATTCCTCAAACAAAGACGATCACGCCCATCTCTTCAGAAAGAAAAGCCCTGCTACAACACAGAAAGGAGATATGGCCCAGAGAGAGTGCGCTTGTACAACACTGTCTTCGATGCTTTGAATAGCGTAGTCAAGTAGCCAGTCACTAGGAGTAGTAGGGCTATCGCTTACTCTTTCCCAGTTCCTAGCTCTAAGAATAGGGTAGGGGAGGAAGAAGAGGTATTTCTTCCTAGGTAGAAAAGTCAGGCATACTACAACTCCTACTACTACTAGAAAGGTAGAAAGGCATAAAGCAAGGTAATCAGGAAAGGAAGAACGTAAGAAAGTCAGTCAAGCAGAAAAAGAATAATAAGGAAAGGAAGAAAGACACTTCGTACCTTTTAAGCTCCTCTAGGTCCCACTAGAATGAAATGAGTGCTTCTACCCCTCCGCTCCGTATGGCCAGTAGTTGACCAAACGGAGGGGTTTGCACATCTACTTTTTCTTTTTTAAATAGGTTGGTTGAGCTCATTCTCCTTTTTATCTTTAACATTTTTGCATCGAGGCAATCCGTGAGACTAGCAACTTGGCCCATTTGATTGTGGCATCACGTTAGATCTGAGAAGAAATAAGCTTGTGGGTCTCACGATGGGAGCCACGATCAGCAACAAGGAAAGCCACGGCAGATCTCAACAGGCTGCTATAGAGGCCTCACGAGTTGATCAGAGAGGACCTGCGCAGGCTTGTAGACTCGTGACGCAACACGACTGAACTCGTTGGTTCACGAAAAAACAGAAGTTCACCTGAGCCTGCGATAGCAAGAGGAACCATAGACAAAAGAGAATAGAAAGGAGTTAATGAACAGCAGCCTTTGTGAGAAGACTTGCTGAAGCAGATCCTCGCGGTAGATGTCCCAGTGACGTCAACTCAAGGAACATTCGAGGGGGCCTTCACGCTGCACCCTAAAACTCACTTTAGTTTCTCTTGCTTGCCACAATCCTTTGTATGATAAAGTAACACCAACCAATACTAGCAGAGCAGGGACTAATTCCTCGCTTGCAACTACTTGCTTACTTGTAGGATTGTTTCTCCCTCCACTACGCTTGCTTAGATTGGACTCATTTCAAATCCTCTGTTTGTTGCCCTTAGCGAAAATTCATGTTGGTTTGAGGCTTCCGTTGATTTTCTCAATTTGTGGGTATAGGGGGGGTTAGGCGTTCGTTAGGCGGCAGGATTAGTTCCACAATTGGATGATAGGGGCCCTTGTTGATCTATACGATCGACCCCGGACGTACCCATTCGATTCGCCGCGTGGGGAACCGGGTAACCAAAGTCACGATCAGAATAAAAAGGGAAGTTCGCTGGGTAACTCACAGAGGTACTGGTTCAAATCCAGTTCGTGACATGGTCATCTCGATGAGAATAAGAGCAGCCGGTATTGGACGAAGGGGAAGCAGCCCCAACCACTTACAACATAGGGGGCTCGGAAGAGAGAGCTGTGGATGAGCCGGACGTATCGGTGGATACCGCCCGTAATACCGGATATTAGTGCGGCGGGAAAAAAACTGTATGCATGAGAAGCCGTCCATTCCCGATAATCTACCTATCCGACCTTGCCTTCAGCCTAGCTGCCTTGTCTTAGCTAGCCCTTTCGGACTAGCCTTTTTAAGCTTTCTCGCTTCCTCCTAAAGGGGAACACCAGCTAAGGCACTAATAACAGCAACAGAAAAACCTCCCCTATCTTTTAAAGCTTCTGCCTTCAGACTTGCCTTGCTTTCCTGCCCTCGGCCTTCAGACGGGATGCTCTAGTTGCTGCTGCTCTTAGCTGAATGCCTTGCTTCGCCCTACAGCTAGTGGAGACAACGACTAATAAGATTGACGACAGGAGAACACCTTGGCTTTACGACTTTTCTGTTATTACTAATTCTTCCCTTCTTTCTAGGCCTGGACTAATGCTTCCTTATGTCTGCCATTCTAAAAGGATGTCTTCAATTTAATCAGCAGCCAAGGCCAAGACCAGAAGAGAGAGTCCTACCATCACGAGGGATTCGAGATAAAGAGATGGCAAGCCGGAAGGACGACGGGAGATGATCGTTCGGACAGGAGACGTGGAATAAAAACCTAGCTCCAAGAAGAAGATACTACCCTATCTTTCCCTTCTGGAGGCTTATTTACTGTTTTTTCCTTGAGTTGCCCACGACCCTCCTCAACCACCTTACCCTTGCCTTTCCTCCGCACCATAATCCAATCCCCCTCCTGAACCGCCTCACTACTCCCCTCATGCTGAGTCGAAAGAGAAGGCTTACTCATCTTAGGGCAAGCAGAAGAAGAATGCCCAAAGACCTTACAAGAATTGCACACGGAAGGAATCCAATCATACTCTGCATACACCCTTAGCCACTGGCCATTATCACCTAGTAGATCAAACTCCTTGACCAGATTCTTTGCGGCATCCACCTCAACACACACTCTGGCATAGCTAATTCTGCGCCTCGAAGCAGTCATCTTATCAGTATACAAAGGCCTACCAACCGCACTGGCTAGGTGGCTGAGGCCTTGTGCAGTCCAATATTCTAATGGAACCCCGTACAATCTCACCCATAGAGGAATTTTACGCATCTCCTCCTTGAGTAAGGATAGGGGACGGAGTAGAGCTCGACTGAAAGGAGAGGGTAGGGTGCCACTTCTTAAGAACCAGCGGTCTATTTGCCATGTGCCAGGGAGCTCGGTCAAGCACCCATTCCATGGCTTCCCTATCACGGAACTTGAAGAAAAAATACCCGTTTTCAGCAGATAAGACCTCATCCAGCCTATCATCACTCCACAGCCTGTGTGCTAGGGTATTAACAGCCGAATAAGGCAGTTTCTGGCCTACGAAGTGGCCTACCAAAGTATTCTCCCACTCAACTTTCCCTTCGTCCGAAACACCTTTCGGAGGAACAACTTGAATCCTTCCATTATCCACAACAGGTTCAACAAAACTAAGGTGTTGAGGGCCAAGAGGATTACCTGAAGGAGCATCCATGGAAGCCCTAGAGGAGGAAAAAGAATACCTGCATAGCTGGAGCTCTTAGGACGAGCAGAAAAATCCACATTCAGATTAGATGCAGCAATTGGGCCAGAAGAACCGGGCCGAGCCTTGGAAGGGGGCTGGCCTATAGAAGAAGAACCAGGCCCAGAATGTTGATCCGTACCCACTTAAGAACCCCCAGCTGGATCACACGGTTTAGAACCCAAGACAAGGCTGTCTGAAAGCTTGCAATAATCAGAGATACCATTCGCACCAGTAGGCACGTTGGGGCCATACGCTGTGAAGCCAGGAACAGCCCCCCGGACCACCGTGGGGGAAACACGGCCTCTTCCCCCTCTGGCTCCGAACCTAGCTCTGCCAGCCCTACCGCTACCCCCTCTAGGCGGAAAGACATTCCCTCTGCCACCCCCAGCGGTGGAACCACTGTTCAGCCTAGCCCTAACCTCAGCTAACTCACTCCTTAGACTATCAACAACGGCCAAGAGGTCCACAGAGGACGGTGGGCCAGGAACACTCACACCCTTCGGGTGTGCCTTGGGCCACAGACACATCAACGGGAGGCAAAACACCAGCAACAGGGTCGGAGTTGGAAGAGACCAAGGATGGGCCTTTAGCACATGCGGACTCACCACCAGCAACAACGTTTTCAACACCCAAAGGGGGGCAATCCCACCAGCCAACGGAGAACTAACAGGTTTCCCACACAAATCAACAATTAAGCAACCATCACCCACTGGGGTGCACGGCATATCAGCCTCCATACCACCAGCAAGAAGAAACAAGACGGAAAGCTCCAAGAACAAAGACGCAAGAAACAGGGGGGAAGGCACGGGAGGCGACGGGTGGGAGGGGGAGGAGATCTCAACCCCTCCCTACCCTCCGGAGACCTCCATTCAACTTCGAAGCCACCACCGAGTTACCCACCAACAGAGGAAAATCGATCTGCCTTCAGCCGAGCAAGGTGCGCAACCACGCGCTGTCACGCGCCGGTGAAGGAGCGGCAGAACAGTGCAGAGCAGAGTGTTTTCTCAGAGCGTTTTCTCTCTCCTCACATCAGCAGGTTCATTGCCCAGCTCACACCCATCTGTGAGCCGATCTTTAAACTGCTCAGAAAGAAGACCCCGCCTTTTTTTTTAGAAAAGATAGACAGAAGGAACGAGGATTGCCAAAAGGCGTTTGACAAAGTGAAGAAATATCTAAAAATCCTCCCATCCTGGTACCGCTAACGCCTGGTCGACCTCTCCTGATGTATCTGTCAGTAATGGAAGCATCCATGAGTTGTGTCCTTGGTCAGCACGATGAAACGGGTAGGAAGGAAAGAGCCATATACTATCTCAGCAAGAAGTTCACTGATTATGAGACAAGGTATACGGTTCTAGAAAAGACCTGTTGTGCTCTTACATGGGCCTCGCAACGCCTACGCCACTACATGTTGAACTATACCCATGCTGATTGCAAGGATGGACCCGCTAAAGTATCTCTTTGAAAAGCCAGCCCTCACGGGCCGTACAGCAAGGTGGCAGATGTAACTCTCAGAGTTCGATATTGTGTACGTCACCCAGAAGCCCTAAATGAGTAAGGCAAGGGGCAGGCAATAGCAGACCACCTGCGGATCATCCCGTGCCTGACTATGAGCTTTATTTTATTAGTAAGGGGACGAATTTCCTGGACGAAGCTATTCTATTTGCGGTAGGCGAAGAAGAAGACGAAACTCCTCATGATTGGCAAATGTTCTTTGACGGTGCAGTAAATCAGAACGTAAATGGAGTTGGAGCAGCCCCTTTCTACATGCTATCTTAAAGCTCGCCAAAAGGAGCCCATATTCCCATAGCTGTCAAGTTGAGGTTCTTTTGCACAAACAATATCGCAGAATATTCTGCGTGTATCACAGGCGCTTCAAAGAAGCGCCCTCGACTTGAGAATCAAGAAGATTTCTGTATATGGAGATTCGTCACTTATCATCTTTCAGACAACTGGTGATTGGAAAAACCAAAGATCAGAAGCTCATTCCCTACCATCAGTATCTGGAAGATATCAGCCTAAAGTTCAGACGGATTACCTTCCATTATCTGTCGAGGACGAAGAATCAGTTTGCTGACGCATTGGCCACACTAGCTTCCATGATCAGTAGAAGGTATTGATATCCGGCCAATAGAGTCGACGAATCGGATTGAAATCAGTGTGAAGAAGAGTCATGCGAGGACTAATCAAGCACAGCTAAATAGTAGTCATGTCCACAAAGAAAGGAAAAAAGATCGTCAACGCTTCCAACGTCCGTAGGAACTAAGTAGGAAGTTGGGCCGGAACTAGAGGACTCTGTGAGACCCCATTTCCTGTCTACCTCTCTGAATCCTTAGTTTTCGGAGCAGTAGAGACTCACGCTTTAACCGCTTAAGCCCTTGTTCTGAAAGAATTTCCTGCTTCCTCGAACTACTCCTCTGATAACCTCCATGAAGGCCTTCCCCTGCTCCCCAGTGACTCGATCGAGGGCTTATTATGTTGTTGGAAACAACTCCGGTCGATCCATCGCTAATGTATAACCTTTGAAACGCTTTCATTGGAACTTCCTTTCGGTGGAAGTTCACTTCACAACCACCTTTTCTTCGGGAAGGCATATAAGGAAGAAAGACTGTTCATAGAATAGATCGGTAAAGACCTTACTCTATTTATTTCTTAAAAGAAGGAAGATGGGCAGAAGCTTACTCTTCTATAAGGGAGGCGAGGAAAATCTCAGCCTAGAGCAGTCTTTGTTCCATGTAGTTTCAGGCTCAGGCATGGATTTCGTCTCTTCTTTTGTTTTGTTGCGGATGATCGAAGCCTAGCCTAGGAGGATGACTCTGTATAGGGCTAAGAGGACTAAAGCATGGCGTAGGCAGCGGAATACCCGACAAAGAAAACCGCTGTTCAAGCTATCTCACCCGGTACGAGACCAGAGGAAACTGAAACGGCAATTGGTAGCCCAAAGACCAGCCTTAGAATTGGGTTTTTTGGGATTTACTTATTAGATAAGGATCGGCGCTAACTCTGAATCAGAAGAATCAGAGGTGTAACCAGGGAATGAATATTGTGGACCTAAATTCCACTTAAGGACCAAGACAAGCGGAGGGAACCCCAGATCCTGCTGAGGCAGAGGAAGAGGAATAGATCTCCGGCGAGCTTCCTCGATAAAGAAAGGAAAGCAGGTAGCCGCCCATGGCAGTATTGTTTGCGGGTGTACGATCTAATCCTAATCCTATACCCGCGGGAGGTTCGGGAGGTGAAACTTCCTGTTGTTGAGGGGATTGAACTTCAAGCAGTAGGGACCGAAGCGAAGTCTGTTGCTGTTTGTTCCCTTCCTGGGAGTCAACTCCTCGCTAGTTTGTCCAGAAATCTCTATTGTATTGTCATTTTCCTAACAATTAGTAGAAAACCGCTTTCAAGCCATACCTCATAGGTAGCCATCCATGAAGGCATGAATGGAAGACTCAAGGGAAGACTCCTAGCTCCCT
>JAINRJ010000121.1:0-131212 GCA_022113865.1 Chimonanthus praecox
ACTTCTCAGATTAAGATGTCACAACCAATAGAAAATTATATATTCACGAGTGTATTTTTTTTATGATGGCGAACTCTTAAACCGCAACCTTTTTCTAAGTACGAGGCTCTGAGTCGTTCTTGAGCGAGTTAAAATTTAAATCATACATTTACAAGTGTTAGTTCTTATTAGATTTTAAATTATTTTTAAGTTTAAAATAGTAGTATTCATTAATAGATCAAAATAATTTTTAATGAAAGAGGAGCTGTCCCATAAATTTATTCCAAAGTTTGCGTAATCTCCACGTAGACGTACACTTATGTGCAGACTGCATGGTAAGAATCTTTTGTACCTTTCAATCTCTAAAGAAAATAAAAACACGACACATTACATAGACAACGTGGTAAGAATTTTTTTTTTTTTAACAAAAAAAACACAGTAATGGGATGCTGAACGGATATACCGTGAAACAGAAGGTTGCTGAATTATTAATTAAAAGAAAATAAAAAAGATAGCAATGAACTGGGGTTGATTTGTTTTCCTATTAGAAAAGAAAATCAATAAAGAAGGCCGACGGGGCCGGCCAATGATAGATAGGCATGCTTGTATGGTTACAAGTTACAAACGAGTTGAATTGAAGGTTTTCTAAGCAGAAACATTATATTAAATGGGCAAGATTATAAGGATAAGCATATAAAATTTGCCGCCGTGTACTCAACGACCACACCAAGGTGTCATTTTTAAATGGAAAAAACTCAAAATTGATTGCCTGTAAAGTAGGCCAAGGCCAAAAAACAAAGTAATAAAAACCCAATGCAATCCAATTTGTTTTGACCTAAACAACGATTTGCAATTACAAACTGTAGTTAGTTGTGGGTTGGCAGACCAGGATTGTCTCATAGGCCAGAGCAAACCTAGCCTGTTCCTGGAATACCTAATAGAAAGGACTTGTTTGGTTTGGTAGCAAATTCAAAATGTGAAGGGACATGTCATGCCGGCAAAACCATCTCAAGTCCTGAATGGAAAATAATATTGTAAAAACTAAAAAGAACTTGTTTAGTAGAATTTGGAATAAAGTGAAACAAGCCTGTTATTCTTCTACTCTCACACTTTACAACTATACTTCTTTGTAAATTGTAAGAGAATACAATGGAAGAGTTTTCTGGATACAACCCATCTAAAGTAAACCGGACCAGATCAATGGTTCAGATCTCATGAAATTGTGGCATGATCTGATACAACGTCATGGCATGCCCATTGCATGGTTCAGAAACTGGTTTCGGCCTCAGTACTTTTTTTTAATCTAATTTTAACTCAATCCAGAGTTAACCATCGCAGTTGTTAATAGACAAATCAACCGATGATAAAACATCTATCATCATTAAACAGTTTCTTACCACCTCTCACCACCATATTCATAAACGAACATTTTAAGGTGTTCATCACTTTCAACCATTCTCCCAAAAATGTATAAAAAAAAAACCCCCACAGATGTTGTAACCGAGAAACATGTGGTGTCAAATTGATCATGAGGTCGACCAGAGTGCTGGTTACGTTACAACATGGCAAGAGGGCTTGATTGGGACTGAGGTGGACAGGATACAATACCAGCTTCCTGGATTAAATGAGGGGGTAATGATTTTCACACCAGCAACTTTGATAGTTGCACACCATAACAAAAGGAAATCTCATTATTACCCTTTTTCTTCCCCTCATTTGAAAACAAGTTACACTTTAAATAACAAAGGGTAATAATGAGATTTCATTTTGTTATGGTGTGCAACTATCAAAGTTACTGGGTGTGAAAATCATTACCCTAAATGAGGTCATTGAGGAATAAGAATTATATCTGATGCAGGGTCGGCACATAAATTTTGAGAGTTCCATTAGTTCCCTTGCATATTCCATATTCAATTTGCCAAACGGAACCTAAAGAATGGAGCTGAATGGAATCTCATACGTTTCAAGTCATAGCTTATATTGATATCAGCATCATGCACAGCTCATCGCTAGACATATGAATAATTAGTGCGAGCTTCTCTCCAGTCCCCACCAATGTCTCTACTCCATTCCAAATTTGAAAAGATTGTCCTCTAAGTTAAAAAAAATCCATTGATATTAGGTAAAAAGCACTCCATATTTGAGAAGATCATACCATGTCATCAATGATGCTACACAGGATTATCCTACCGTCTCATCCCTAATTCGCCTACAATTCACTTGTGGATTCTGCTAAAGCACAAACGGTACTATAAACTACTTTTCATTAATCACATTCTTCGTGTCTTAACACTGGTAAAAGAAAAAACACTAGAAATTCCCACCTAAAACCAACCTCATATCTGGATGTAAGCTTAAATGGATCAATCATTTGCATCCAAATCACTGTCGTTCTACTAATTTTTAATCATAATGTTAATTAATTAAACAACTAAAGCATGTGAAAACAGCTCATCAAAAATCAAAACAAAATTATCTTTCCCAAGCAGAAGGTGCATCCACACAATAAAAACTCAAGTCAAACGGCTAATTAGAAAAAAAATAAATCACTTGAGTGGAATGAACCTAGATGAGTGGGTAGCACCAATACCAGGCCTTCCATGCTTCACAGGCTTGTAGGAGATTGAGAACTCTGCCAGGTAATGGCCAATCATTTCAGGCTTGATTTCAACTTGGTTAAATGTTTTGCCATTATAAACTCCAATGATGCTTCCGATCATTTCGGGTACTATAATCATGTTCCGAAGGTGCGTTCTAACTGGTTCAGGCTTCTCACCAGGTGGGGCCTCTTTTTTCTGTTTCACCAACAGATGGTAGTCAATGCCCAAATGTTGATTCAGATGGAAGAAATGACGAATTGAGAAGAACAGCCAAGTAAAAGAAATCTCAAAACAGCACAAGGATCAGAGGAGAATGCATCAAATAAGCCAATTGACATCATGTGTGCAAAAGAGAAAAAGTGAATTACTTTACAACACTATATAACTGAATGAGTTTACGAATCAATAAATCCATCAACTAAAGAAGCCTATTTATAATTCACAAATAACAAAAACCAAGTCACAATTTTCAATCTGTGAGACTAATCGTTTGGTAATGCAGATTACCATTTACTTAATGAGCCTCATTATTTAAGTCGCATTACAAGAAAAACATAAATTCAATAAAATCCAAAAATGGCTAAGAGCCAAGAGCATCCTACAAGAGAGAATATCATTGATCTGATGAGCATATCATGAAAGTAAGGGAAAAGAAAACATTAAATCTAACAAAATTCAACATTGAAACAAGATCTTCCAATCCGAGCATCATCAGGTCCCAGTACTAATTGACAATTTTATTGAATACAAAAATGATATAAAAATTCCCAACCAAGTATAACCAAGTAAATGAATCACCGAAGCACTCGTCATATTCTCTCATTTTTCAAAAGGATCATTGTGCCATTCAATTGTGTAACACCCGCACCCACCTAGCTGTTGCTGGGCATGTGGGAAAGAGTCCCACATCGCCCAGATAGTTGAGGGATGTGGGGGTTAAAAAGAGAGGAGAGCAGCACACCTCGATAAGAGGCCTTTTGGGCCTGGCCTTGTGGGCTGGGCCCAAAGTAAAACCTTGAGGGCGTGTGGCCCAAAGAAGACAATATCTTGTTGAGTTGGGTCAGATCGTGACAAATTGTCACACCAATCACAATAGTAAAAAAAATTTAAGGGGCGACTAAAGTAGATTTTAATCATAACTTGATTGTCTTGCCTACTTCAGGAGATCTGTCCCCCCCACCCCCCGTGTTCTTGCCTCAAATTAAAATTTTAAAAAACATATCAAAAGAAAGAAAGAAATTTTGATGTAAGCCATTTCAAGACCAAATCTAATCATGAATGGCACATGTTGGTGCAAGAATAACAGCAAAAACAAAATTGGAAAATACAAAAAGCAGGGCAAAAAGCATATGCATATATCTAAAATAAGCATGAATAATGTATGCACACAGGTATCATTTTGCTAGAATGCAAGAGATTAGAAAAACGAACCATAAAAAGGGCACAGAAGATGCTCAGACATTAAAATTAAAAGAAAATAAATTTAAGGAATTAAGAGTGTAGTGTCAAAAAAATGGTTCATTAAAAAAACTGGTGACATGATCTACCACAAGATAGTAACTCATCCTAATACTAAGAGGGAATAATATACAACAAATAATTAAAACTTAAAAAGAACCACAAAATTTCGTCAACCTAAAATCAAACAACTTCCCCCTCAAGTCATGATGTAGAAAGTACCACTAAGGCCACTCATAAGATTAAAATTCAACAATTGAAAAACACCTTGAGTATAAAAACACAATCATTACTGGTAAAAAAATCCACTCATCTCCAGAGTGCATTGATGATAATATGGCCGCCATTATCAATAGAGATACTCTTGGTCAACAATTCAAAAATTCCAATAGTTTGAAAATATTTTCATAATTGTTTTTTCAAAGAATCCACTCATATCCAGAGTACATATGATGATATATGGCTGCCATTATCAACGCTCTAGGTCAAGACGTGTAAAAAGAAAATTACTGGAACCTCGAAGGCAAAAAAGACCTATTTTTTGAAATTAATTATTCTCACATAACACCCCATGTCACACATATTCTCAGTTGCAAATTTTGGACTAAATAAAAATATTTAGCCCAATTTTTCCTTTCCAGGCCTGTCTGAAATATACAATTTTAGAATATATTGGCTGTTGTAGAAATATCCGGCAAAAATATTGAATATCATATGGGACTACAAATTTTCTCCCAGCCAAGGTCCCACTAGATATAAGGTAGCATCATGGATAGTAAAAAATTATTTTCAAATTTTATGACACCAAAACACCCCCCCCCCCCCCCCCCCCCCCCAAAACACACACACACACAAAGAACTAAACCCATTACAATTTTTAAACTTCCTATATCACCTTAATCACCTGGCTAACATTGTCAAATTAAGCCAAGTTTTTTTATCCATGGAATATTGCACTCTATCTTTGCATCTAGTGCATACCACATATCACACCTACGAGTTATGTACACTATTGAATAACAATGTACCGCTGTGCTTGAGTTTTCCCTATTGAACCCTCTAGGGAGGAAGCAGAGGATCCATGATAGTAATTTAGCTCCCATCCACATACATGTGCACATCCCATAAGCCCACCTTTAAGTATTTTGTATTATTTCTGGAGGTATAAAAAAGGTGTGGGACTCCCATCATAGGGCGGGCGCTGATTTGTAATGTGGGAAGCCCGAGAACTGGACCAACATGGGTCATGATGTGTGGGTGCACACCTAATCATATCCCATAATACAATCAACATATTCTTATTTATATGCAAAATCAGTAAAAATTATACAGAAGAAAGATACAAAACACAAATAAATTCATTATAGTAATAATATAGGGTTTCGAGTCCAAGGTAAAAAAACACCACCCAAAATAGAAGTAAAAAAAATTATACAGAAATTAGCATGAAATGATTTTGATATCTAAGCATTTTCCATGATAAAAAAGCAAAATGAAGATGTCATTCAACTTCATCATGCCCCACCGAGTATCTCAATTCAACAACCAATTTTCCTCATTATTTTCAGTTAATCCTCATCTTGAAAGGATATTGATATTCAAGCATTTTCAATGATAAAAAAGTGGGCTCCACATGTAAAAAATAAGTCAATCTTACTCCAAGATATTACGAGGTCAACTCATCAAGAGAAACAATATAAAAATTAAAAAGATTGACCTCATGCAAGCTGTGGAGAGATGACCTAATTTTGGGACCAACTTTTCAGCATGAAAAGAATCTTAGCATCCATTCATGACCAAATTGTTTAGGTGGGGGCTACTTTCCATGATACAATTAGATCTCAACATCCCTCTATAATAGGCCAAGTCATGGTCTATCACCTATCATGAATGGATGTTGAGATCCAACAATTTAGTATAATAAAAAATGGCCATACATTTGAAAAATGGGTTGACCCCACCATGACATTATGGGATCAACCGTCAACCTGATACCCATGTGACCATTAGCAACCAATACCAAATTGATTTTGCCGGTTGCACATGGAAGCCCATTTTACTATCTAATGGCATTTATACAGCATTTGTTCCATGGTTCAAAATATTAATAAACATAAAACGTGAACCAATTGACACTAAACAAATAAACTGAAAGTGATACCTTAAAATATGTATCAACTATCAACAAAGTACCGAGTACCAATGTTATTATTGGTGGCTAATGATAGAGACACCTCCTATTTTTTTATTACTAAAGCCACTTCCTACCTAAAATGGTAAAAACCACCCAATCTTGACTATGTAAAGATTAAAATTGTCTTGGTTTTTTGCCATTTTTTAGTAGGAGCTGTCTCCAACATCAAAATAGAAGGTAGCTCTATCATTAGACATGTCAATGACAAATATCAAAGACTAGATATCCATTCATTGAGCTAGTTTGCATTTTCTTTTCTTTTTTTTGAATTTCTCCCACTACCATGTGTTCTTGGACAATGTACCACATCTATATGATTCTCCTGCAACCAAATAGTTCATATGGCAGGTTCTTCCAGACAGTGATTTTAATCTTGCACATTTAGTGTGTTTCACGTATAGGTCTGTGACAATGCAAACATTTTTTGCATGTTAAGTTTCCATCAAATTATGACACGAATTAGAAAGGATTGCTTTGAAACATATGGCAAATTCATTAATGCCTTTAGAAACTAGATCGGACTGGTCATCTAAACTTAGATTGGCAGGATTTATCAGGTTCATATTTCTGCTCTGCCTTGCAAAAAAATGTGTGGTTTTATGTGCTTCACCTATCTGATCAGCCACTTTTCCATGAACAGGAATATCAGAAGAGTATCATTCTCTCCCCCTGTGAATAAATCAGGGTTTGGAAAATCCATCTAAATCAACCTACGATTTTTCTTATTGACAAAAGCAAATCTACGACTGAATGCATAATCAAACTTTACTGATTACTAAGAATCAGTAACTATTTTTCTTTTGGTATCAGTCCTACCATGTCTTTTTAAGTTATTTTTGTAAGAGATTATTTTCATCTTTATTCTATATACTATGGCTGATTCCACTTATTTAAGAATCTGTACAAAACATGGACTCAAAACTCTATTGTTTAAAACACTTTCGGAGGCTTTTTACAAGAACCTCTACCACAAATGGTAAGGACTCATTTTTAAAGCCTAGAGGTTGTGGGCTCAAGTCCATTGGGCATTAAATAGGCATGCCGCACGACCATGGAAACAATTTGCCAAATAAAAATATAAAGGTCAACCCCAAATTGATGGGATAAATGACTTGACTAATGACGTTATAAAAATATAAATGTCAACCTCAAATCGATGGGATAAATGGCTTGGATAATGTTGATATGAGAGACCATTATGATTTAGTTGAACATAATACAAAGGTACATGACATACATGACCATAGGAGGGGAACCTAGTGTCGTATATCTGTCAAATTGAAAACAAACATGAAAATTCAAGATTTTCAATATTTTGGTGTAATTGGATTTTTTTCATAATTTATTGGAGTTAAAGTTTTGCACCAATGCAAACAATAAATGATATTATCAGACAGTTCATACCATGTGTTTATAAAAGGACAATACATCAACCAATACCAATAGTTTAAGCTGTGCATGTATCCCGTAACTAGTGAGAGTCAAGCTAGTGACACTCATATCAAGACTCCATCTACTACTAATAGAACATCCATTTTTTTTACTTTGATTTCGATAAGTTTTCATACAACTACATAAAAAATTAATGAAAAAATCATATGATGATGCATCAACCCAATATACAACCTAAAAAGAGCATGTTCCAAATGCCAATCACTCTCAAATTTGTCTAAGCAATCAATTAAACAGGACGTTTAAATCAACTATACATTTGCCAAAGAGGGACATAAACCACAAGGTCTACACTTTTATGACATAGAGGTTGCACCATAGATGAGCACTTGTCAAGAGCGGTGGAAGGCAACAAAAAAGTTTACACTTTTTCTAGCTTCCACCACCCCCACGCCCCAAAAAAATGATAATAAATATGTGACTAGTTATAAATAAAACACTCTTAGCCAATCAGATCAAAGACTAAGAAATAGAAACATTTTGTCACAAAAGTAATTGGGTATAATTTCACTTCAAAGCCTAAGATAATAGGACAAAAGGCATTTTCTAATAAAGACAATTCTTTACAAGCTACTTTGATACAAGTAGGTTACAATGATGATCAATTGTTTGATGCATGGATGGAAATAAGCCAATTAATATGGATATATATAACCTTACTTTTGTCGCTTCTGAGTAAGAGTATAAGTATTTAGCATCTGATAAAACCATAGAATTTTAGATCAAAACTAAACTTCTACATATGCATTTTTAAAGATAAAACTAGACTGATATATGTTGACTGTATTTATGAACATCAACCTTTAATCTATCGATATGTATTTATCCACATAACAAGTTCCAATTTTAAAAACTAGACCAGAAGTTAACACGGAATCAGCTAGTGCTTGTGACAAAATAAAGTAAAAGGCAGAAAAAACCACTTAAGGGTTTGTCAGAGGAGGCCAAAATTGGGCACCTTTGATTCTTAATTGAAAATCAACCAAAAGAACTCCAAATAATAATAGCAATATGATAAGAATAACAACTAACAACATAAAGCAAACAAGAAATGATATCGAGAGCACATACCGCCTTGCGCAGCTTCTTGATCAGAGCCATTGGCTTCCGCTTCAAACCACGTTGAAACCTGCCAAAGGCAAAAATAACAAATAAATAAAAACAAATAAAATGTTATTAGGTCAACTGCCCGTGCATAAACATGCCACCATTTTACCCATGTCCAAGCCATGAATTGACTATGCCAAGCCACATCAATTACCACTCAGTCAATATTTACACACTCTTTACAAGATAAAAAAGAAAATGAACCCTTACATCAACCATCCATTTACACCCTTTGTTGCCACTGCTGCCATAGCAGAAATAGAAGAATTGGCTTTCTCCCTACCAGCTATGGATAACCTACACTGATTAAACCTAGTATGGGTGCCATCCTCATGATAATCCAAACCCACGCATGTCATCCATCCCCAGCCAGCCCAACTCCACATGCAATCATTTTTAACCCATTCAACCTGTTGAAACCATTAGATTCAACTCTGACAACATGAAATCCATGGACCTATTAGTCTTCTGGCCCAAATATGAAGAGTTATGTTGATCTGACAATCTGATGGACCCCCGAATTCACAGTCCAGTATATTTCAGGTCAGTTGCATGTCCAAAGTATAGATTGGCAGTATTACGACCCAGTTGATAGAAACACAACTGTATAGAAAAATGGCAACGACGTAAATTTAAAGGAATGAGAGTGTAAAATAAGAACAAAACCTTCTGCGAGCTCGAGCATGGAAGAGCTTGACCAGCTCGTCCGTGGACATGTCGAGGAGAGCATCCAAATCCACACCTCTGAAACTGAACTTCTTAAATGTTCTCCTCTTTGGCTGCCCTGTCGCCACATCGGCATCCACATCCGCCTACCCAAACATGATAACAGTGAGAACAACCTTCCATTATCTATACAGACGTGCAAAGAGAATCGAAAACATACCATGACTTGAAGGGCGAGAAAAGAAGTAGATTCCTGCAAACAGAAGAGCAATAGAG
Organism: Chimonanthus praecox; assembly: GCA_022113865.1. Classification (NCBI taxonomy): domain Eukaryota; kingdom Viridiplantae; phylum Streptophyta; class Magnoliopsida; order Laurales; family Calycanthaceae; genus Chimonanthus; species Chimonanthus praecox. Next base: position 9,733 of record JAINRJ010000121.1, read on the forward strand.
AAATGGCGGATGGAGGCTAGGGTTTGGGAGGCCACTGCCTCTGCTACTATTTATATGCTCGACTGATAAGACCCAAATTTACCGAATCCTCCCTTCGATTCACCCGCTGCCGGGAAGGGTCGGATTGCGATAGATACATGGGTAAGCGGGTTTGAGTAAATCTATTTATTTCATTTTTATATGTATTTTGATTCGTCTGATCAAATATATATACACATGCTTGATAAATTTTATTTTACTAGAGAAATCTGTAGACATTTTGATAAAAATAAAGATTAGTTTATTTTATAAAATATGTTTAAATGGGTAAATGGGACAAATGAGTAATGAAATAGGGTTAAATAAATAAATAAATTTAAATGATTTTTTAGAAAAAAAAAAGAGTAAAAATACATGACTTTTTTATTTCTTTATTATTATCAGTCGTAACATTGTGAAGTGTAACGAGGGTGAAATACGTCAACCCGTATAAAAAAAAGTCTAATTTGCAATTACAGTATTTGCACTTAAATTGAATTTATATATACTAAAATTATTTAAAGTCAGACTCAAATTATAAAAATAAATACGAACTTAAATAAATATTTAAATTTTTGAGTCCTTACTCAATTTAATTGTAAATAAATTAAATGTTAATGAGATTAAAATCTAAATCACGGTCCTCTTCACATTATACAATACATCACCATGATTATAAATCAAATTTGGAAGAAGAAGAGTGATGATGGAATTTTGTAAAATGATGAATTTATAATAAATTTTTTTTTTTTTTTAATTTACATGGGGGAACCATTGGAAATCCAGTGTAAAACTCTCACAGGTGAGACCCACTGTCCTTAAGATACACCATTTTAGACCATGGGAGCTCAAACTTATAATAAATTATTGTGATCCATACACATTAAGACTTTTATACAGCCATGACATACTATTTAATTTAATTAAAAATATATGTAATAATGCCACAAACCTCTTTGTTAACTTAGGTGTGAGTCTAACTTGGCATTTCGGATCGTAATGGTCCCTTGACGTAAAGGGCCTATAATTGGCCCAAATTTAACATACAGTCATATTTTTTATAAAAATGATCACATGTACATTTGATTATATGGTGTTATTTTGTGCACCTGAGTGTGAGGCCCAACAAATAAGATTTTGTTGGGTCTCCTGCGAGGAACTTTCTTTGAATTTGTATTTCATAAAAATTTAACTTGATTGGATTGATCAAGCCATGTGTTTTAAACTTTTAAAAATTGTCCATTCTAAATTACTTTTAATCTCTAAGACAAATTCGCCTATTTTTATGTGAGAAAAGAGTGTCATTTTCATAAAAAAAAAAAAATCTAAGAAATTTAGGTGAGAAACCTTTTCCTATAAATTAATTTTTATATTTGTTTGCAAATGGAAAAGAAGTAATGTGGAATCAATAATAATTTTTAAATAAATGAATTTCATTATACTTAATCACAAAATTAGAGTAAGTAAAATTTGTTAAGCACTAAAAAAAGTGTGGGCCCCATATAAGGATGGTTGGGTCAGGTTCAAGTTTGGGTCAAAATGACTACAAGTAATAAAAGTTTTTTTTTTCTAACCAAATCCAGACTTGATCTAACTTAATCCAATTCAATTTTTATTTTGGTCAACTCGACCCAACCCGAGTTATTATAAAAAGTTTGGAAAATTATAAAAATGAGTGAATTTCTATTTTTAATATGAAAGAAAATAAAAAAGGACTTTCCTTTGTATATAACCCATTGAATAAAGAAAAAATTAATACGATCCAACTCAACCCAACCTAGCATGTTAAAAGATTATGATCTAACCTCAAAATAACTCTAATATCACTGTTAAAAGTTTTTCTCTCTCTCTCGTATATAACTCTATTGTGATCCACATACACCATAAAACATAGAAAAATAATATTAGATGTAAAAGAATTTGCAATATTGGGGCTTATTAGGTAATTTCTTAGAAGCTTTATTCACTGTTTTTTTTTTAATATATAAGTGGCAAAGCAACATTCAGCTAAGAAAATGAAAAGTAACAAGAGGGCGTAAGTCAATTTTTAAAAACTAAAAGTATTTATATTACTAAGCCCAAAGTATTTATATTTTTTTTAGTGCCAAATGTCCCTCGTTCATCCCTTAAAAAAAATTGCAATCAAACAAGAAATCTTTGATGAGATTTGAACTTTGAAGATTTGATTTTTTTAATGACATAAAAGGTTTTCAGTGATGGTGAGAAATTCGACAACTCGGAAAGTAAAAGTTATAAGTTCTATTCCCTCTCTATTTTCAGGGAGTCCCCGATAATTAATCATGTGCTCTAAAAGACCTAAACACCTTGATCATAAAAAAAAAAAAAATTGATTTCTTCTTTCATCCCGTTCACTGTAGCTATTTGATTGAGAGGTTAAATGTGCATTATTTCCTTATCAAGACCTGTAAATTTTATTTTTGTTGCTTTCTATCTAAAGCTAATTAAATTTGAATGAAGATGAAAAGACAGTCGAAGTGAAATCGCATAAAAAACATTGTCCCCAATCAACAAGTCTCATTGGCTTTGGTTTGATATGTTATCAACTGGTCGTTTAGTGATGATGAACAGGAGACTCTTGATTTGGGTTTCTATATCAGTGGCTTATGAGTTGAGCAAGGTGACTACAGCGATGATACTTATGTCAAACTCAGCACAAATTCTATGGTTTGAGGGACTTTTCATAGAAGACTGGCATGTGAACTCAGTAGAATAGTTAACATCGAAGAGGAATTACTCAGTTGAACTAAGAGATTTCACTCTGTAACAAGTGCTTCAAGTATCCATGATTTGAGCTCTAGTTATTTGCTCAAAGACTTGTTTTTGTATGTATGCAGAGTGAAGTCTGTTCTAATGGAACAGGTACAATTCAGATTTTAAATAAGATCGAATCGAATACCCCTCTTAAGCAACGGCGACTTCGAATCTCTGGATCCAGGATCCTCAAATTTTGATCTCTCTCTCTCATCATCTCTTCCAAACAAACATGTTGAATTCTTGGTGAAGGAGTCTGGATGGTATCAAATGCTCTATAAATGTTAACAAGGGATGTAACTTCAACCACCTAACCTTTTATGATTTTGAACCTCATCTAAAGCAATGGAACAGAAACCAGGTCCACAGAACATTTCTTCATATTCAATGGGAATATGCTTCATATGGAAGTGTGTTGAGTTAAAAGAAAACCCTTTATTTTTAACTATTTTCACACTAAAAAAAATCTTCTATTAGACCCAATCTAAGAACAGTTATGTGCAATGTGTCAGAATATTGGCTTGATTTGACCCAATTCAATTTGGGTCTATTTGGCTTGGCTTTGACATTGTATCTCCTTTCAGGCAACTGAGAATTTGTATGAGAGTGAGAGCCTAATTTGTATCTCCTTATTCAAATTAGTGAAATTCTTCCATTCTCTCTAATGTATGGATGATTGTTTGATTGTTTGTTCTATGTTTGAATCTCTTTCGTTGTTTGATTTATCGATATTTCACACGACACGATACTCTCTTTATCATATGGTACAAGGGTAGTCTTTGACCTGTGGGAGTTATAACATTGTTATTTAAAACATTTGTTTCCATCTTAAAAATCAATGTCATTTAACTGTCTTAATTTGAGTATCTAACTTTTTTCTATTGCAAACAATAACTTCTTTAAGATTAAGATTTTAATCGCATCACTTATGAAGGTTGATGAAATAGTTTGATCCTCATTTAGTCCTCTCCATTGGGCCCTGTTCTGCGATATGAATCGTCATTGATCATTTACCCATAGATAGACACATAAGTAGACTTTGTTGGTCCTAATATCTATGTGGCTGAGGGTCAAAGATGCCTAACATTTTTTATTATATGTATTCAAGACTTTCAAGTGAACCCATTGTATTGACCAAATTATTTACAAAATGGTAATTGAATTTTGTAGATGAATTTGAGCCATTGAAAGGACTCACTTGAACTTCAAGTAAGCAATTGTTAAATTAAATCAATGGAAGTCTTTTAAAGAGAGAGGAGTCTGTGAGTTGTGCGATTTTAAATTTCATTTTTTTTGTTAAATTAACGTGTGGGAAATTCAGACATAATCCTATTAAAATCCTCATGGATAAGCCACTACCCCTAAGACACACCAAGATTAGGCCATAGGGGCTCAAACTAGTAACTTCCTACTTTTAAAGACAAAAGACAATCGGTTGAACTGCACCTATATAGATTCAAACTTCCCTTTCTATGGCATATATGCTACATGCAAAATTGATGTTATTGAAAATGTGAGATGGTCAAGATATTAGTCCAGTGAAATAACCATCTCTAATTGCACCCATTTGACTGCAGGAAGCTTACACTTGCAAATTGTAGCTTTAGTGTGATGTGCTCCATTTCCAGTGTGAGAATGATTTTGCATTAAATCGTAACCATTTGTAAGTATATTAATACGCTTAGATACTAATTAGCATAAAATATCCTATTAAGTTAAAAAATGATCCCATGGACCATTGGGTAATTAATTCAGTTGTATGTGTGTATCAGTCGAATTATTGTGGAATTCTAAAGATTGATACAGTCTCAACACACCTATGTATTGTGTCCATATATAAATTCGGCTGCTATAGAATAAAATCGGAGGAGAGAGAAATCGTATCAATTGAATTCAATTAATATACTACACTACGGTGATATAGATATAACAGTGACACATATCAACACAATATATTTTTAATAACATGGACCATTAAAAAGCACAAATATATGCTCCCCATAATATCAGAAAACTCGATAAAATCTACTAAGTTGGACCCATTAAGAAGAACCTAAGAGGTCGTGATGGAGGATGAGCAAACGCACAAGCATTTTGGATATGCCTTAGTCTTGTACCTTTATCTACTTATGTCAACCAATAGATTTGCACTAAATGATGCATAAATGACAACCATTTGTTCATCCTAGAATCTCCACAAGCATAGATTAAATGATACATGAACTTATGGGTGATAAAAAAATTGGACAAAAAATTCATAACAAATAAAATTATGTAATGAATTCATTGTTAACTATCACACTATGTACACTTGTGCAAGTTGGGTGGCCTTTCAAGCATGACTTGACCATCCATTTCTCATCTGATTTCAGTAATTTCAAATTCCATAGCTTCATCTATTAAAGCACAATTGAATCAAATTAAAAAATAAATTGAATCCCTAGACATTTTCTCAAAATTTCCCAAAACACAAAAAACTCTCACCAAACCCATGTCAAGACCAATGCAGCTTCCAAATAAAATTTTTCCCAGAATACACAACCTCAAGAAGCAAGTGAGCACTCAATCGAAAGCTAAGCTCTTAAGCTTCCAAATGCAAAAAACCCCACTCAAATCCATCAAGTATAACTGGAGATTCGCCTGGTGAAAGATAGGTGAAAAGCACAACCAAGCCATAAGAATACTCTCCCCTCCTTTGCACAGCTCATCCATGCCTCTATCCCTCGTGCTCTCAGGACCGTAGATAAGGTTTAATCCAAAGGCCGATATTTAAAAACACAGAGGGAGAGATCCGAGTGAGAGAGACGCTGACCAATCAGCGCTCAGCTTTTCTTTCTCCCTTCCTTCGTCGATGCGTATTTAAACGCCCCTCTCCGATCCTCTTCCTCTCACACCGTAACAAATTAAAATCTCTGCTATCCAAGCCTTTCGTGACTTGTTTTCTTCTCTTTTCTTTGAAATCCATCTGCGGTCAAGACTTTCTTCGTCCTGCATTTGAGTTTCTATGGCGTCTACGGAAGAAGTAGCTGCAGTTCCCGAGTCAGTGGCCGATCCTGATCCGGCTCCTGCTGCAGTTGAACCGGCCGAGGATAAGCCTGCAGAGAAAGCATCTAAGCCCAAGAAGGTGAAAGCTCGGAAAGAGCCAAAACCAAAGAAGGCAACTGGTCCGAGAAAACCCAGGTCCAATCCGGCTCATCCTCCTTATTTTGAGGTAAAAAAAAAAAAAAAAATCCAATCTCCAACTCTCGTTTTCGAATTTTGATTGTGATCTGTTTCTCAATTTAGAATTCTATGTCTTGTGGATCTGAACCTGTTTGTGTAATTGTTATTGCAGATGATCAGTGAAGCGATTTTGGCATTGAAGGAAAGGACTGGATCTAGCCAGTATGCGATCACCAAATTTGTTGAAGACAAGCATAAGGCCCATCTCCCCCCAAATTTCAAAAAACTTGTTCTTCTGCAGTTGAAGAAGCTGGTTGCTGCTGGGAAGCTTTCCAAAATCAAGAACTCCTTCAAGCTACCTGCAGCCCGCCCTGCCGCTCCCAAGCCCGCTCCTGCTAAGAAGCCGACTACCGCCAAACCAAAGCCCAAGACAGTCGCGAAGGTTAAACCTGCAGTGAAGGCTAAGCCTAAGCCTAAGCCCAAGCCTGCTGCTGCAAAGCCGAAGCCTGCAGCCAAACCCAAGCCTGTTGCTGCAAAGCCAAAAGCGGCGGCAAAACCCAAGCCCGTTGCTGCCAAGCCGAAGCCAAAGGCAGCGAAACCGGCCAAAGTTGCTAAGACTTCTGCCAAGGCCTCGCCCGGGAAGAAGCCGGCCGCTCTAAAGAAGCCCGTAGCCGTGGCTAAGAAGCCGAAGAGCGTTAAATCGGTGAAGTCTCCAGCGAAGAAGGCTCCGGCAAGAAAGATGACGAGGAGCCGAAAGTGAGGAATTAGCGTTAGACTTCAGGGGTAGTCTTTGTAAATTTGTTGACTTGTAGGGGCATGCCTAGATCGGCATGAAGTGAAAAGGAATATGGAATTTGTATAACTGGAAACGTTTGGTTTCTGTCTTCTTCTTTTTGCCTTTGTTTTCTTTTCTCCATTATATCTCTCTCTCTCTTTAAGAAATTTTAATGATGATTTTAAGCTTGCTCTGTTATAACGCTGTGTCTGTATCAAGAAATTGAGATTCAGAACGAATGCTGTAATGGCCTTTTGGCCGGTTTCCACCATGAATAACGTCGATGCTTCTGTTCAGCGTATGTTAGTTTATTGCATTTGTTTTGGGTAACATACGCTTAAGTCCGTGCTGGTTTTCTGTTCGACGACGCGACTGTTGTATGTTAGGTTTTGATGTGGTGGTCCAGCGATGTACTTTTACACAGATATCCGCACCAGGGTCACTTTGTACGTGCGCGGACTAGCATTTGAAAGAAATCGCTCGCGCGTTCCATCGCGGTCGTTGATTCTAACATGTGCCTGAAGTAGCTTTTGCGCCTCCACGTGCAACGATGCACCGGCGTCAGAAGGGGTACAATCGGTTTTGACATGCTAACGTGCGCGTTGTAAGTGCATATTTACCCGTTATGGTAACGGTGTTACCCGTTTTTGCACAATGAGCAAATGATGATTAGATTAGCATCTCGTGTCTTTAATCTACAGAATTGACCGTCCATCTGTCGTTTTCTTAGAACGAACGGTGGTGAAGTGTACACATGGGTTCTGTTCCACATTAATGGTGTCCTTAATTATCTTTTGCTATCTCGTTAAGTATTTTCTTTTGCTGGTCTTAGGCATTGTACTGTAGGTAGTTTAATTATTATATTTCTAATAAGTAGATCTACAAATGATTATTTGATTTCAATTTATTTACACATCTGAATTATTTGTCAGGTTCATGTACCATGATAAATTGAATATTTTTGATAGATAATTAGTAGTTAAAAGCATATATTTTTTTTATTAACATATCCATGCACCTCCCTCTGTCCTGTGATTTTTTTTTTAATTTGTCGGAGTAGTGATTAGTTGAGACAGGTCCTTTTAAAATAACACTTTATAAGATACAAATAAAAAATAGTAAAAATATAATCCATATTATGTAGGTTGCAAAAAAATATTATAAGATAAAGAAAGCAAAATAACACACTTCTTAATAAAATAAAAACTATTGTGAATAAAACAACTTCTATTAAAAATGGCGAAGAATATAAAATAATAATAAATAAAACAAACAAAAATAAAATTTGATATTTATATTTATGAAATATGAATTTTATTGTTAGAACAAAATATAAAATTGTTGAGATACTGTAAATAATAAATTGAATTTTAAATAAAAGAAAATGTAATGCTTTGATATAGAAAATAAAAATAGATAAAATGGTCAAATATGAAATTAACAAAATTGGATTCATATATTGCTTGCTAGTATGTTATTATTAATAAAATAAAATTTAAATGTTCGAAGTGAATGTTAATTAATAATATTATTATTGTTAATAAATGAATAATGAAAAAAAATTAGTGGAGAGATAAAAAGACGTGAGTAAACAAGAAAAATGTAATAAATTTTATTAAAGAAATGCATAGATGTTACTTTGTGCAACTTTTTCCAATCCTTCTTTCTATAATATAATAGATAGAATTAATATCATATTTTTTTAAGATATTATAAAAAATATTTGGAAAATAAATTATATAGGAATTCAAAGTAGCATCGACCCAATTTGTTGGTCAAAATGGCTTCCTAAGTTGGTGGAAATGTTTTTAATCTGTTAAGAACTTTTGAATTACAACATAGTGATTTGGTGGCAGTATTTTTTAAAGAGGGATTTACATTAAAGGAATATGTTAATCTGACATAGGTATTCAACAACTAATTTCAGTCCTAATGATTAGTACTTTTGGATTAATTAAAGATGAATGTTAATTATGATTATGTATTGTAGATGCGATAAATGCGAAACCATAATACTTACTCACGGAATGAATGAAATGAAGACAATTTTAAATCACTTCTGATTAATATTCACGAACAAAACTTATTTTTGATAGAAGCTCCATTGGCATTTTTGAACTTAGAAGGTTGGATGTAGAAAATGTCAATATCTGATGTTTTTAAAATAAAATCTTTTTATTTAAAATATTATATAAATTATAAAATATATCTTATAATTAACAGTTTTGACACTTTATAGTATAACTCATGCTTACCTCAACTCCAAGCAGACGAAAACCTAAGCTAAAATGATCAAGTTTTGTAATTAAAAATTGTGCATGGGCTTACAATTTTAGGCCCTACAAATTTAAAACGGGCTCGGCCTGTACAGGAGGGCCAATCGCCAGTGCGGGCTAGCCCAAGTGAAAGACCTAGAACCCTATAAATCCGGCATTCTCATGGAAAATGCGGCCATGTGTCTGATACGTCGGCCTTTGCGGTAGCCATTCCGTTTGAGCAAAACTCTTATTGCGGGAGTATCTCTCTTTCTTTCTCTTTCTCTGCATGTGAAGTAGTGTTTGAGGATTTTGAGTTAAGTAAGTTGTTTATTATGCATCTTCTTTGATTGGTTTCTATAGTTCTGAGACTAGTGTTGATATTCTTTTCATTTTCATGCCTTTGTGTGCGATTCTACATCTATTTGCTTGAATTATAGACAAAATCCTTGATATTTTTTGCTATTTCATATGTGAATTTGCGACTTGTAATTGTTCGAATGTGTTTATTCATTTTTTTTTTAAAGATAATTGTGTTTATTTAAATTTAGATGAAATTCAAGTTTTTTTGGTAATGGACTATGAATAAGTGGTGTACAATAGGAGACTTACACATACTCCGACGATTGTTTTAAGAGACCTGAACACCTTGGTCACAAAAAAAAAATTGACCCTAAGTAGATAAGAAAATGGCTAACAATGCTTTCTATTAAAACTGAAACTACTAAATAATGATAACACTTAAGTTGCTTAGAAGGGACAACCATGATCTCTAAACCCATGGACCCCCATGGACATCACATACCCTACCACCCCATTGCCACATTGTGGTCGACCCCTTTGTGAAGAAATTATTGTGAGTGATATTCCTCTTGTAGCCTACATTTTAGTGATTTAAGCCATTGATATCATGGTCCATCTTGGATGGCCCTTGCATTGGAAATATCCTTGATTGATTGATCCCCCAAGGTCCCTCAATTAGAGATAAGAAGTAGATGATAAAGAAAGTCTATTTTTTTTTGCAAAACAATGGTCATGATTGTCTACTAGGGAGCTCTTGGATGTTTTGGCAGTCCAAATGGGCACGGGTGTAAGAGTTTGGATTGGCTTGCTGCAGATGGTCCAAGTTAGGTTAGGCACGGGTGTAAGAGTTTGGATTGGCTTGCTGCAGATGGTCCAAGTTAGGTTAGGCAATGAGCCTATGAATCATGGTAAAGACTATAGTATTAATAGAACTTTTGCTATTAGCTTTGATTGTAAGAAAATTATTATACGGTTACTGTTGAGATATATTTAGATGTGTTATTCTACATAGTATCAGAGCACACGATATTTATAGAGCATCGCCATGAGAGACTTGTGGAGCTTCATAGAGCCTATGGGGGTCTCAACCCTGTCCAAGTTTGTTTGAATTTTTTTTTGAAAGGTAACTTGTTTTTAATCATGAAAGAGAAATAAATACAACTAAGAGACCAAACAACCTGGTCAAAAATAGCCCACCACCCAAAAAAAAAAATTGTTTGAATTTTTAATGTCCAATTTTTTTTTCGAACTCCTGGAAGTAATTGGAAGAAGAGAGAGAAAGGGTTTTTTTTTTCCTAATGGATTTATAATATAACAATTGTGAATTCTCATGGTGATTGGTCACAAAGATAGGTGCGATGAATGGATGATTTATTCTCTATTTTTAGTGGTAATGGATTTTTGTTCTTTATTTCTTTGATTGCCAAAATTGAGGAGTGCCATTATCACAGAAGGAAACACTCTTAGCCTTGGAGGTGAAAAACCTCTTTGAATTTCCTGAGTCTGGTCCAAACAGATCATATATTGCATAGATTCCTAATCTAGGTATTAAGCCAATTGGTTAGATTACAAAGTTAAATGTTTGCACAAATTCCATGCCATTTAATGTCTGAAAAATGAAAAAATTCTGCCGTTGCATGCCATCTATTCTCAAAATACCGACCATCTTTGGCCTTTGCATTGTACAATTTGCAGGCTTTACAACCATTTACATGACTCGTATTATATTTGCTACATCAGTCACGTCTGAATGGATAGCTCGCGAAGTCCATTGATTTATTCAACAAATCAATATCCAGCTGAGAAAACCAAGCTCATCAAGTTCCTCTGGCAACTGAATCCAGCACTCTTGTGAGTTTCACTGGCTGTAGCCCTGTGCAACTGGGTCACAAGGTTGGAATTTCAATATTTTGAATTGCAATCTTTAGTTCATGTTGGATCTGTGGTCTAGAAGGTCCCATTACCACATCATTCCAAATTGAACTGGATCCACATGAAGTGCCTGCTTGTGCCGGGTAGAGTTCATTTATAGAGTCTGCGTCCTCGTTCAGTATGCTCACCTTCTTTAAGCAGTCTATCTCTTGAGGATCAACGAGCATTTTGTTGTCTCCATCTTTCCATCCTATCAACTACACAAGCATTCCAACATTCATTTCCATTCAGTCAGTGCTGATGTGCATTATAATTATCATGTAACTTATATCAATGAAACTTGTAATTGTAATAAGAGCATTTGTTTTCCTTTTGCAAATATACGGAGGAAATGTTAAAACATAATGGCTAAAAGTAACCCTGATCAGTAGGACAAGCTACCAGAGAAGAGAGATCCTAATATTCTTTGAAGATTTTTCCCTATTCTAGCTGGGAAATGGTTGGTTTTCATATCCTTAGATTTTCAGTTCTCCAAACAATATTATGGGCATGCCAAGGATGAGGATTTACATGGTGACTGTCAAATATGAATTGCATGAAAACTATTCCACCTCTTCCTCTAAGAAAGCAGAGTTAAACTTATTGTTGTGGTGGACATTTGAGAATCTTTATTTTTGAGATCTTGACCATTCACCCATTTGATCACCACAAATTTCTTTTTGAAAAGGATTACTAAGCAAGTTAGTAATTTTTTTTTTTTGGTTTATTTTGAATATTGTTGGAAGTTGCCTCGTCGAAAGAAAGAAACTAAAAGAAAGGAAATGGATAGAAGCTAACCTTAGTTGGAGTGCCCATGGTGTTGGTGCAATATAATCTTGCACTATCTACTAGTTGGCAATAATGAGGAAATGCAGTTGCAAATCTCTTATGTGATTTTAGCTGTGACTTCACCCTCACAGCTCTTCCCATCTGTATGGCCCTCCTGCATTTCCATAATACCCCCATCAGTTCAATCATGCCTTTACCAAGCAAAAGACAATGAAAAAAAAAAAAAGAGAGTAAGAAAACCACATACTATATTGACAATACCTTATCCCTCTAACAACTGCAAGATGAGCATCACAGACTACTCCCACAAGCTCTATCCTGTATGGTTTCCTCTTCTCAGCTTCTTCCTCTTGCTCTTCTTCTACTTGCTCCCAATAATTCTCAGTGATCGAGCCATCTTCGGCGACTTTATATCCAGCCCCCATGCGATATCGATGGCGGTGAACATTCCTTGCCATTGCGATGGTTTGCTCGACGAAGGGCTCCCAAGAAAGTGTACCGTCCATGATCACATCCCGTCCTTCATTGAGAGCGGTGACCAGCAAAGATGACGCAGCGTCTGTCGACGACTGGTGCACCTGTTTTGATTGTTCATTTTTTGAAAAGTAAATACATGGCCATACGAAGAAGAAGTGTTTGGTTTTACAATACACTCACTATCTGCTTTTGTTTTAATTTTTGTCACTTTTAGAATCTCCAAAATGGCATACAATTGGGAGAAGAATTTATTTCAAGATCTCAGTGATTCGCCGACTATATCTTGTACTCATGGCATGCATGTTTAAGATCCCTACAGATCACCAATTGTGTTCAATATGCAACAGGTGAAAATACTATATGATGAGAGTCATCATTCATTTTTCTGATTTTAAAAATATTTTTTTTAAAATGCATTTTTCATATTAGAGAAAGGAAAGATGCTTTCACTGCAACAAAGCGCAGCACCCAATCATTTTTGGACAAGTGAGGGTCACTGGTAAGTGAAGGGAAAAGGTGAATAAAAAGTTTCCAACAAAGTCAATGGCAGACATGAAAGGCAAGAGAAGATGTAAATAAAGAAGATGGAGAAAGATAGGTGATAAGGTTGGACACTGACCAGCTCTGCCGTTTTGGAGCATGTCATGGTGATGACCTCTGGAATTAAGGGCTTTGTAGATGACGTCTGTCTCTTTGAATGCATCTGCCTCAACAACCACTGCATTTCCTGCTGCGTCTGCCCAGAAAGCTCTGTAAAAATGGAACTGATTATTAATATTTTTAATAATAAATTAGATAAAAAGATGAATTCGTCTTCTTTATTATAAAAAATACTGATATTCTTATTTCAGTGATCCATGCTATAAGGCAATTAATGCGACATCTTAATTATTTGAGACCCATCAATCATGTAGTTTAAGTTCTTTTTTTCAAAAATAAAAAGAAAGAAGGTAAATCTTACTCTTTGAGTATGTCCTTGAGGGACAGTGCTCTTTCCTGCTCCCATTCCACCACCCATGAGAAGGAGAAGAGGACTCCTCTTGTTGTGTGCTGCTGGAACCATCATCTCAGTGCAACGAGAATCATCATTTGAAGCAATTCTAATAGCCTTCATCTCCTCTACAAGTGTAGAGAACAGTCTAGTCACCTTCAAGTCCCTTGTTACCCTCTCAAACCTCTGCTTCCTGTTCACATCAAACCCATCCAAACAAGTCAATATAAGCTCCATCAGAGTTCATCGTTGTTAGCAAGTTCTACATTGTCTGTGGACCTTTAAAATGTGAGATTTATAAGCACCTGGGCACTCTCTCCTCAATAGTTGGGTTTTAAGGATGTATTCTATTCATTTATTTAACATGGTATCAAAACAGAGGTACCACAGGGATGTGATATTGAGGGAGAGTGTTAGCAAGTCTCACATTGCCTATGGGCCTTTGAAATGTGAGGTTTAGAAGCACTTGGGCATCATCTTCTTAATAGCCGGTTTTTAAGGATGAGTTCTACTTGTGTGTTTAACAATCACTAGTAACATAAACAAATGATCCCCACTGTAGAAAAGTGTCGAGATGGTTAATTCTGACCGTAGATTACTAAATCTGTCAGATTCGTCTCTTTATGAATAATTGGTGATTGCCCATTAAAGTGATCAAGGCAAGTTTACGTATCCAATCGTCTAACTCTAAAAGTCTAAAGTTTAATCCTCATCTCTATCATAAAAAAACACACCATTTGCATCATTCAATGAATTACATATCACTATCAAAACCATATCCTATGATTTATTATCTAAGGCGGTCGCCTTGCTGTATCTATTTTTTTATTTCATTCAATGACTTCTGGAATTGACAAGTGGAATAGCTTGCCACTGGGTCCCCAAGTTATCTTACCCTTCCAAGTTCCAACTATGCACTTCACTTTAGTGTTGTTTGTGTATAATTGAGATGGTTGACAACTTACATTTTCCAGGGAAAGCTGCTTTCCATTGTGGAGTCTTCTCTTTTAAAAGAAAGCTTCCTTATTTTGCATTTCCAGAGTATCAAACTCGAGACTAGTAAAAACCTCAGTTTTCTGTACTTGGGATTCTTCAACATCAATTTTTTTTTTTTCTAAAAAGAAAAAAAAAAGTCTCCACATTAGGAGGTTTTTTCCCTACAGAAAATGGTTTTTCCGTGGACAAAAGGCAGAAGAAAGAGCATGGACCACATCTTCATGCGCAATAAAGTCTGGATAATGGATTCACTCGTTTTGGCCAAGTTTCATTCAAAATGCTGAATTAGTGTTGCACGAATTTAATGGTTTAAAGGGTCACTTCTGTAAAGTTATCAAAGTTATCAGTGTGTGTGGACAGAGAGATTTTCACATACTCCAAAGATTAGTCGGGTGTTCTAACAGATTTTAGTGGGTATTAAAGTGCAGAGCAAGAAAAGCCAAAATGAAAAAGCCAAACAGGTTAAAATGGGGATGTCATGGGAAAAAAAAATCCATATGGCAAATGGGTGTTGTGAACCAATATTCAGTTCAGGGACATTCAAATGGGTCCTACTATATATATTTATTTTAATATAATATATTTAGAAAGGTGGGTTGCTTCTCAAATAATTCCTTAAATGCTTGGAAATTTTAAATGACCTTGTGTATAATGGTAGCAATCTTGAAAATCATTAAGAACTAGGGTTTAGAAGATTTAAAATTTTCTAAGAGAGAGAGGACAAAGCATCCTAGTATAATATATTTAGACTGATATCTCCAAAAAGATTCTAAACTTTAAAATTCATGCTAATCACATTAAAAAAATAAAAAATACAGCACAGAAAGGAAAATGATATGGTTCATGTCTGTGTTGGTTGTTTTGAATATTTTGGTGAATGAGATCATTCTTTAGTTGACTTTAGTTGCCCACCCCTCCCAAGTGAAAGTTGAAAGCCTTTTGAAGGTTTTAAAATCATCAATTTGATATTTTTTTTTCAATTATTTGAATAAGACGGGCATTATTTATGTATGGAATCAAAAGAAGATAATACCCACCTAGTGGCAGCCATGAATATGTTTTTGAGTTTGTTTGTGGATTCTGAGTCAACACTCATAACCTGAAACAAATGCAGAAAATTATAAATACATAAATTTTGGGTTGGAAATATTATTTCCAGGAGTTGAAATATCGGCCGATAACTAGATACCGGTCGATATACTGAATTTTAAACCTCTGATTATTATTTCATTGGTGTAAAATAAGAAATTACCTGACTAATCATATGGGTGGCATGGCACCAGTGAAATGAAAAGTAACCAAGTATACATCTATCAAGTTCTTCAATAAGCTTCACATACAGTGATTCAGCACTTGGGTTATTGGAGAAATATGCGTATATGTTGTCTTCACTGCCTTTGCTTTTTCTAAGAAAATCATAAGCTAATTTACACAGCTGCGGGCACTCATTTGGATCCCCAAATCCAATTTGTCTAGCTGCAAATGAATAAATAATAAATAAATAAATACATAAAATAAATGAGTATATTATAAAAAAAAAAAAACCATCATTCATGGGTCTTTGTTCTTGTGGGCACATTTCCCCAGACTCAAATGATACTTAAAAATAAAATAAAAATAGAATAAGACACGTGATGAATTGAAGCTGAAAAAAGAAAGTGAGTAAATGAATTCTCCATTTTTTATTCAGGAATTGGTAGTGGATGGGTTTCGACTTTGATGAATGATGGGTTTCGACTTTAATGAATGATTCCAACCATTTCCAATAAAAAAGGGGTCAAGTGGATGAAAGGCAATGATTTTTCCTCTAAAGAATTGGGAACTTCCATGCATTGGAGCTCATGGGATGATGATAGACATTTCCAGGAAAGTGTGAGAACTCATGAATTTTTTTTTTTTTTGAATACTTGAGAATTGATATTTCTACCATTTATTAACTAGTCCATTCTAATGAAAGAGAGGGTGCATGAGGAGCAAAAAATGGAGAGGTGAAATATCAATTCCCATCTCGTGTTTAAAAATATCAATGATTTTCACAGGTAATTCAGTTGGTCTGAGTTTACAGGATTAAACTAAAGATATTGAATTCGACTCTGAACTTATCTGATACACACGCGAGGTTTGCCGGCAGTTTCATGGGGTGGGATACCGATGTTATAAAAAAAATATGAAGGAAAGAGAGGCGTTAGCTATTGGGTGGACCACTTACCTACATAGTGAGAAAAGCGTTCGAGCCGATTGACACGGCCGGAGTCCGTCAAGATCAGGCGAGGGACAAGCTTCTTATCTTTCATCGTCCGTCGTCGATAATAAAAATGCATAGCCACTGTGACCAAGCCAACCGAAGACAAGGAGAGGATGTGGAGGAGAAGGAACTTGCCATGGCCACCATCTATAGAAGAAGAAGAAGAAGAAGAAGAAATTCAGAGGAGACATAATGAGATCGATGAGTTTCAAGGAAAGTGAGGGAGAAAAGGTAGAAGAGTCAACCATTCTACACACCTTTACCTTTCTGCATGGCGACTTGAATCCGAGAAAGTAGTGGCTTTGAACGCCGAAGAGAAGGAAAACGAGAAAGAGAACCACAAAAATGGGGCACCCTCTCTCTCTCCTATTGTTTCTAAAGGTCAAAATGCAATGAAGTACAATTTAACTAAGATCCACCCTCCCTTGGGAGCCTTCATTGATGAATTTTTTTAATTTGCCATTGGATCAACCACCCAATCTACTTCATCTTTTGGGCATTTTGATATTTGATACTTAATTCAATGATTTTTTTGACCAATGTGTCAACACCTTTTAAAGTAAATGAATAGTCTTAGAGACATGTACAGACGCACAAATACCGAAATTCATAGAGAGTGAGATCATACTCAGCAGGGATAAAACTTGATTTGGATTATGTTTCTGTATATTTTGAGTCGGTTTGAGTTGAGAAATTTAAAAGTAATCTAATCCGACCTGGCTGCACCAAGTTATAAAACAGAACTCGAGTTGAGTCGAGTTATAAATTTGAGTCGAATCAAATACAGTAAAATCCAAACGAATCCGAGTTTCAACCTTAATACTTAATATTGTGATACTTGATTGAATGATAAAAGATGCACTAAAGCTGTATTTGGATGAAAATAAGTTAAGAAAACTTCTAAGAATTACAACTTCTTCCCTTTAAATCTGCACTCTAAAAGATGCTAGCGTTTACAAATAGTGAATTTTCATTTCTCACTGAGAAGATGACCTCTTTTACCTTTGCTAGGAGAACACCATCTTCTTATAGACGAGTTTTTCTATCTTTGAGAACCTCCTCCCATAAGTTCTTATCATACACAATCTAAATGGACGCCAATTATAAATGAATTTATATTTATTATTATTATTATCATCTAAATTATTTATCTCATTAATACATAGTTAATTTTTATATTTAGATTTGTCAATTAAAATTAAGTTTGCATCTGTAGAGGAAAATGATATTTTCAATAGTTTTGATTCATTGTTTAATGGGTTTTAGGAAGTAGGATATGTCAAATTCGAGCCTCCATAACCTAATCTAGTGTATTCTAAGGATAATGCATATCATCCGTGGAGGTTTTACGTTGATTTACAGTGGTTTTCCATACGTAAATTAAAAAAAAAAAGGTATATTAATGATTAAAAGGTATTATAATTTAGTGGTAAAAGTGTTTATTTTGACAGTATAAATTTAAAAAGATTAGTCTTGTCCGATTAATCCTTTAGATATCTCTTTATAAAAAATATATTTTAGAATACAGTAAAAAAGTTATCAAAATAAATAATGGAAGTCAATTGAATAATCTCGATATTACTACTTTCCCTTGTTCTTCTCTTGTATCTGTCACACATCACCAATTGAAGACATCCGGTGGTGGGCCCCATTTGTAGACTACAATACCTAATGGGGCAGTTGATGGATGACATTTGCTTATTAAATCAAAGAAGGTGGACCCTTTGTTCCACTAAATTTTCATAGATTTTTTTACGTGGCCGTTATAGTCACCAAAAGTTGTACGATGGGTGAAATTGTTAAGTAAAAAATTATAACATACTTCTTTACCTAAGTTTAATATTGATATTATTCTTTAAATGGATTTTAAGTCTATATAATTAGTACTATGTAAGGATTATATGAGTAAGAATTAGAGAATTGTGAAGTTTTATCCAATTTTTTTTATCTATTTCTTAACTTTTTTTATTTCTATAAATTAATGACTTATTTCTAAATACAAAATTAATGACTAAATGAACGCTTATTAATAAAACTTTGTCGCCTTCATGGATTTATCATTGTTTAATTGAGGTTTGAAAGCCCTTGCTTTGACTCCATTTTCAAATAAGTTTGCACCAAAAAGTTTCAACTATTAGTGCAATCACCTAAGAATTTACTGGTTTTTTCTTAAAAGAAGTATTTATAGTAAAATTGGACCATTTGATCTTTTGGATTTTTCAGCCATATGAACATATCTAAATAATTGTTGTTCTCTCAAATTATCACT
Source organism: Chimonanthus praecox (assembly GCA_022113865.1). Lineage (NCBI taxonomy): Eukaryota > Viridiplantae > Streptophyta > Magnoliopsida > Laurales > Calycanthaceae > Chimonanthus > Chimonanthus praecox. The sequence continues at coordinate 28,696 of JAINRJ010000121.1, forward strand.
GAAGACTTTAATTTTAAAATAAACAGTAGTCTCTATGTGATAATTATGGAAAAAATACTTATTTTTATTAGTGCATTGGTGAGGAACTCGACTGACAAAGTGAGAGTCATGAATTTGATCCAAATACTATTCCATAAGGCCACTCTCCATAATTTACTCACTGTGTATAGATAAAGAAGCTTACACATATTCTAAGTGCTAGTTGACTGCTCTAAAAAGTTCTGGACACCTCGGTTTTAAAATAAAGATATATAAAAAGTGTGCAACAGATGATATAAGAATTTTAATAGATTGTAAAGATGATGTCACGGGATTTTTTTCAATATTAGTTATTATAAAATTATTAAAAATTACTCAAAGTAAATTTCCTATTTTTCATCATTTTTTCATTCAAACATGACGCTGCTGCTGGTTCAAGTTAAACCTAACAAGGAGCTAGATTTCTTCTACCTATCACTCATCAATTGATCTCAATTGTATGAGTTAGTCTAGTAAGATATTTCAAATGAAACTATTAAATGAATTATAAGTATTGTATATTAAATTTATTTGATTGATAATTATATAAATATAAAACATATAATTTTTTTATTAATAACTATAATTTAAATTATATAATTTTGGCTTTGATGAGTATAAACTATTATCTTTTAAAAAAATTTAAAATCAAAAGAAGATGATTAAATAATGGTGTAATTTCATATAAGAATTATTTATATGATCTTATTTATACTATTTTTTTTTTAAATTTACATATGGAAAACAGCAGATACCATAAGTAAAACCTCTACGGGTGAGTCCACTACCCACAAAATACATTTACATTAGCTCATGAGGACTCGAACCTAAAACCTTCTACTCCCACGATAGAACCAGTCTTAAATAAAATTTTAACGATCATATAAAATGCCATTAATTTGATTATTTGAAATCAATAGTAATCATAGTTTAAAAAGCAAGGTCAACGGTCCAACTACAACGCATTGACGTGTTCACTTTGCTTTCTAGAAAACCCAAATCAGTGACTCGAGCATTGTGGGTAGCCCATGATGAGAAAAGTCGTCCTACTTGGCATTCGATTTTTGACTGGGTCGACACGGATCGGTTCTGGTGAGTCCATGATCGATTGTCATTTGTCAGTTGAATTTGGATATTGGATCGACCGAGTCAAGATTCACCAGCGATGACACGAAGCACATTATCCAACACCTTGTGGCCCCCACAAAATTCCGTTGACGTCAAATCAGTGGCGCACCAGCGTTGCTTTCAATAACGTTCTCGAGAATTGTATTTTTTTCTTGTACGAATGAAATTTCTTTTATTGTTTATTGTTTATTTTTTTTAAATGGTAGAGTTTTTGCTGGTTATTACTTAGTACAGGGAAAATTTACCAAACATCATAACATATCTTAATAACGTGGGATTACAAAATATTTCTTTAAATATATACTCCTTTCATCCCATTTTAGTTGTCTCATTTAAAATATTTGTATTTTTAAAAAAAATACCTATATAAGGCTAACACAATTTTATTAATTTTCAACACACTTTATACTACTCAATATAAATGAGACAACTATTTTGAGAAAATTCCAAAATTCATATAGGATAACTAGTTTGGGACAGGAGGAGTATTTTTCATAGAATTAGACCCTTTATATAATTTCATCATTTAAGATCATTTACTTCTTAAAGAAGAGATACTGCGAATTTATTAAATAATGATTGCTAGAATCATCATAATATATTTTATGTGCAAAAATAGTGATAAAGGAAAACAATTATGATGATCTACATGTGAAAATAGTGACAGATTTATAATAGTTGAATTAAAAAAAAATTAAGTGGATACATGATTTAGATTTTAGAGTACTTGAATACATGAATTTTTATTTGACAGAATAAATAAGTAAAATTTAGAAGAAATATTATAAAAATTAAAAAGATAAAAATTTTCCACTCCACTCTAAAAGACCACTATCTTAATTCCTCTAGAATTATTGAATACGTGTGGATAGAGAGTCTTGAACATGTCTCGAAGATTAGTCGAGTCTCTAATGTCCCAACGACATCTAATTATATAAAATAAACTTATCTTAAAAATAATAAAAAATAATCTGCCAACCAATTTCTAAGGACAAATTATCACTCTTTATTTTATTTAAAAATAGTGAATTCCTTTTTAAATAAAAAATAGACTCATCCGAACTTATCAATTTATGTGGTCCAACAATAATTAAAAAAAAAACAATTCTATGTCGTCTTTGTCAACATTCTCTTTAAACTTTAATGATGGATGTTTGCAAGCTATTAGAGCCGACCAGGAAGTAGGTTTTAATTTTATACTTATACCAACTAATAGATCAATCAAGTTGTACTTAGAAATTTATGTTTGTTAGGCAAATGACAAGAGTATTTTATTTAGCTAGTAAAATACTCATAAAAACAGTAAGAAATGCAAAAATAATATACATTTTTTAAATACTTCTAGTTTCTATCCCAATCTAAATAAATACCCTAACACCGTGCAAATTTTATTTTCTTCAAATTACTTAGTCATGCCAAGTTAGTGTAGTTCATTATTTTTCCAAGTCAATTTCATTAATAGAAATTTGATATATATATATATATATAGACTTTAAAATTAAATAAAATAGAGAGTCAAGGTGAAACTCCTTTTCCACCATCACTTACATTTGTCTGACTCTTCCTGCAAGTGTGAATCATCATAAGCCGCAACTCGTTTTCCATGTTTGAAACTTTGAACCCAGTTTTATATTGGGTTCAAGTGCAACTCCCAGTAAGTCCATGTTCTGTTTGACAAATTTTTGTTCTTTTCTGTGCGCACTTCTAAATTTTTTTAAGAAAGAATGCCATTTACCAAGAGCAATACAGGAAAATAAGAATCAATAGAAATTTTTTTAGTAAGACTGTGTCTGAGTTTCCCACATGTAAATTCAAAAAAAAAATTATTTCCTTGATACAATATAACATTGTCATTTTTTTGGGCAAACAAATGTTACATGGTTTCATTCACTCGATAGAAATTTTCCAATATTCAGCTTTACATGATTCTCTTTTTGAAAGTACTTAATAGAGTACTGAACAATTTACAACACAAATGTACTTCATACCACTTGTGTATGAAATATAGCATTTAGGTTCAAATGACTGAACCTTTGTATGGAAAGGCAAATTAAAAAAGAATAGAAAAAGAAATACTATTGCAAAATCATACATAATCCCCGTGCTTCTTTTTCTCTATAAATTTCATATGAAGTTCTTCACTGGGTAATTTTCCAGAACCTTAAAATCCAAACTTCTTTTTCTCAAGAAGTTTCAAATTCAGTTCTTCAACACTCGGTAATTTGCCAGCACCTTTTGCGTTTGAGCACCACCAGGCCATGAGCTCATCCTGTAAACACCAATGGAGGGGTATAACAGCTTCATAAGTGAAACTCTTAACAAGTTGATAACAGTCACTAGTTGTATGTCAATGAATACTTTGCTTAGCAGCGCAATTGCTATAGTGTTTAACAGGATTAGTGTGTTCAGATGTACCTTGATTACAACAGATAAAAATCATATCAGAAAGTATACTTTTCCACCATCATTAATATTACTGATCAAAGGGAAGAGGTTCTCCTAACTTCTCTCATGCCTGGAGAAATAAAGAGACCTCTCCTACTTTTAAGTTCTCATCCAAACACAGCTAAAGTCATCAGCATCAGGGAAGATCCAGTTCCATAGGTCCACACTAACATAAATGTGGGGCCATAGTTAAGGGATCTACATGTTTGAAATTGTACAAACAGCGCTGTCAAGAGATGTAAGACATTGGGAAATTCATTACTTTCTCATTTTTTGGACCTTTGTGTTACTTTTCAAATGTGCATCTTGGATCCAACAGTCAAAATTCAGAGATCTTTCAATCTAGGGGATACTCAAGCAATTCCTATCCACCTTGGAGTCGTCATAAACATTGAGAACAGAAAACCAACAGCAGGCTACACATTGATGGAACTGTGTGCTCAGGTACAGTTTCCTATGGCTTAAAACCATAATTCCTCAACCAAAATAGGTGATTGGAATTTGCAGATTTGGCCACAGGTTTGGTCCAAACTTGTTGGTCTGACCAGGCCAAGTTGGAAAGATTCATAAAATATGTAGAAATAAAAAAAAAAAGTGTTTTAGTTGGTCAAAATAGCCAGTTTATACCACCTGATCAGTTTTCACCACTCAATATCAAGAATGCAACCCATCAATGGCTTGTCAGGTGGGATAAGTAGCAAGAATAAACATGAATCAAAACCATAACCATCTAAGGTTCTAAAGTTGAAATTCTGCAATAACTAAGTTCCATGTCAATGGTCATAGACATAGTCATGTACTGACTGCTTTCTAGAATGAAAATCATCTTCATTTTTTATTTTTTTTGAGCGGTTAGAGAAAATTTTATTAGAGAAAAACTTCAGTACAAGAGAGAAAGAGGGTCTAAAAGCTATAGACCCCACCAATACAAGAAAACACAAGTGTAAAGAAAAACATGTAAAGGAGTCTATGAGAGAGAGAGAGTCACAAAGTTATTTTGGAAACAACATGCTTCAGGACAATGAGGAGAAGGAGATGGGCTATATTATATATTTATCCATTCATTATTATTTATTTTAGGCAGAGAGAGAGAGAGAGAGAGAGAGAGAGAGGGACAGGTGGGAGCGGGGTTTGCATTATTGCAAGACAGGGAACTAGGAGAAGACTTGGAATAGAAGTTTTGAACTCAAATCATGTTGTGAATTGTTTTGACCAACAATATTGTATCAAATTGTAAATCAATTGTAGGATTTTTTATGATTTTCTCAAATTGGATAAAATGTTCAAAAAAATAAAAAGTAAAAAAATATTTCACAATCAATGCTTTTGTATTCAAACCATTACTATCATCATGTGTAACATCCAATCCATGTACATGTGTTTCTGTATGGAAACTTTGAACAATATTTTATAAATGGCAATCGAGTTATATTAAGACCAATTTTGAAAATTGACTTGGATCATAAAAGCGAAATCAAATTTTGGTGAAACTAATATATAACGTGTAAAAATTATCAAAAGTTGCAAGGCTCTTAGAAATCGGGATTTAAGAGTAAGATCCAAATTATTTTCTATAAATATTGTATTGTATTGTAAGATTCAAGTCGTAAATCATAAGATTTTACAGATATGCTTGGAATATAGGAAAATTTTGGTGCAGATTTGGGATTGCATGTAGGTAGAATTCATGCGAGTACAAGGAATTAGGATAAATAAAAAACCTAATAAAAACTTGGAATGAAGAAGTCAAAAAGCAGGTTTCAAAAACTCAGTCCAGTTCAGGTTGACTCAGATTGACAATACCCAATACTGAGTTTTTGGTTAGCACTAAGCCAAGTTGCGCTGATACCAAGAGAAGACCTAACAAATTGACCCCATATTGGTGCTAGTAGAGTGCATGGACAATTTCAACACTTAAAATGCAAAATCAAATATTCCATTGTTACTGAGGAATATGGATGAGTGGCTAATTGCACAAATTAATCCCATATAGAGGGTAAGACTTCACAATGATGACAATGATGACATTTAGAGGTTTTATCTAGAGAGGATCCAAGTCTAGAATCTCCATTTGAGACCCAGGTCATGAGGCCCACTAGGACTCATGCTAACGATGGGGTTATGTGGATGGTAGGTCTCAGTGTTGATCTGGGTCCATGTTTCAGTTAGGGTTTTGGCCCTGTGACCCTCCTCCAAGTGAGGTCCATTAAGATCTCAAGTGGGCACTGGGCCCATGTGTGGGGTCCACATGCACTGAACCTACCAATACAAAGCTTGGACTAGCTAGTTTCATTTTGCACTTGTCGAAAGTAAAGTTGTCTTCTCTTTCAATTTCTCGTTTGATGGCCTCATCATTGAGTCATCTATATTAAGGCAGCATAACTAAAGCATGAAACTCAGAATGCATGATAATGAACCACTCAACACTTGGAGATTAAAAAGGCTAATCAATTTACAATAAACTACTAGAATATCATACTTTGTAGAGCACTAGTAAGGGTACACATAATGCATATTGGAATGGCAATCACCAAGATGAACTGCAAAGCTATGGAGTTGACATTAGTTATATAGTCATTACCTCAATGAAATCATGGTTAGACACATAACGGCAGTCAACTGCGCATTTGAAACCCCCAACATCCACAGAAATAGGAGGTTTGCATTTTCCGCTGGATCTTTCTGGGGATGTCTCTGTAATTTATTTTTTCGGAAGAAAAAACACAGTAAGAAAGGGAACAAGAAAACGAATAGGAAAACCTCACAACATGGATACTAAAATTTGACTAGGTCAAATGTTTAATTTTTATAGTATCTCAAGTCACTATTAAAATATCTTTATCCAAAAGAATATCTGATATGTACAAGGATCAGAGAATTCCAGCTTTACCCCTAATGCATGCCACATGATAACCTGTACCCCCTAGTCCTTCCTCCCACTTCCCAAGCCGGAGACGTAGAAAGAAGCCTTCAAGGCAGAAGTTGGAATTTGGGGACTTCATCCATCTGGGAGATCCATATAATGATGAGAAAGGTAATGCATCCCAGAAAGGTCAATTATAGCTGAAAAGAATGGAGATCTTGCAAAATCTGAATAAATTAAATAAACAAGGCTATGTTGCAAATTATAAAAGAAAAGACACAATATATAATAATAATGCTCGTTGAGAGGACCCCTTCATAGTATGGAACAAATGGAATCCATTGAAAAAGGAACAGTTGAGAAATAAGAATAAAGGGACTTTTTATATTTTAATAAGAAAAACAGTTGTGTATCGTTCAAAAGGCAAAAGCATAGCTTATTTATTAAGGAAAGTATGGAAGCAGTGTAGTGATCTTGTACACGGAATAATTCAATAGCTCCAAACCATTTGAGAAGAGAGACCAAATTCATAACTTGGTCCACATATATGTCACAAAAGATAATAGTATCATTAGCAAATCCAAGGTGAGTAACCCCTTTATCAAAGTAAGGCACTCAAAGCTCTTTGATCAACTATGCTCCTTAGCTACCTAAAGGATCATATTCCACACCTCAGCACTAGAACAAACAAATATGGAGAGAGAGGGCATCCCTCACACATACCCCTTGAGCTTTCAAAACAGCCTTTAGCAGACCATTGATGATGATGGAATACGAAGCTGAAGACCCTCTCTCATCCAATTCTTCCATTTGAAACCAAATGCATGAAAATGTACTATAAGAAATCCCAATCTACCATATTATATGCATTTTGAAAATTTCTGGGAATCCAAGCATTCAAGTGCTATGAGAATGCAATCAGATATTTGTCTTTTGTTGAAAAAGGCTCCTTCAAAGTCTGCTGTGAGCAAAAGGCCTGACTTCTTTCAAGTAAATAGTCAAGACCTACGTCAGGATTTTTTACACGCTTCTAATCAAACTAACGAGGCAAAAATCTTTAACACCATAAAAATCGAGCTTTTTCTTTTCTTTTCTTTTTTAGGAGGGGTGACGCGCACAATAAAGGAGGCACCCATAGATTTAAAAATAGAACCTCTGTCATGAAATGGATTGAAGAATGATAATACATCTCCCTAAGAGCATTGAATAACCCCTAGAAGAAGGATATTGGGGAACCATCAGGTCTAGGTGGTTTGTCCCCACTCAAACAAGAAATAGCACAACTGGTTTCAGCCTCTGTGAAGCTAGTTTCAAGCTTTTAGTCTTATCGTTGTTTAGTTCAGAGTGAAGTGCTTCTAGAATGAATAGTAACCCAAGCCATGTTCCAACAAATGTATGATTAGGTTTGCTGTTGGGCCAATACATTTTTGTGTATGATCTTACCTGCCCGTACACATGAAGCACAAGGTAGCATCGTCATGGTAGGACAGAAAATAAAACTAATAAATAAATGAACGAGTTCCAAAGTAATAAAATTATAATGCAATTGACTACAAGCACTTGCCGCTAACCTATTGTCACTGTTTTTTTTTTAAAAAAAGCATTACCATCCTATGGATATAAAATAAAAAATGTAACAGGAAACCATCCATTTTTTTTTAATTTTTTAAAAAAAGAGAGTGCCAGGCAACCATCTTAAACCAATAATTAAAAAAAAAAACCTAAGCACTTGCATGTATGTGAAAATCTAACCAATATCTAAAATGTAGTGCTACAATTGAAAAGAAAGCATTCAGGAAAAAAAGTCTTCTTACTTGAGAATGTCTGCACGAGACAAGCGAAGTCTTCTAATTATTTCAAAGGTTTCTCTGGGAATACAAGGAATCTGCTCATTGACATATGGCATAACTTGATTTTCTATTGATATATTTGCCTTGGAACTTGAAGCAGCCCTTTTCTCATTCAATATAAATTCATGAGAAATTCTCTTCCAATCAGTCCCTTCGCAGCAATCCTCCCCCAAAAGACCCCTCTTTACTGGTTTTAAATCTGCAATCCCTCCATTAAGGATTGCAGTTTCACTTATCTTCTTTGTACAAACCATAAATTCAGTGTCGAATCTTGAATTTTCTCCATGAGAATATGTACATGAATCAACAAAAGGATTTTGACCTTTTGGGTTTGTCTCACAACTCTCACTCCCAACCAAAGATGCACAATGTTCTCGGCAAGCTTGCTTCCTTGAGGGTGAATAGGGGCAATCCACTGCCCAATGATTAAGCTGAAAACATCGAATGCATAAGCAGGATGCCTCTTCAGATCCATCATATAATTTTGCAGTTTTCAGAAGACCCTTCAGCTCTGATTCAATAATATCTGAGCAGTTTTGAAGGCGTGACCTCTTTTGCCACAAAAGAAACAGAGGATGGAAGCACGGGTTGCATTTCTGTATCTTTGAGGGAATGATGTGTCTGAAGGCGTCCAACCTCCTTGCAAAAACAGAAGCCATTGCCTCTGAACTCTTGAATCTTTGTGATGGTAGGATGGGACTTAACTTGGATTTGAATTTCTGATCTGACTGTCCCTTAGATAGTGAAACACGAGAAACAGGAGGGCTCACTGAACAATTCTGTATAGCATTCATTTGGTCATCACTAGAAGGCTCATGATCATTCTCCAAATTGTTTGTCCTTGATGGAAACAATGGCATGCTGAGAATGAGGAAAGAACCTATTACAGCCAGCAAAACCAACAATAGTTCCACCAATATCTTGGTGGCATTGCACTGTGTTCAACATGGGAGTGGAAACTTTTGGAGAAAATCGAGTGATCCATAAGCTGTCAAGAGGCTTTTCTGGTAACTGAACTTGAAGAATTGCTTGGATCAACAGACCCATCTTCATTAACCCTTTGTCTTCAGGTGAACCTGAACCATTCTTGGCATGGAAGTCAGAAATACGTACTCCACCTGTCCCAAAGCCATATGCAACATTGCATGAATCATTGGGTTTTTCCTCAAACAAAGTAATTTTGGCACAAGAAATGTTCGGTACCATCGAAGAACCCACGGAATGAATTTATGCAGTCTAAGTTTCTCTTTATCAGATGCAGAGTGAGTGCTATCATTGTCACACAGCATTCTGCCAGCCACCTGAAGCTCCTTTGAGCCTCCTGCTTCTGCTTGTTGCTCAGGACTACAACTCATTTTGTCCTGTATCCTTGCCCTTGGACACAACGCCTGAAAAATATTTTGGAAGCCCATACTCTTGCTACTGGGATCTTCTTGGATTGTATCACATGGCACAAAACGAGAATCGTGACTTCCATGATGACGAAAAGAGGGCTTGGCAGCTAGTGCCAGACAAGGTGTCTCATCTGAACCATACTTACCAAATCCCTTCATCATGTTGATATCCAATTCATAAAAGAGCTATCTTGTCCAAGAAATGATGCTGAACATGGAGATTCATGTTGATGTTTCTTTAGTTTCTTACTTCCAATGACCAGTAGATGCTCAAAGTTCCCAGTTCTTCCTTTCGAAAACAATCGGCCACTACTGCTTTCAACACTCTCATGGCTGTCATCCTCTTCTTTTGAAATGCTTGCTTCTGTATCACATAGCACCTTTTCTTTACCCTTTTTCCGTTTAAGAGAACCGTCACACTTGTTCAAAGAAGTATCAACTAACACGGCATTCTTCAGGGCTATGCAGTCCTTCACCCTCAGGCTGTAACTGTAAGGCTACAGTCATACCCACCTTAGCACAGGGACTTTCACAGCATGGCTTACCTTCTGCGTTCAAAGGTTGGACATCATTTTCAGCCATTGACTCACGTTTCTCTAAAGCAGGAACTTTATTTCCACCATTTTCTTCAAAAGTTGGAACAGATTCTGCACAAACATCTGGTGTCCCTAATACAGTTGACTTGTTGGGAAGATCATAGTGCTTCATTTTAGTATCTTCAGAAACCATTATATCAGCAGAGCCTGCTGCTTGAATGTCTCCATCTGGAAAAGGATTAGATCCCACTCCAACGCAATCCTCACTTTCATGTCCTAGAGGCTGAATCAGGTCTTGGCCCTTCTAGTTATTTGATGAAGAATTGGCACTTCTATCATTGTCTTGACCTGCAATACCTGTTATCCATGAGATGTCAACTGGTGATTTTTTTTATAATTTTGCAATTATACACACCTTCAATTGGATCATTATCACACAGGTTCTTGAAAATATCAGGGTCTTTTTGAGTGTCACTCTCCAAACATATATCCTTCTTATTGTTGGCTGACTCATCATCTCTGTTGCAATTAACATCCACAACAGATAAATTTGTTGTCACGGGATCCATCATTCCACATGTTCCTGCAATGCAAGTCATTGATATTATTAAATTTTTTGTCATAACTTACATAAATCGAATATTCCAATGCTTTTCTTCCATTAGGACAAAGATACTTTGTGATGTTCGATCAAGGGGAAAAAAGTCTTTTTCCATCACAGAAATGGTAAGGAACAGATATGATCGCCTTCCACTAATCTGTTCAATTGGTGGGTGTTGTCATGATGGGACATGCCCAAATATCTCTCACATCAGATGATCCAACTCATCCAGATGGTGGCTTGTACATGGAAAGTTACATTCAAGTGTAGGATTATCTGAAGTAGATTTTTGGTATATCTTCCATCAATGGTAGGCGTTGGACCCATCAGATGGTTCCCAGAAGGTAAGCCCCTTGATGTACAATGTGTAGATACAAAAATGCTTTACCAAGCAGCATATATTTCCTCAAATGGATATCCATGGAATGGAAAAGAACCACCTGGGCAGATTGTGTTCATCACTCAGTGTTTCGCAGAGTGGCATGGTGCCAGGATGGCTTCTTGGAGATCTAAGCAAGATCTCTCTAACAGAAATTCCATTACCTGGATTGGGTGTTAACTGAATCGAGTTTGACTTTTCTCCATCCATCGTTCTGCTGTTTTCAATCTCCTTGTCCTTAATGTTTTGTGATGGTAACATTATCATATTGCCAGATTCTGAATACCAGAAAAGAGAATTCTTGTTGGCTAGACTGCGATCAGCACAATTAAGACTTAAACCCTTACTCAATGACCATACAAGTTCAGAGAGGGGACTGTTGGCCACAAACATTGTTTCTTCCCTTGAACCTGCATTTGCACCTGCACCCTTATTTTTATTTAATCAACCTTTACTATTCACTGTGTTACTCTCCTGCGATATATTTGGTTCAGAAGGAAGTCCTGAGATGAAAATCAAGTCCAGAGCAGTCGCCTCCAGCTCCACACGTGCATATTACACCTTTGAATAGCAATAAAAATTGAATAAGCTTCCAATTCAGAAACAATTTCCATATGAGAATCTAGTTTGCACCCAAAGTGTGTTGAAAGAAACAGAAACATGCTTGAGTTGTAAGTGAAAAAGGAAAAGCTATACAATGAACATGGAGCAATTTATGAGACAAACATATACATACATTGGTTGACGTGACATGCAGAACATGCATGCCAAGCATCAAAAAGTTTATAATATGCACATTGATCTGCATGTTACACGATGAGCACCAAACTCCTGCCCTCCCCCGACCCCCACTCCAAAGAAGAAAGAAGAGAAAAAAAAAAAACTTCCCAAATTACAATACAAACATTCAGGACACCCAATGTTTGACACTATGCAGTCAGATCTAAACCAAGTTTTTTGAACCTCTATCCACCATTGTTTTTGGCGGCTCTAAAATCATAATGAATGATTATGTCATACTTGCTACATGTTATCTACCATGCTCCCCATCTTACCAATTCAAATGGTGGTAACAAAAGATGGATCAGATCAAGAGGAGACAAGTGCTAATGCTTCAGGGGGTGTACCAAAAAAGGTTGGATCAACCAAAGACAGGGCCCGTACTCAACATTTTAACTTCCCAACGTAGTAACAATGCAAACAACATCATGTACTCATCACTTTTCATGTGTGTGTGAAGCATTATGATATGCATGTAGACATTTTTGTACGCCCATCAGGGACATGTTTTAATACATTGTAGGATGGGCTTCATAGAGAACTATTTTTCAATCCAATAATGGACAATAGTTGTGTGGGTATCAAAACTGAGACCATGAGGAAGTAGGGGGTGTGAAGACTAGGAAGCTTTTTTTTCCTTTTTAATTTTCCTCCTGAAATATAGCTTGTTCTACATCTTTTTTTTTTTTTTAATTCCTTAATGGGAATCAGATGCCTTCTTCGAAACATTGTTGCAGAACCTTGTGGTGGCAAGACCAGGAAAACCTTTTTTTTTTTTATATATTTTTCCTTTCTGAAATGTGCCTTGTTGGACACCTTAGTTGCAAGAACATTATGACTAATGTATTGTTTTGCTTCCAGTCCACTTCCAAGTCCCTCAAAAAGAATGCTTGATGAGTGGCACAAAAGTACAATGGTTCCATTTTATAAGAAGAAAAAATATATTCAATGTTGTGCAAATTATTATACTAGTAAACTTATGAGTCATACTATGAAACTTCAGGTGAGGGTAATAGAGGCTCATCTAAGACAAGAGTCAAGCGTCACAAAAAATCAACTTGGGTTTACGCCAAGTAGGTCAACAATAGAGGCTATCTTTAGGGGGGAAGAGAAAGAACCTACACATGGTATTTAATGACTTGGAAAAGGTTGACGATAAAGTTCTAAGGAAATTGATTTGAAGAACATTAAAAAATTAAATTTATTCCTAATAAATAGGTAAAGATTATACAAGATATGTATCACAGAAAGAATACCAACTTAAAACAGTGTGTAGACTGAAAATGGAGTTTCTAGTTGGAATGGGACTCCACCAAGGATTTGCGATAAGCCCGTACCTGTTCAATGATATTTAACATCAAAATCCAAGATGAAGTAATGTGGTGTATGTTTTTGTAGATGATATAGTAGTATTTAGTGAAACGAAATAACAACTTAATAACAAGTTGGAAACTTGAAGGAAAACTTTTGATACAAATGGTTTAAAAATTAGTGAAACAAAAACTAAATATATGAAGTGTAACTTTAGTGGAACATAAAATTTGGGAGAGAGATTTGATTAAAATTGGAAACAAAGTAGTATTGCACTACAATAAGTTTAGATACTTTGGATCTATGATAGGGTCGTTATCTAATCATTACCTCGCACGAGATAGCTCAATTGGCAAACGCTCTGGCTCAAGAACCAGATGTCCCAGGTTTGAGTCCTGCTGTAACCCAATGCTCGAAGCTTGCAAGGGGATGCAAGCATCTGGAGTTTACACAATGCCCCCATACACGAGAAAAGGTGAAGGTCTAGGGGTTCTTTATCATCAACATATATATAACCAACATGATGGAAGTAAGGTGGGTAAAATGTAGGCAAGCTAATGGAATTTTCTGTGAAAAAAGAGTCTCACATTGTTTAAAAGGACATTTTGTAGAATGGTTATCGGACTTCCAATACTCTATGGAGTGTAATGTTGAGCAATGAAGAAAAGACTAGTAGATAAAGTCAAGGAAACAGAGATGCATGAGTGGATTAACTCTAAAAGATAAGAGTTAGAAGTAGGCACATTAAGGGCAATTTTACAATGGCACCCATAAATGATAAAATGAAAGAAACTCGTCTAAGGTGGTTTGGCTATGTAAGTGGAAGTCCGGAGGTAGCCCCAATACATAGAGTTGAGAGGTTACAAATTGCAAGCACAATAAGGAGACGTATACAACCGAAAATGTGGAGGGAAAGGATAAAGAAATATATGAATACATGATAGATAGGGAAATGAATGATTGTATGGTTTATGATAGGATCAAATGAAGAAATAGAACCTAAAAGTCGAACCAATGGGATTTAGGCAAATGATGAGGTTGAATTCATGTCTGGGTTTAGGTGATTGACCCATTTACTTTAAACCCTCAAAACAAATCGACCAATTTATTAAGAAGGTTTGAGCTTGTCAACTGATATATTAAATTGGTCAAGATGATGCATGACCAAAACATTTAACATAGTTGGTAAAAGTTCAAGTCCTATAAACGTCAGATGAGCAGTTGGTCTAAGAAGAGGGTGAAAGAAATGCCAAATCCAACTGGCAATGCCAATCCTAGATAGTTAGAATAAATAACTAAGATGATGATGATGCTCAATGTAAACCTTATTTTCCCGATTTAGGTCCAAGTAAGGTTGGTAGGTCTGGTTAGAAATTGCCATCCCAAGCTCAAGCCTTCTAGACTTAGTAGATTTACCGAAAAGATGCATCAAATATTCAAATCTACCTTAAATAAATGATTTCTTCATCAAGTTGTGAAGTCTAAGAATTTGATTTCGCCTTTTCTTCACTTTTTGTACAATAGATCCCTATTGCCCTACATGCCTATTTCCTAATACTCATATCTTAGTCTACAATAAGCATATTGTGTCATCTAGAAACAATCTTTGATGGAAAAAAGTTTCCATTTACACCAAAAGTCGAAGACATCTCTCCCATTCTTGGAGATAAAAGAAACAATTCTATCAATTCTTATGATTCAGGTTAAAAATTATGTATATCATTTTTTCAAGTCCCAATCTTCAGACTCCATTTGGATACATATAAAGGAAAGTGCCTTCCTGGAAAAGAACAGTATCTTAACAAAAATGGTTATTTTACAAGCACGTACTTTCATTTCCCTGCATCCAAACAGAGCCCAAGAGTATTGTTGAAACAAACTTCTATAAACAATTAGGAGTCACGTCAACGCAATTTAGATCCAGTGAATTTGCTTCCTGATTGAAGTTATCATATTCACCAAAATCAGATAATTAGTAGAAAACTTAAAAACCACACAAATAAAACTTGATCCTACGAACGAGGAGATCACCAAAAGCGTTCATTTTTCATCTACTGCCAAACAAATGCAATTCACATATTGAATTAGACTAGTCCATGACTCCAAGCACGCGAACCCTAGTGTCCCACTAACCAAAAAAGCGGGGAAAATAAGAAGATAACAACCCAGAAAGACAATTGAAATAAAACAGCAGAAGCAGCGGCAGCAGCACGGTTTCAACTAGAGTGCCACGAGAAAGCAAATTCAAGAGAAAGAGTTAACAGAAACATAGAATGAAGAAACTATTCAAAAATCCAATGAGGAAATAAGCTATTAAGGCGTTTAGAATACCTCTAGACTCTCAAACACCCTCAATGTTATTTACTCTGTGTGGTTTCAATTCTAACTTTTCCTGCATGAAAACTTCTGAAAATGATTTGAAGATACAAATTTGAGAGAGAAACGGATAAAGGAAAGAACAGATGAGGAGTAAGAATGATAAAGATCAAAATATGAAAAGAGAGAAGAGAGAAGAGAGAAGAGAGTGAGAGTGGGAACCAAATCAAGGGATGGAGAAGTTCTTCAGAATCTGCCTGCCTTCCATGGCAAGGGTCCTGCAAATACAGGTTCATCAAAAGCTTTCCACTTTTGGAGGTTAATCTTCTGCCGCGTGGCAGAATCTTACCCAGTACTGTAGTGCCATTGAATTGATATTTATAAAGTATTGTTTCCCTGGATTGAAAAATCATTACCATCCCCTAAAAGTGCTGTTTTACTTGTATTTAATTGTTTCAGACTACAATGTGAGTTTGCCATACTTGACGCAAGTCCTATTATGTTGGAACTTTAAATGAACTCAAAATCATAAGGGAAGGGGGTGGTGGTTTATAAATTCATTTATCAAATTTCCGTCAAAATTTAAAATATTAGTTGAAATCTTTGAGGTAAAATAACATTTTTTTAAATTATAGCTGAAATATGTAAATTTCAAAAAAGTTACCCAATGTATAAAAATTTGATTGAAACTTTTATATTTATGTTGAGATCAATAAATTCATTTCAATCAATATTTTTAATTAAGAATACGAGAGCCTAAAAGAAACTTCAGACAGAAATGTACTTTTTTCTAATGTTAAAATTATTATAGCATATCGAACTAAAATAATAAAAAAATAGTTTATTTTGGCCAATAATTTTTTTTTTAAAATTTACACGTGAAAAACTGCAGAAATTCAGCGTAAAATTTATATGGGTAATATCCATGCCCTTAGGATACACTATGTTAGACCATAGGGACTCGAACTTAGCAGTTAAACTACAGTCATATAGGTTTTTCTATCTAATTTAAAGTTCAATGTACCCTTATCTTTTATTTAATTAAAAATTACATATCAATTCAAGTAGCCAATTTAACTTAGATAAAGGGAGAGGATGAATGGAAGCACCAGAGACTTTAAACAAAAGTATGCTATAAATAATGCCTCTCTTATATTCTAATGAAAGTAATCTATAATTTAAAATTTCAAAAAAGAAAAAAATAGAAATATCGATCTAAGTTTACTCAAACTTAATAGAATTTCAAATCAAACAAATCAACAAAAACAAAATCAAACAAATCAACAAAATCACATCAAATTTAATCGAATCAATCTGAAAAAAACTTATATACATTATTTAACACAATTAAATTTTATCCAATTTGAATTTTGAACTCTCAAATTTTGATCTCATCTAAACATATTTAGAAAATAAAAATGTTCAATGGCCTAAATTCAAGATGTAAGATCAGACATTTAGATGTTGGTATTTGATTCATGTGGTCGACATTCTTATTTGCTACATTTTAAACTCTTTTACGGTGTGAGAGACTCGTACGGTAGCCTAATCTTTAAAATAATTGAATCTCATGCACCGTTTATATCTAAGCGTTAAACAAGCATTTATATGAGTCAATTAGCATCAAAATCAATGTCTCAGAAGTAGACAAACTTTTTTAAATAACAAACGATCCAAAAAGAGAAAAAGACAAATTTTTGGAACCTTCACATAAGTTCTAGGGTTTATTGGAATATTTATCTAAGTAGGAATTACGATATTAATTTTAAATTTAATAGATATAATTAATATTTTAACTACATTATTATGTGTCAATGTAAGGCAAGAATGACGTGGACATTAATGCTCAAGATTAATTTAAGTACACTTAGATTAAGGCGTAAGGCCCATGTAAATCCACATCGATGGTAAATTTGAAAGTTCATAACTTTATGCAATGCCTTTTGAAAGTAATCATATGTTTTTAAAGCATTACATTTTATTTTTATTTATCAGTTAAAATTTAGTTATATTAGATAAAAGTAACAGCAGTAGACATATCTATGTTAAGAAAATGATAAATCATATAATAAGGCACAGATTTTAAATATAACCTTCATAATAAGAAGAAGATGAATGAAGAGTTTACCGTGCTTCGACTTTCGAGACACGTGATTAATTTTTTTTTGAAATCACACATAAGTCATATACATGTAGAAAACACATATGTGAGGTGGATCCGATCTTCGAATCCTCAGAATTTCTACTGAAATTTCATCAGTTTGGAGAAAAAAAATAGTTACGTATTCCGGAGGTTAGAGTATGAAAGGGCCTTTAATCTCATCTATACATGTATATAGAAGAAAGAAATTAGATGATTATAAAAGTGAGCTATACTGTAAAAATAGAAAAATACTTAGTTGGATTATTAATAGAGCCACATAGGAAAGACATGATAGAATATTTAGTAATGGAGTTTGTTTTTTAGGATAAGTGAAAATATTGAGATAGGAAAGTCTTCAAATAAATGTGAGAGCAATTGATGTTGATATTCATCAACCTGATGATATAACTACAAAATAGTTTCATACATGTCATTTTTTTAGAAAAGCGGCACTGGCAACAGTAATGCCATTATCCACTCTTTTGGACTTGAAAACGTTCATTGCACACAGCAATATGAGAAAATTGCCAAAACAATGTCAACTAGGGGCGCAAAATTCGCCTTGGACGAGATATCGGTATATTTATTATTATTTTATTTCATTTAAATTAAAAAATAAGTAAATAATTTAAAAGAAAGTTGGATTTTTTTTAAAACAAAATTGAAAATGTAAATATCGACTGATATTGGTCCGTTATCGGCTGGGCTCATAACCATTTTGATTTTTTTTTTTAAAAAAGACCGATATTAATCATATTGACCGATATCGGACCGATATATCAGCCGAGAAATAATGTATACGGCCGATACAATACGTATCGACTGATATCTTTACTCCTGATGTCAATAACAAGTTAACAACAATTTTTTTAATAAAAGTTATTGAGTTTGACCCGATCTGAATTACTTGTCCGAATTGTTCAACCCGACTCGACCCTAATTGTTGGTCCGATCCAACTCGAGTTATTGGCCCGACCCAACCCGAGTTGTTGGCCTGATAGCCCAACCCATTTTTAGCTCAAATTTAGAGGGAAAAAAAAAATCAGTAGCACGTTTTTTATATTTTCTGAAATTTAGGTTGGATCAGATCAACCCGGGTCACGGGTTGTTTTAAATTTTTGAACTCAGATTAACTTGAATTTGATACAGTTTTTTTTTTCTCTCTAACCCAACATAACTCAAACCTAAATTTACAAATAAATAATCAAGGTCACTAATTTCTCATATCAAATCATGCGGATCGAGTTAAAGTTTCACCCTACTCAGATAAAACTATACTCTTGCGGTCTTGACATGGCAATTACTTCAAATAATTTGAAACTTTGAAGACAAAAGTGATGCTTACCTAACTATCAATTAACTTGGTGGGGATATATGCATCGGGGCTAAAAAAAAGCAAAAAAAGAAACATGTGGGCAACTTACCAACTGGATGGATGTTGATAGATTATACGGAATTATTCTGAAGTCTCAAGCCACGGGTAGATTGATTGAGAAATTACTTGCTTTGTTGTAATTTGGGTAAAATTCTTTTCTATTACCTCAACATTTAGATGATAACAATTAGTTGTTTGAAAGATATTTAGTTACATAAAATTTGTGTTAAAAAGTCATTTTGAATAAATTGCTATATATATAATTTGAAATAATATAAAATTTTAACTGTGGATATGTCTTGAATTGACGATTAATGTCTATGAGAAAATATTAAAATTTGAGTGTGAATTCAATCTATAAGATAAAATGATTTTTTTTGGGAAGTGATTTGTGCACCTCCATTTTACCCATGGTGCACTTCTACAAATTTTTTTCTAATTTTGCCCTCTACCCACCTTTTCTCCATTTCCATCATTTTTTAGGTGGGGATAAAATTGAAAAAAACAAATAAAAGAATGCACTATCGATAAAATGGAAGGTGCACAAATTATTTCCCTATTTCCATTTTTTTTTACTTGGTATGGGCTGAAATATAAATATAGAGAATATCAAATTTTCTTTTAAAAAACTATATCAGCTGATATTTGTTGTACTCCAATTGAAATTTCGACCATATTTCAAAAATTTAGTCATATTTTAAAGGAGCGAATGTTTCTTCTGCAAATGGTGTTGATGAGAACTGTTTGTACCTCTCTTCCGTATTCTTCTTTTTCTTCATCTTCAATCACTGCCGTCCATAGAAGTATTTTTCTTCTTTGTTTTCCACGCTTTCTTTCTATACCCTCTGTAAACCCAATTGGAATCACGGTTTCCGATTCTAGGACGGAAAATAAACTGAATTCCAATCTTTTGAGTAGAACCCAGATCGAGAATTTGGTGAAAAACCTGTCAAAGTTGAGTGGCGCTGTCATCAGATTGGATGATGCACTGAATCTGTTCGACCAAATGCTTCACTTACAACCTTTACCTTCTACTCCAACATTCAATAACTTGTTAGGTTCTGTTGCGAGATCAAAAAACTATATGACAGTTCTTACTCTATTTAGAAGGATGGATTCGGCACAAATAAAACCCGATTTCTATACTATGAACATTTTGGCCAATGCCTTCTCCCACTTGAATCGAGTCGATTTCAGTTTTGGATGCTTGGAAAGATTCTAAAATGCGGGTTTGAACCAAATGAAGTAACTCTGAATACTCTTATTAATGGATTGTGTCTGAATGATAGAATCGCGGAAGCAACTGAATTGTTGCTAAGAATGGCAGAGAAGGGATACCAATGCAATATAATTACATATGGAACTCTGGTGAATGGGCTCTGTAAAACGGGTCGCACTGACATGGCATTTAGCTTGCTAAGGGGAATAGGGAAGGACAGTTGTAGACCTAATGCTAGAGTGTATAACATGATAATTGATCAATTGTGTAAAGATGGACTGGTGAAAGAGGGGAAGAAACTCTTCTTGGAGATGGCTCATGATGGCATTTCCCCGGATGTTGTCACTTACAACTGTTTGATTCGTGGCCTTTGCAGTTCAGGCCAGTGGCATGATGCTACAAAGTTGCTTGATGAAATGGTAGATGGTGGCATCTCACCTGATGTATTTACCTTCAGCACACTGATAGATGCCCTTTGCAAAGAAGGAATGGTGGAAAAAGCACATTGGTTACTTGAATTGATGATTGAAAGGGGTGAGGATCCTAATATGGTTGTGTATAACACATTGTTGGATGGGTACTGTTTTACAGGGGAAATGGATGCAGCCAAGAGACTTGTTGATTCCATGGTGGATAAGGGCCTTCAGCCCAACATCACTTCCTACAACATGTTAATCAATGGCTATTGCAAGAGCCGTAGAATAGATGAGGCTATGCAGCTCTTCAGGGAAATTCCCTGCAAAGGACTGAAGCCAACAGTTGTTGCTTACAGTATTCTTATAGGTGGGTTGTGCCGGGTGGAGAAAGTTGTGGTTGCACAAAGACTCTTTAAGGAGATGCAGGCTATTGGTCTAAGTCCGGATATCTTCACATACAGCATATTGATGGATGGCTTGTGCAAGAATCAACATCTTGATGAGGCAATTGAGCTTTTTCATGCTATTGACAGAAGTGGTCTGAAACCTGATATTACAATCATCAATGTCCTCATTGATGGTATGTATAGAGTTGGAAAACTTCAAGATGCAAGGGAATTTTTTGATGGAATCGATGCCAAAGGCTTGTCACCTGATGTTAAGACCTATAATATAATGATCAAGGGACTTTGCAAAGAGGGAATGTTGGACAAAGCCAATGAATTGTTTCTGCAGATGGAAGAAGAGGGTTGCCCGCCAGATGAATACACATTCAATACCCTCATTCAGGGATTTCTTCGAAAGAATGAGACCTTGAAGGCATTGAAGTTTCTCAAGGAAATGAAGAAGAGAAATCATTTACCAGAAGAATCCACTATATCAATGTTA
The DNA here is from genome assembly GCA_022113865.1 of Chimonanthus praecox. Taxonomy (NCBI): domain Eukaryota; kingdom Viridiplantae; phylum Streptophyta; class Magnoliopsida; order Laurales; family Calycanthaceae; genus Chimonanthus; species Chimonanthus praecox. Next base: position 50,358 of record JAINRJ010000121.1, read on the forward strand.
GTGGAATTTCTCTCCAAAGGTGAAGGAGGAGGTATTGGTTTGGAAATGTTTCGTGGGATTTTGCATGAGGACAAAAGAAAAGATAATGTGATTAATGCAGTCAATACTGACCCTCTTCAGAAATCTCCAGCCGGAGAGTGGCTTTTAAAGCCGGCCTCATTCAGATAGTTATAACTTATAAGTGACTGGCGGTGCAGATAGGCTTATCCACAGACCCTTTTTCTTGAATGATTGCTTATCCACAGCTCTGTTTGGGTTTTGTGGAGCTGGACCCCACACCACTCACTCTTTCATGTGTCTTATGTGAGTCTCCTATGTTTTCCATCTTTAAACTAGTAGCCCTTTCTGGTGAAGTTGGATTTAACCCTTTAACTTTGGGGGAGACGAAAAGAAAAGGAAAGGAAGCTATCCTGATCGTTGTAATTTTCACTCTTTTTTTTCTTGTTCTAATTTCATGATACCTCATCTGCAGATGATTTTGTAACTAGCGAAGTGTTGTCTAAATCGCCTAATATTGCACTAGTGAAGTTTCAAAACATTTGTTGTTTTAATGTCTAAACGTGGTCCTTAAATGTGATAAAATGATCAAACAGATGGCTTCTCACATTGGTTAGTAGGCATTGATTTGTCACATAAATATTCCGCCTAGCACTTTTCCAACTGCACCATCCCAATGAAGCAGGATGGGCTACCAGGTTAACATGTCTTGATTTTGGGGTACATCCAATGCCCTGATTCTTCTCTCAATATTCATGGAACATTATGGCATCTCTCATTTCTAGAGCTGTGAATTAAATGGGATTTGTAGACTCTGCATGTGCTCAATTCGGTTTCTACATTGATTTGTCAGGTATCTCCAAAGGAAGCACTTGGTAGATGTGACTGAGATATTTAACATCCTCAGCTGGGAAAAGAAGCAGCAACTTTTTAAGCTTGTCTATCTTATCACCATCTTCTTCCTCTCAATATTCTGGTACGTGATGTGAACACTTCTTGCAATAGATAAGATTCAATGCACAATTATTTAATTTGATTGATCTCTGGTTTTGTGTCTTGATTGTAGGATGGTTTGGGTAGCCTTAAGAGAAGTCATCTCTGCATGACAAATTTGAGTGTGTTCTGGTGGACACTGAATGGATTGAACTCCAAAGTTTATTGGGAGCATTTTCTGCCAAACCAATGACGTGCATGATTTAACTCCAGCTCTGTAACGTTACCGATTTTATAAATGTTTCCACAAGCTGTTTGATTGTCATATCTATTGTAAACTTAAGGTCTGCCCTTTCACCCGATTGAGTTGGCATGTCAAGTTTTACTTCTAGTGTGGATTATGGTCGCTTCCCAATGTATTTTAGCTGTTGCGAACCTGTAAAAATTGATTAGACTTTATTCTGTGGCTTCATGGCAATTGATATGAGTATTCATGTTGCATGATACTTTTGCTTATTGCTCAGCATTTCAACTGGGCTGCGTTCTAAAAGTTGGGAGTGGGCCTTTCATATGTTAGAACTGCACATGAGCTGCTGATTGCGTTTGTGAGTAGAGATGTGGGAGGGATGGTTTTGGATAGGTGATTACATAAATATAATTTATATAAAATTTTAGTGCCAATTGATAATTCAAACTGGCATTTAAAGTTTTGATGAATATAGGTAATTAATTTTTTAAAATTTAAGATTAAATGATAGAATGACCAAATAGAGATAAAATTTCGTAAATATTGCATCTATTTACATTACACTTAACTATTTGGATTCAAGATCCATTTGATAACATGTCTTGTTTGAAAGTTTTAATAAATGAAATTTAAATAAAGTCTCTTTAAGTATATTTAATAAGAGATTAAAGATACGAAACATGTAAAATTTCACTGTAAAGTGACATCTCAATCATTTTATTTTGATATTTTAATTTTTAATGAATACAAGTTATTAATTTTAAAAATTTAAATTATGGAATAAGAGAATTAAATGAAAAAATTAATATACAAGAAATTAATAAAATTAATCTTTACATCACCGTTGTCACTTTTTCTATGAGATATGTCATGTAATTAAAATTTGGTTAAAAATGAACTTTTATCTCAGATACGATTTTAACGTGTTTCTTTTACGCGCCCTGTAACCCTTCGATTTAAAGAAAATTAGAGGCAAGAGATCTTAATGGCTCTCTCACTCCTATCAGGAGAGACAATTGTCTCAATCGCCTCGATCAGGAGACAGGTGTCTCTATCGCCTCTTTCCGCATACCATTTTTTCTCTCTTCTTCTACTCCTCCGCCCACCATCAAGTAGGTCCACCGGTCCTCCACCCTGCGCCGACCCTACGGGTTCTCCGTCCTCGTAACGGGCGCGGCCAGCTTCGTGGGGTCCACGATCCGTCTCTTAAATGGGCTCGCCAAGAATCGTCCCCTTCACCCACATCCTTCATCTTGTTGCTCAGGCCCGAGTAGGATATGCCCTTCAGAATCCCCTTTCCTACATCAGATCCAATGTCGCAGGTTGTTTTTTTCCTTTTCTTCTTCATTCTCTCCACCCAAATTTATTTATTTATTATTATTTACTTAATTCTGATAATTTTCTGTGCATGACTTCACTGCAAATACGACATTAAAATCACCACATTGGTACCACCTCTTTAGAGACAGTACAACATTTTCTCCTCCCTTGGAATCTGCTCGCATAATTTTCTCTTCCTTTGTTTCTCTTCTCTGAGGAGATTTTTCTGGGTTTCCTTTTTTACTTGGGTTTTGGGTTTATAATTGTTTACTTTGGCTGCCCAGCCTTTTCTTCTGTAGAGGTTTTGGGTATCTCTCTGTTTTTTTTTCTTTTTCTTTTTACCCTAACGTTTCAGATTTTTTCTCAAAAGATGTTCACCTTTCTTATTTATTAGGGTTTTTTCTTATTTTTAATACATTTCCTCATTTTCTTTTTTTTTTATGGTTCTTTTCCTCTTCTTTTGTCTTCTTCTCTTTCCTCTATTTTCCCTACTTTCTTATTTCTTCGGCCCTTTTTTCTATGCTTTTTGATTTTTATTTTTCTATCGATCGATAAGCCTGCCATTGTTTAACTCTAGTTTCAAACAAGAGATAATCCAGCAATAGTGTAAACCAAGAGACTGGAATGATGAGTATAATAGTGTCAATCCAATAAAACATACATCTGAAATGTGACAGTAACCAGCCTTGAGCATGGGTTTGAGAATCCAATCAAACAAATAGATCTAAATCATTCAAAACGGCATGCTAACGCTTAAAAAAATGAAAAGATATACATGCTAAACACCAGCCAAGAAAAGCCATCGTACTCCATGTGTTAGAGGATTGGTCCAAAACGCCTCCAAACTGGTTTCAATCAATTATCAGGACTTGGCTGAGTGGTGCATACACAAAAAACAGTGAATATAAAGTTTCAGTGATAAATTGTAGTCACTCATAAAGGTAAGTTACTTTGCTTAGGGAAAAAACAATATTGATTTTCTAGAAAATTATCCTAAAAAAACCTCGTTCAGTTGACAAGACCTCATAACACATTTGGCAAGTCCTTATTGTTGCAACCTAAGAAGTACCGGATAGAATACGTGTATCGAATACAATACATATCTGATATAGGGATAAAACAAATTTTGAAAAACTAAAATACGAGTGAGGTGAGATACACTGAATTAAAAAAATTATATATATATATAAATATAATACATTACAAAAGATATATATTATAAAGATTAGACTATTAGCAATTTAGTATTATGAAAACTATATATAACATGTTTAAAAAATATTTGCAATATTACATTGTGAATGATTATTGAAGTTAAAAAAATAATATTTAAATATAGTTATATTTTTTTTACAGTTATAGTATTAGATTATTAGTATTATTAATATATATACTGTAATATTATAAAATATATTTTTTAACATAATATATATATATATATATATATATATATATATTATGTTAAAAAATATATTTTATAATATTACAGTATATATTATGCGAATGTAACTCATTTTTATCATTAGCATGGTTAAAATATATATAATATAGGAACGGATGCCGGTAATGCGAATAGTTAAAAAAATTATATAATATATTAAAAAAATCTACCGACTTGCGGTAACTTGCGGTAATAGTCACTTGCTTTCACAAAACGAAAGAAAGGCAATAGGGTTTCATCACAGTCTGTTTAAAACATAAAAAAAAACCAGAGGGGTGACTGGGGCGAAGAAAAAGAGGAAGAGGAAGAGGAAGAGGAAGCGGAATCAAAACTAAAAAACATCCCGCGAAGGCATGGAGAAAGGTGGCTTTTCTTCTCTTTTTTTCCTTTTCCCTTTTTTTTTCTTCTTCTAGATTGAAGGATTGTGTGGGTTTCGAAATTTTAGGTTTTGAAGGGTATTTCGCGAGAAGGGGAAGAACCGGAAGATAGATTTTATTTTTTCATTTTGCCCCCTCTTTTCTCCCGTGTTTTCGTCGTATCCCGTGTTTTAGCCGTGTCCCGTGTGCCGTATCCCGTGTTTCCCTGTATCCCGTGTTTCCCCGTATCCCGCCGTATCTGTACGTGTCTGATGCCGTTTCCGATCTATATCCGTATTTAAAATATATTTTATTTAATTGGATATGAATCCGAGCCGTATCCGTATCGGAAACGTACCCGAAACGGATGGGATGATTTCGGATGATTTGGGAGTATCCGTGCTTCATAGGTTTGCAACCATAAATGTTGTGGACCTGAATTAAGTTGCCATTTCAAGATAGAGTCAAGTTGTCATTTCAAAATAATGTTCAACTGATATTTTTTTTGCAAATAAAGGAAGCAAGTTCACTTAAATCTTGGAAAAGCGAGCCCTACCCAATCTTGCCTTCAGATTTCATCTTTAATCACATGATAGTGGGTGCCAATGTGGAGATGGACAGTGTTTTTTTTTTTAAAGAAAAACTTATTTTCTGCTGATTGTAAGTGAGACCATAGTCCTCACCTTCTGTACCTGTTGGTATAGTCGCAATATGTCTTTCCTATAGGGTTCAAATATTAATATTATCTTAAATGTAATATTCTGTTTGCTCGTATTAGTGTCATAGAGTTTTTTAAAGTTAGTCTTTGACTTTGCTTAAATAAGTTCACTTTTGATTAAGGACCTTTTCCACTCATAGTTCATTTAATAATTTTCGAAAATGAGATTTACTTTAGTGTGTGGATTTTAATCATAATTGAAAAATTACATGCAATATTAATAACACATTTTTTTTCTTTTCTGCAGATTGATCTAAGAAGGGCCAATAATTGCGAAATTATGCTTACAAAGATCAAAATTCCAGTGCCTGATTTTTGTTGGTAAGCGAATGAACTGTGTTTTGATTCTCCATTTTTTAAGGTACATTTCAAGTAAAATTGTTCTCTTTTCTGTTATATTCTAGCATATCCTTATTCTACTAAATACGGAAGCCAATATTCTTTTTAGGTTCATTGGTTGGGGATGGCCATTTGAAACATTGACAATTTTTAAATCGTGGATGGACGTAACAAGGAGTTTATGGTAACATCGGAATTTCAATGTCCAAATCTGTTTAATTTCATTGGTTGGGGATATGCATTTGAAACATTGGCAATGTTTAATACGCGGATAGTGAGGAGTTCCTGATAAATTAGATGTTTCAATGTCCAATTCTATTTAGGTTCATTGTTTGGGGGATGGGCATTTGAAATATTAGTAATTTTTCAGTCGTCGAAGGGTGTAGCCAAATTATGTTTTGGTTCAATGGTTGGTGCATTTGAAACATTGGCAATGTTTTAAGTCGTGGATGGATGGAGTAAGGAGTTTCTATTAACTTAGAAGTTTAATACCCAATTTTGTTTAGGTTCATTTGTTGGGGTGGGCATTTGAAACATTGGCAATGTTTAAGTCGCAAATGGGTGTGGTAAGAAGTTTCTGGTGCTTAGAAGTTTTAATGCCCAATTTTGTTTAGGTTCATTGGTTTAGGATGATAGGCATTTGAAATATTGGCAATGTTTAAGTTGCGGATGTGCGTACTAAGTGGTTTTTGATAATTTAGATGTTTTCAATGTCCAATTCCTTTTAAGTTCCTTTGATGGGGATGGGCATTTGAAACATTGGCGTTGCTTAAGTCACGGATGCGTATAATAAGGAGTTTTTATAACTTTGAAGTTTCAATGCCCAATTCTTTTTTGGTACATTGGTTGGGGATGGGGATTTGAAACATTAGCGTTGCTTATGTCACATATAGGCGCAATAAGGAGTTTCTCGTAACTTAGAAGTTTCAATGCCCAATTCTGTTTAGCTTCATTAGTTGGGGATGAGCATTTGAAACATTGGCATTGTTTAAGTCGCAGGTGACGTGGTAATGAGTTTCTGGTGATTTAGATGTTTCAATGCCCAATTCTGTTTAGGTTCATTGGTTGGGGATGGACATTTGAAATATTAGCAATGTTTAACTCGCGGATGAAGTAGTAAGGAGTTTCAGGTGACTTAGAAGTTTCAATGCCCAATTTTGTTTAGGTTTATTGGTTGGGGATGATGGGTATTTGAAACGTTGGTAATGTTTAAGTTGCGGATGGAGTAGTAAGGAGTTTCAGGTGACTTAGAAGTTTCAATGCCTGCATTGGCTGGGGATGATGGGCATTTAAAACGTTGGCAATGTTTAAGTTTCGGATGAGCGTAGTAAGTGGTTTCTGATAACTTTGAAGTTTCAATGTCCAATTCTTTTTAGGTTCCTTGGTTGGGGATGGACATTTGAAACATTGGCGTTGCTTAAGTTGCAGATGGGAGTAGTAAGGAGTTTCTGATAACTTTGAAGTTTCAATGCCCAATTCTTTTTTGGTACATTGGTTGGGGATGGGCATTTGAAACATTGGCATTGCTTAAGTTGTAGATGGGTATAGTAAGGATTTTTGGTAACTTAGATGTATTAATATCCAATTTTGTTTAGGTTCATTGGTTGGGGATGGACATTTGAAATATTGACAATATTTAAATCGCGAATGGGCGTATTAAAGAGTTTCTGAAAACATTGAAGTATCAATGCCAAATTCTGTTTAGGTACATTGGTTGGGGATGGGCATTTGAAAGATCGGCAATGTTTATGTCGCCGATGGGTGTAGTAAGGAGTATCTGGTAACTTATAAGTTACAATGTCCAATTGCTTAGGTTCATTGGCTGGGGATTTTGGGCATTTGAAACGTTGGCGATGTTAAATTCGCGGATGGGTGTAGTAAGGGGTTTATGATAACCTAGAAGTTTCAATGTCCAATTGTGTTTAGGTTCCTTGGTTGGTGATGGCATTTGAAACATTGACAATATTTAAGTTGCGGATGGGCGTAATAAGGTGTATTAGGTAACTTAGAAATTTCAATGTCCAATTCTGTTTAGGTTCATTGGTTGGGGATGATGGGCATTTGAAACGTTAGCAATATTTAAGTCACGGATGAACGTAGTAAGGGCTTTTTGATAACTTAGATGTTTCAATGTCCAATTTTGTATAGGTTCCTTGGTTGGGGATGGGCATTTGAAATATTGGTATTGTTTAAGTTGCGGATGAGGTAAGGGGTTTCTATTAACTTAGTAGTTTCAATGTCCAACTTATGATGTCTTGCTGATCTCAAGTTTCAAGTCAGTTTTAAAGATCATAGTGTCGTCTCTCCATCATAACTTTGTATGGATGATCAAAAGGTGTAGGCTCTGTCCAACTCGTTATGTCGCAATGATCACAAGTTTTAAGTATGTTTGAAGATCAAAGTGTCACATCTCCGTCATAACTTCGAATGCATGATCAAAAGATCTTGGCTTTGTCCAACTCATGGTGTTCTGATGATTACAAGTTTTAAGTCAGTTTTTAAGATCCAAGTGTCATCTCTCCATCATAATTTCGGATGGATGATCAAATGATGTAGGATCTGTCCAACTTATGATGTCTTGATTATAACAAGTTTTAAATCAGTTTTTAAGATCTAACTGTCACCTCTCCATCACAACTTCGGATGGATGATCAAATGATATCGGCTCTTTCCAACTTATGATGTCCTGATGATCACAAGTTTCATGCCAATTTTTAAGACCAATTGTCTCTCGCCATCACTTTGGATGGATGATCAAAAAATATAAGGTCTGTCCAACTGAGGATGTCCCGATGATCACAAGTTTTACATTAGTTTTGAAGATCCAAGTGTCCCCTCTGCATTATAACTTTGGTTGGATGATCGAAAGATATATGTTCTGTCCATCTCATGATGTCCCGATAATCATACATGTTCTAAGTCAGTTTTGAAGATCCAAGTGTCAACTCTCCATCATAACTTCGGATGGATGATTTAAAGATATAGGCTGTGTCCAACTCATGATGTCTTGATGATCAAATTTTTTGTCAGTTTTGAAGATCAAAGTGTCACCTCTCCATCATAACTTTGGATAGATGATCTAAGCATATAAGCTCTGTCCAACTCATGATGTCCCGATGATCACAAGTTTTTAGTCAGTTTTGAAGATTCCAGTTTCATCTCTTCATCATAACTTTGGATGGATGATCCAATGATATAGGCTATATCCAACTTATGATGCTCAGATGATCACAAGTTCTAATTCAGTTTTGAAGATTCAAGTATCGCCTCTCTATCGTAACTTGCGATGGATGATCAAGAGATATAAGCTCTGTCCAACTAATGATGTCGTGATGATCACAAATTTTAAATCACTTTTGAAGATCCAAGTTTCACCTCTCCATCACAACTTTGGTTGAATGATTAAAAGATATAGGCTCTGTCCAACTCATGATGTCCCGATGATCACAAGTTTTAAGTCAGTTTTTGAAAATCCAAGTGTCACCTTTCTTTCATAACTTTGGATGAATGATTAAAAGATATAAGCTCTGTCCATCTAATGATTTCCCTATAATCATAAGTTTTAAGTTAGTTTAGAAGATCCATGTGTCACCTCTTCATCATGGCTTTGGATGGATGATCAAAAGCTATAGGCTTTATCATACTCATGATGTCCCAGTGGTCACAAGTTTTAAGTCAGTTGTGAAGATCCAAGTGTCACTTATTCGTCATAACTTCAGATGGATGTTAAAAAGTTGTAGGCTCTGTGCAATTAATGTTGTCTTTATGATCACATGTTTCAAGTAAGTTTTTAAGATCTAAGTGTCACCTCTCCATCATAATTTCGGATGGATGATCAAAAGATATAGGCTCTGTCCAACTGATGATGTCCCGATGATCACTAGTTGTAAGTCAGTTTTGAACATCCAAGTGCCGCCTCTGCATCATAAGTTCGGATCGATGTTCAAAAGGTGTAGGCTCTGTCCAACTCATGATGTCCCTATGATTACAAGTTTTAAGTCATTTTTGAAAATCTAAGCGTCATTTCTCCATCATGACTTTGGATGGATGATCAATTTAAAAGGTGTAGGCTCTGTCCAACTCATGATGTCCCGATGATCACAAGTTTTAAGTTGGTTTTGAAGATCTAAGTGTTATCTCTCCATCATAACTTTGGATGGATGATCAAAAGAGGTAGGCTTTGTCCAACTCATGATGTCGCAATGATCACAAATTTTTAGTTAGTTTTGATGATCTAAGTGTTGCGACTCTATCATAACTTCGGATAGATGATCAAAATATGTAGGCTCTTTCTAACTCATGATGTCCCGAGTTTCAAGTCCGTTTATAAGATGCAAGTGTCGTCTTTTCATCAGAATTTTGGATGAATGATCAAAAGATATAGGCTCTGTTCAACTAATAATGTGCCTGATGATCAGAAGTTTTAAGTCAGTTTTAATGATCCAAACATCTCCTCTACGTCATAACTTGGGATGGATGATCAGAAGATGTAGGCTCTGTCCAACTCAGATCTCAAGTTTCAAGTCAGTTTTGAAGGATCCAAGTGTCGCTGCTCCATCTTAATTTCGGTGGATGATCAAAGGATATAGGCTCTGTCCATCAGTTTATGTTCTGACTATCACAACTTTTAAGTTAGTTTTAATGATCCAATTGTCGTCTCTCCATCATAAGTTCGAATTGATGATCAAAAGATATAGGATCTATCAAACTCATGATGCTCCAATGATCACAAGTTTTAAATCAGTTTTGAAGATCAAAGTGTCAGGTCTCCATCATAACTTCGGATGCATGATCAAAAGATTTTGGCTTTGTCCGACTCTTGGTGTTCCGATGAGTTTTAAGTCAGTTTGAAGATCCTAGCGTCACCTCTCCATCACAACTTGGGATGGATGATCAAAAGAATAAATTTCTTTTGAAAAACACTCATTTCTTCCGTAAAAGTTTTTAATTTCTTATTAAAGTTATTCATTTTTTTTTGGACAAATTACTTTTTCTTTCTTAAAACACTGTTTTTCTCATTTCAGCATAATACTTTCATTTTCTCTTAAAAAAAAATGCACTATTTATATGAAAAAAATCTCTCTTTTGAGAAACACTCATTTTCTAGTGAATTCTCTCATTTTTATGAAAAACTCTTCTTTTCTTTTTTTCTTTTTAAAATTCTTCTTTTATTCATATCTTCTTTTCTATTGAAAAGTTCTCATATTTCTTCTTAAAGGTATTTTTTTCTTCTAAAAACACTCCTATGTTGATGGAGACACTTTTATAAAACGCCAGTTCATATATTTTTTCAAAGAAAATTGACTTTTGAAAAATTTCATTTGTTTAAATTTTTTTCTTTCTAAGGTTCAAGGTACACAGGACCATGGGGTTTTCTATCCAAAGTCCATGTGAATCTAAGATTTTTGGGCCCAAAAATCATGGATTCACATGGATCTTGGGTGGAAAAGCCCATGGACCCTTTTAGTTGGGACCTTAGCCCTCTATTTCAAGTGTCGCCTCTCCATTATAGCTTTGGATGGTTGATCAAAAGGTATATGCTCTGTGTCCAACTCATGATGTCCCAATGATCACAAGTTTTAAGTCAGTTTTGAAGATCAAAGTTTCACCTCTCCATCGTAACTTCAGATGCATGATCAAAAGATTTTAACTTTGTCCAACTCATGGTGTTCCGATGAACAAAAATTTTAAGTTAGTTTTAAAGATCCAAGTGTCACCTCTCCATCTTAATTTTGGATGGATGATCAAATGATGTAGGTTCTGTCCAAATAATGATGTCCCGATTATGACAAGTTTTAAGTCAGTTTTGAAAATGTAAGTGTCGCCTCTCCATCATAACTTCGGATGGATGATTTAAAGATATAGGCTCTGTCTAACACATGATGTCCCGATGATCATAAGTTTCATGTTAGTTTTTAAGATACAACTTTCCCTCTCCATCACAACTTCGGATGGATGATCAAAAGATATAGGCTCTGTCCAACTGATGATGTCTCGATGATCACAAGTTTTAAGTCAGTTTGAAGATCCAAGTGTCGCCTCTCTATCATAATTTGGGATGGATGATCAAAAGATATAGGCTCTATCCAACTCATGATGTCCCAATAATCACAAGTTGTAAGTCAGTTTTGAAGATCAAAGTGTCACATTTCCATCATAACTTTGGATATATGTTCAATAGACGTTGGATTTGTGCAACTCGTGATGCCCCAATGATCACACGTTTCTAATAAGTTTTTAAGATCCATGTGTTACCTCTCTGTCATAACTTTGGATGGATGATCAAAAGATACAGGTTCTGTCCATCTCATGTTGTCTGTACGATCACAATTTTTATGTCAGTTTTGAAGATCGAAATATCACCTCTCTATCATAACTTCGGTTGGATGATCGAAAGATATATGCTCTGTCCATCTCATGATGTTCCGATGATCAAAGTGCCACCTCTCCATCATAACTTCAGATAGATGTTCAATAGATGCAGGATGTGTGCAACTTGTGATGTCTCAATGATCACAAGTTTCTAGTCAGTTTTGAAGATCCATGTATTACCTCTCTGTCATAACTTCAGATGGATAATCAAAAGATACAGGCTCTGTCCATCTCATGATGTCCGTACGATCACAATTTTTATGTCAGTTTTTAAGATCGAAGTGTCAGCTCTCCATTATAACTTCGGTTGGATGATCGAAAGATATATGCTCTGTCCATCTCATGATGTATCAATGATCACATGTTTTAAGTCAGTTTTGAAGATATAAGTGTCACCTCTCCATCATAACTTCGGATAGATGATCTATAGATATAGGCTCTGTCCAACTCATGATGTCCCGATGATCATAAGTTTTAAGTCAGTTTTGATGACTCTAGTCTCGTTTCTCCATCATAACTTCGAATTGATGATCAAAACATATATGCTTTATCCAAGTCATGATGTCCCGATGTTCATAAGTTTCATGTCTTTTTTGAAGATCCAAGTGTCGCCTCTCTATCATAACTTGGGATGGATGATCAAAAGATATAGGCTCTGTCCAACTAATGATGTTGTGTTGATCACAAATTTTAAATGACTTTTGATGTTCCAAGTGTCACCTCTCCATCATAACTTTGGATGGATGATTAAAAGATATAAGCTCTGTGCAACTCATGATGTCCCAATGTGCACAAGTTTTAAGTCAATTTTGAGGATCCATGCCTTTCCTTTCCATCATAAATTTGGATGGATAATCAAAAGGTGTAGGCTCTGTCCAACCCATGATATCCCAATGATCACAAGTTTTAAGTCAGTTTAGAAGATTAAAGTGTCACTTCTCCATCATAACTTCGGATGGATGGTCATAAGATATAGGCTCTTTGCAACTCATGTTGTCCCAATGATCACAAGTTTCAACTCAGTTTTTAAGATCCAAGTGTCGTCTCTCCATCAGAACTTCGGATGGATGATCAAAACTTATAGGCTCTGTCGAACTCATGATATCCCGTTGATCACAAGTTTTAATTCAGTTTTGAAGATCCAAATGTCGCCTCTACATCATAACTTTGGATGGATGATCAGAAGATGTAGGATCTGTCCAACTCATGATGTCCCACTGATCAAGTTTTAAGTTAATTTTGAAGATCCAAGTGTCGCCTCTCCATCATAACTTCGGTGGATGATTAAAAGATATTGGCCCTGTCCATCTGTTGATATCCCAACGATCACAAGTTTTAAGTCAGTTTTAATAATCCAAGTGTTGTCTATTCATCATAACTTCAGATGGATGATCAAAAGTTATAGGATCTATCCAACTCGTGTTGTCCCGCTGATCACACGTCTTAAGTAAAATTTGAAGATCCAAGTGTCGCGTCTCCATCATAACTTCAGATGGATGATCAAAAGATGTAGGCTCTTTCCAACTCATTATGTCCCGATGGTCACATGTTTTTGGTCAGTTTTGAAGATCCAAATGTCACCTCCCTCTCATAACTTCAGATGGATGCTCAAAAGATATAGGCTCTGTCCAACTCATGATGTCCCTATAATCACAAGTTTCAAGTCAGTTTTTAAGATCCAAGTGTCGTCTCTCCATCATAACTTCGGATGGATGATCAAAACTTATAGGCTTTGTCGAACTCATGATAACCTGATGATCACAAGTTTTAATTCAGTTTTGAAAATCCAAGTGTCTCGTCTCCATTATAACGTCGGATGGATGATCCAAAGATGTATGCTCTATCTAATTCATCATGTCCCGATGGTCTCAAGTTTTAAGTCAGTTTTCATTATCCAAATGTCGCTTCTCCATTTAACTTCGGATGGATGATCAAAAGATGTATGCTCTTTCCAACTCATGATGTCCCGATGATCATAAGTTTTGAGTCAGTTTTGAAGATCTAAGTATCATCTCTCTATCATAAGTTCGGATAGATGATCAAAAGTTATAGGCTCTATTCAATTGATTATGCCTCGATGATCATAAGTTTTAATTTAGTTTTGAAGATTAAAGTGTCGCGTCTCAATCATAACTTCAGATGGATGATAAAAAAATATAGGCTCTGTCCAACTCATGATGTCTCAATGACCACAAGTTTTAAGTCTGTTTTGATGACCCTAGTGTCGTCTCTCTATCATTACTTCGAACCGATGATCATAACATATATGTTCTATCCAAGTCATGATGTCCCGATGTTGATATGTTTCAAGTCAGTTTTGAAGATCTGAGTGTCTCGTCTCCATCATAACTTTGGATGGATGATCGTAAGGTATAGGTTCTATTCAAATCATGTTGCCTCGATATTCACAAGTTTTAAGTCAGTTTTGAAGATCCTAGTGTCACATCTCCATCAGAATTTCGGATGGATGATCAAAAGATGTAGGCTCTGTCCAACTAATGATATCCTGAATATCTCAAGTTTTAAGTCAGGTTTGAAGATTTAAGTGTCACCTCTCCATCCTTACTTTTTGATAACTTTGAAGTTTCAATGTCCAATTCTTTTTAGGTTCCTTGGTTGGAGATGGGCATTTGAAAGAATGACGTTGCTTAAGTTGCTGATGGGCGTAGTAAGGAGTTTTTGATAACTTTGAAGTTTCAATGCCAAATTCTTTTTTGGTACATTGGTTGGGGATGGGCATTTGAAACATTGGTGTTGTTTAAGTTGCAGATGGGTGTAGTAAGGATTTCTAGTAACTTAGAAGTTTCAATGTCCAATTCTGTTTAGGTTCATTGGTTGGGGATGGACATTTGAAATATTAGTAATATTTAAGTCGTGGATGGGCGTAGTAAAGAGTTTTTGATAACTTTGAAGTTTTAATGCCAAATTCTGTTTAGGTGCATTGGTTGGAGATGCGCATTTAAAAGATTGACAATGTTTATGTTGCCAATGGGCGTAGTAAGGAGTATCTGGTAATTTATAAGTTACAATGTGCAATTGTCTTAGGTTCATTGGCTGGGGATGTTAGGCATTTGAAACGTTGGCGATGTTAAATTCGCGGATGGGCGTAGTAAGGGGTTTATGATATCGTAGAAGTTTCAATGTGCAATTGTGTTTAGGTTCCTTGGTTGGTGATGGCATTTGAAAACGTCGGCGATGTTAAATTCACGTATGGGCATAGTAAGGGGTTTATGATAACCTAGAAGTTTCAATGTCCCGATGTTGACATGTTTCAAGTCAGTTTTGAAGATCCGAGTGTCTCGTCTCCATCATAACTTTGGATGGATGATCGTAAGGTACAGGTTCTATTCAACTCACGTTGCCTCGATATTCACAAGTTTTAAGTCAGTTTTGAAGATCCTAGTGTCACATCTCCATCAGAATTTCGGATGGATGATCAAAAGATGTAGGCTCTGTCCAACTAATGATATCCTGAATATCTCAAGTTTTAAGTCAGGTTTGAAGATTTAAGTGTCACCTCTCCATCCTTACTTTTTGATAACTTTGAAGTTTCAATGTCCAATTCTTTTTAGGTTCCATGGTTGGAGATGGGCATTTGAAAGAATGGCGTTGCTTGAGTTGCTGATGGGCGTAGTAAGGAGTTTTTGATAACTTTGAAGTTTCAATGCCGAATTCTTTTTTGGTACATTGGTTGGGGATGGGCATTTGAAACATTGGTGTTTGCTTAAGTTGCAGATGGGTGTAGTAAGGATTTCTAGTAACTTAGAAGTTTCAATGTCCAATTCTGTTTAGGTTCATTGGTTGGGGATGGACATTTGAAATATTAGTAATATTTAAGTCGTGGATGGGCGTAGTAAAGAGTTTTTGATAACTTTGAAGTTTTAATGCCAAATTCTGTTTAGGTGCATTGGTTGGAGATGCGCATTTAAAAGATTGACAATGTTTATGTTGCCAATGGGCGTAGTAAGGAGTATCTGGTAATTTATAAGTTACAATGTGCAATTGTCTTAGGTTCATTGGCTGGGGATGTTAGGCATTTGAAACGTTGGCGATGTTAAATTCGCGGATGGGCGTAGTAAGGGGTTTATGATATCGTAGAAGTTTCAATGTGCAATTGTGTTTAGGTTCCTTGGTTGGTGATGGCATTTGAAAACGTCGGCGATGTTAAATTCGCGTATGGGCATAGTAAGGGGTTTATGATAACCTAGAAGTTTCAATGTCCTGATGTTGATATGTTTCAAGTCAGTTTTGAAGATCCGAGTGTCTCGTCTCCATCATAACTTTGGATGGATGATCGTAAGGTACAGGTTCTATTCAACTCACGTTGCCTCGATATTCACAAGTTTTAAGTCAGTTTTGAAGATCCTAGTGTCACATCTCCATCAGAATTTCGGATGGATGATCAAAAGATGTAGGCTCTGTCCAACTAATGATATCCTGAATATCTCAAGTTTTAAGTCAGGTTTGAAGATTTAAGTGTCACCTCTCCATCCTTACTTTTTGATAACTTTGAAGTTTCAATGTCCAATTCTTTTTAGGTTCCTTGGTTGGAGATGGGCATTTGAAAGAATGGCGTTGCTTAAGTTGCTGATGGGCGTAGTAAGGAGTTTTTGATAACTTTGAAGTTTCAATGCCGAATTCTTTTTTGGTACATTGGTTGGGGATGGGCATTTGAAACATTGGTGTTGCTTAAGTTGCAGATGGGTGTAGTAAGGATTTCTAGTAACTTAGAAGTTTCAATGTCCAATTCTGTTTAGGTTCATTGGTTGGGGATGGACATTTGAAATATTAGTAATATTTAAGTCGCGGATGGGCGTAGTAAAGAGTTTTTGATAACTTTGAAGTTTCAATGCCAAATTCTGTTTAGGTGCATTGGTTGGAGATGTGCATTTAATAGATTGACAATGTTTATGTTGCCGATGGGCGTAGTAAGGAGTATCTGGTAATTTATAAGTTACAATGTGCAATTGTCTTAGGTTCATTGGCTGGGGATGTTAGGCATTTGAAACGTTGGCGATGTTAAATTCGCGGATGGGTGTAGTAAGGGGTTTATGATAACGTAGAAGTTTCATTGTCCAATTGTGTTTAGGTTCCTTGGTTGGTGATGGCATTTGAAAACGTCGGCGATGTTAAATTCGCGTATGGGCATAGTAAGGGGTTTATGATAACCTAGAAGTTTCAATGTCCTGATGTTGATATGTTTCAAGTCAGTTTTGAAGATCCGAGTGTCTCGTCTCCATCATAACTTTGGATGGATGATCGTAAGGTATATGTTCTATTCAACTCATGTTGCCTCGATATTCACAAGTTTTAAGTCAGTTTTGAAGATCCTAGTGTCACATCTCCATCAGAATTTCAGATGGATGATCAAAAGATGTAGGCTCTGTCCAACTAATGATATCCTGAATATCTCAAGTTTTAAGTCAGGTTTGAAGATTTAAGTATCACCTCTCCATCCTTACTTTTTGATAACTTTGAAGTTTCAATGTCCAATTCTTTTTAGGTTCCTTGGTTGGAGATGGGCATTTGAAAGAATGGCGTTGCTTGAGTTGCTGATGGGCGTAGTAAGGAGTTTTTGATAACTTTGAAGTTTCAATGCCGAATTCTTTTTTGGTACATTGGTTGGGGATGGGCATTTGAAACATTGGTGTTGCTTAAGTTGCAGATGGGTGTAGTAAGGATTTCTAGTAACTTAGAAGTTTCAATGTCCAATTCTGTTTAGGTTCATTGGTTGGGGATGGACATTTGAAATATTAGTAATATTTAAGTCGCGGATGGGCGTAGTAAAGAGTTTTTGATAACTTTGAAGTTTCAATGCCAAATTCTGTTTAGGTGCATTGGTTGGAGATGGGCATTTAAAAGATTGACAATGTTTATGTTGCCGATGGGCGTAGTAAGGAGTATCTGGTAACTTATAAGTTACAATGTGCAATTGTCTTAGGTTCATTGGCTGGGGATGTTAGGCATTTGAAACGTTGGCGATGTTAAATTCGCGGATGGGCGTAGTAAGGGGTTTATGATATCGTAGAAGTTTCAATGTGCAATTGTGTTTAGGTTCCTTGGTTGGTGATGGCATTTGAAAACGTCGGCGATGTTAAATTCACGTATGGGCATAGTAAGGGGTTTATGATAACCTAGAAGTTTCAATGTCCCGATGTTGATATGTTTCAAGTCAGTTTTGAAGATCCGAGTGTCTCGTCTCCATCATAACTTTGGATGGATGATCGTAAGGTACAGGTTCTATTCAACTCATGTTGCCTCGATATTCACAAGTTTTAAGTCAGTTTTGAAGATCCTAGTGTCACATCTCCATTAGAATTTCGGATGGATGATCAAAAGATGTAGGCTCTGTCCAACTAATGATATCCTGAATATCTCAAGTTTTAAGTCAGGTTTGAAGATTTAAGTGTCACCTCTCCATCCTTACTTTTTGATAACTTTGAAGTTTCAATGTCCAATTCTTTTTAGGTTCCTTGGTTGGAGATGGGCATTTGAAAGAATGGCGTTGCTTGAGTTGCTGATGGGCGTAGTAAGGAGTTTTTGATAACTTTGAAGTTTCAATGCCGAATTCTTTTTTGGTACATTGGTTGGGGATGGGCATTTGAAACATTGGTGTTGCTTAAGTTGCAGATGGGTGTAGTAAGGATTTCTAGTAACTTAGAAGTTTCAATGTCCAATTCTGTTTAGGTTCATTGGTTGGGGATGGACATTTGAAATATTAGTAATATTTAAGTCGCGGATGGGCGTAGTAAAGAGTTTTTGATAACTTTGAAGTTTCAATGCCAAATTCTGTTTAGGTGCATTGGTTGGAGATGGGCATTTAAAAGATTGACAATGTTTATGTTGCCGATGAGCGTAGTAAGGAGTATTTGGTAATTTATAAGTTACAATGTGCAATTGTCTTAGGTTCATTGGCTGGGATGTTAGGCATTTGAAACGTTGGCGATGTTAAATTCGCGGATGGGTGTAGTAAGGGGTTTATGATAACGTTGAAGTTTCAATGTGCAATTGTGTTTAGGTTCCTTGGTTGGTGATGGCATTTGAAAACGTCGGCGATGTTAAATTCGCGTATGGGCATAGTAAGGGGTTTATGATAACCTAGAAGTTTCAATGTCCAATTGTGTTTAGGTTCCTTGGTTGGTGATGGCATTTGAAACATTGACAATATTTAAGTTGCGGATGGGCGTAATAAGGAGTATTAGGTAACTTAGAAATTTCAATGTCCAATTCTGTTTAGATTCATTGGTTGGAGATGATGGGCATTTGAAACATTGACAATGTTTAAGTCGCGGATGAGTGTAGTAAGGGGTTTCTGATAACTTAAATATTTCAATGTCCAATTTTGTTTAGGTTCCTTAGTTGGAGATGGGCATTTGAAACATTGGCGTTGTTTAAGTCTCGGATGGGTGTAGTAAGGGGTTTTTATTAACTTAGTAGTTTCAATGCCCAATTTTGTTGAGGTACATTGGTTGGGGATGGGCATTTGAAACATTGGCGTTGCTTAAGTCGCAGATAGGCGTAGTAAGGAGTTTCTAGTAACTTACGAGTTTCAATGTCCAATTTTATTTAGGTTCATTGGTTGGGGATGGACATTTGAAACATGACAATGTTTAACTCGCGGATGGAGTTGTAAGGAGTTTCTTCTGACTTTATACATAGGAGGTGATCCTATGATGATTGTAATCAGATTGTAAATTTGATTTTGTATTGAATGCTTTGAAAATCTTTCCTCTTTGGAGCTTCCATATTGGCACAAATGAATGTGTGCCTCATAATTGATAGCTTTTTACAAAAAGTAGACCTAGTCACTCATAATAATTACCATACATCAAGTAGAGACCTATTAATCTGTTATTAATCCAAGATTTTCAAGAAACTGAGGATGATCCTAAACTCAATTTGTTATTAAGATCCAAGTGTCACCTCTCCATCATAATTTCGGATGGATGATCAAGTGATGTAGATTATGTCCAACTTATGATTTCCTGATTATAACAAGTTTTGTGTTAGTTTTTAATATCTAAGTGTTCTCTCTCCATCATAACTTCAGATGTATGATCAAATGATATCGGCTCTTTCCAACTTATGATGTCCCGGGGATCACAAGTTTCATGTCAATTTTTATGACCATCTGTACCCTCTCCATCAATTCGGATGGATGATCAAAAGATATAAGCTTTGTCCAACTAAAGATGCCCCGATGATCACAAGTTTTACGTTAGTTTTGAAGATCTAAGTGTCCGCTCTCCATCATAACTTTTGTTGGATGATCGAAAGATATATGTTTTGTCCATCTCATGATGTCCCGATGATCATACATCTTTTAAGTCAGTTTTGAAGATCCAAGTGTCACCACTCCATCTTAACATCGGATGGATGATCTAAAGGTATAGTCTCTGTCCAACTCATGATGCCCCGATGATCAAATTTTTTTTGTCAGTCTTGAAGATCAAAGTGTCACCTCTCCATCATGACATTGGATAGATGATCTATGCATATAGGATCTTTCCAGCTCATGATATCCCGGTGATCACAAGTTTTAAGTCAGTTTTGAAGATCCCAATTTCACCTCTCCATCATAACTTTGGGTGGATGATCCAATGATATGGGCTATGTCTAACTTATGATGCCCTGATGATCACAAGTTTTAAGTCAGTTTTGAAGATCCAAGTGTCGCCTCTCTATCATAACTTGGGATGAATGATCAGAGATATAGGCTTTGTCCAACTAATGATGTCGTGATGAACACAAATTTTAAATCACTTTTGAAGATCCAAGTTTCACCTCTCCATCACAACTTTGGTATAAGCTCTGTCCAACTCATGATGTCTAGATGATCACAAGTTTTAAGTCCGTTTTTTAAGATTGATGTGTTGCCTCTCCATCATAACATCACAAGTTTTAAGTCAGTTTTTGTAAATTCAAGTGTTGCCTCTCCATCATAACTTCGGATTGGTGATAAAAAGATATTGGCTCTGTCCACTAATTATGCCTCGATTATCACAAGTTTTAAGTTAGGTTTGAAGATCCAAGTGTCTCCACCATAACTTTGTATGGATGATTAAAAGATATAGGCTCTGTCCAACTAATGATTTCTTGATAATCACAAGTTTTAAGTCAGTTTAGAAGATCTATGTGTCGCCTCTCGTTCATAGCTTTGGATGGATGATCAAAAGCTATAGGCTTTGTCAAACTCATGATGTCCCAGTGGTTGTGAGTTGGATGGATGATCAAAAGCTATAGGCTTTGTCAAACTCATGATGTCCTAGTGGTTGTGAAGAGCCAAGTGTCACCTATCCATCATAACTTCAGATGGATGTTAAAAAGTTGTAGGCTCTCTGCAATTCATGTTGTCCCAATGATCACATGTTTCAAGTAAGTTTTTAAGATCCAAGTGTCACCTCTCCATCATAATTTCTGATGGATGATCAAAAGATATAGGCTCTGTCCAACTGATGATGTCCCGATGATCACTCGTTGTAAGTCAGTTTTGAATATCCAAGTGTCGCCTCTGCATCTTAACTTCGGATGGATGTTCAAAAGGTTTATGCTCTGTCCAACTCATGATGTCCCGATGATCACAAGTTTTAAGTTAGTTTTGAAGATCTAAGTGTCATCTCTCCATCATAACTTTGGATGGATGATCAGTTCAAAAGGTGTAGGCTTTGTCCAACTCACGATGTCCCGATGATGACAAGTTTTAAGTCGGTTTTGAAGATCTAAGTGGCATCTCTCCATCACAACTTTGGATGGATGATAAAAAGATGTAGGCTTTGCCCAACTCATGATGCCTCGATTATCACAAGTTTTTAGTCAGTTTTGAAGATCCAAGTTTCTCGTCTCCATCATAGCTTCGGATGGATGATCAAAATATGTATGCTCTTTCTAACTCATGATGTCCCGAGTTTCAAGTCAGTTTATATGATCCAAGTGTCGCCTTTTCATTATAATTTTGGATGGATGATCAAAAGATATAGGCTCTGTTCAACTGATAATGTGCCTGATGATTAGAAGTTTTAACTCAGTTTTAAAGATCCAAATGTCGCTTCTACATCATAACTTGGGATGGATGATCAGAAGATGTGAGCTCTGTCCAACTCATGATGTCCCACTGATCTCAAGTTTCAAGTCAGTTTTGAAGGATCCAATTGTCGCCTCCGATCATAATTTCGGTGGATGATCAAAGGATATAGGCTTTGTCTATCAGTTTATGTCCCGACGATCACAACTTTTAAGTTAGTTTTAATGAGCCAAGTGTCATCTCTCCATCATAAGTTCGAATTGATGATTAAAAGATATAGGTTCTATCCAACTCATGATATCTCGATGCTCATAAGTTTCAAGTCAGTTTGATGATCCAAGTGTCGCCTCTCCATCATAACTTTGGATGGATGATCAAAAGAGTAGGCTTTGTCCGACTCATTATGTCCCAATGATCACAAGTTTTAAGTCAGTTTTGAAGATCAAAGTGTCAACTCTCCATCATAACTTCGGATGAATGTTCAAAAGAATCAATTTCTTTTGAAAAACACTCATTTCTTACGTAAAAGTTTTTAATTTCTTGTTTAAGTTTTTCATTGTTTTTTTGGACAAATACTTTTTTCTTTCTTAAAACACTACTTTTCTCATTTTAGCATAATGCTTTCATTTTCTCTTTAGAAAATGCACTATTTATATGAAAAAATCTCTCTTTTGAGAAACACTCATTTTCTAGTGAATTCTCTCATTTTTATGAAAACTCTTCTTTCTTTTTTCTTTTTAAAATTCTTCTTTTATTCATATCTTATTTTCTATTGAAAAGTTCTCATATTTCTTCTTAAAGGTGTTTTTCTTCTAAAAACACTCCTATGTTGATGGAGGCACTTTTATAAAACGCCAGTTCATATATTTTTTCAAAGAAAATTGACTTTTTGAAAAATTTCATTTATTTAAATTTTTTAGGTACACAGGACCATGGGGTTTTCTATCCAAAGTCCATGTGAATCTAATATTTTTGGGCCCAAAAATCATGGATTCACATGGATCTTGGGTGGAAAAGCCCATGGACCCTTTTAGTTGGGACCTTAGCCCTCTATTTCAAGTGTCGCCTCTCCATTATAGCTTTGGATGGTTGATCAAAAGGTATATGCTCTGTGTCCAACTCATGATGTCCCAATGATCATAAGTTTTAAGTCAATTTTGAAGACCAAAGTTTCATCTCTCCATCGTAACTTCAAATGCATGATCAAAAGATTTTAACTTTGTCCAACTCATGGTGTTCCGATGAACAAAAATTTTAAGTTAGTTTTAAAGATCCAAGTGTCACTTCTCCATCTTAATTTTGGATGGATGATCAAATGATGTAGGCTCTGTCTAACTAATGATGTCCCGATTATGACAAGTTTTAAGTCAGTTTTGAAAATGTAAGTGTCGCCTCTCCATCATAACTTCGGATGGATGATCTAAAGATATAGGCTCTGTCTAACACATGATGTCCCGATGATCACAAATTTCATGTAAGTTTTTAAGATACAACTTTCCCTCTCCATCATAACTTCAGATGGATGATAAAAAGATAGAGGCTCTGTCCAACTGATGATGTCCCGATGATCACAAGTTTTAAGTCAGTTTTGAAGATCCAAGTGCCGTCGGCGCTCTGTCATAATTTGGGATGGATGATCAAAAGATATACGATTTGTCCAACTGATGATGTCCTAATAATCACAAGTTGTATGTTAGTTTTGAAGATCAAAGTGTCACCTCTCCATCTAACTTCGGATAGATGTTCAATAGATGTAAGATATGTGCAACTTGTGATGTCCCAATGATCACAAGTTTCTAGTGAGTTTTGAAGATCCGTGTATTACCTCTCTGTCATAACTTCGAATGGATGATCAAAAGATATAAGCTTTGTCCATCTCATGTTGTCCGTACTATCACAATTTTTATGTCAGTTTTGAAGATCGAAGTGTCATCTCTCCATCATAACTTCGGTTGGATGATCGAAAAATATATGATTTGTCCATCTCATGATGCCCCGATTATCACATGTTTTAAGTCAGTTTTGAAGATTCAAGTATCACCTCTCCATCATAACTTCGGATAGATGATCTAAAGATATAAGCTCTATCCAACTCATGATGTGCTGATGATCACAAGTTTTAAGTCAGTTTTGAAGATCCAAGTGTCACCTCTCCATCATAATTTCCGATGGATGATTAAAAGAAATAGGCTTTGCTAAACTCATGATGTCCCAGTGATCACAAGTTTTAAGTCAGTTTTGAAGATCAAAGTGTCACCTCTCCGTCATAACTTTGGATGGATGTTGAAAAGATGTAGGCTCTGTGCAATTCATGTTGTCTCGATGATCACATGTTTCAAGTAATGTTTTAAGATCCATGTGTCACCTCTCCATCATAATTTCGGATGGAAGATCAAAATATATAGGCTTTATCCAACTGATCATGTCTCGATGATCACAAGTTGTAAGTCAGTTTTGAAAATCTGAGTGTCGCCTTTACATCATAACGTCTGATGGTTGATCAAAAGACGTTGGTTTTGTCCAACTCATGATGTTCCACTGTTCCAAGTATCGCCTCTCCATCATAACTTTGGATGCATGATCAAAAGATATATGCTCTGTCCAACTAATGATGTCCCGATTATCACAAGTTGTAAGTCAGTTTTGAAGATTCATGTGTCGCCTCTCCAGCATAGCTTTGGTTGCTTGATCAAAATTATCGGCTCTATCCAACTCATGATATCCCAATAATCACAAGTTTTAAGTCAGTTTTGATGATCATAGTGTCACCTCTCCATCATAACTTCGGATGGATATTCAATAGATGTAGGCTCTGTGCAACTCATGGTGTCCCGATGATCACAAGTTTCAAGTCAGTTTTTAAGATCCAAGTGTCACCTCTTCATCTTAAATTCGGATGGATGATCGAAAGGTATATGCTCTGTGATTTCCCAATGATCACAAGTTTTAAATTAGTTTTAAATATCCAAGTGTCTCCTCTCCATCATAATTTCGGATGGATGATTTAATGATGTATGCTCTTTCCAACCAATGATTTCTGGCGATTACAAGTTTTAATTCAGTTTTGAAGATCTAAGTGTCAACTCTCCATCATACCCTTGGATGGATGATCAAAGGATATAGGATCTTTCCAACTCATGATGTCTCGATGATCACATGTTTCAAGTTAGTTTTGAAGATCCAATTGTTGCCTCTACATCATAACTTCAGATGGATGACCAAAAGATATAGGCTCTGTTATGCTGATTATGTCCTGATGATCATAAGTTTTAAGTCAGTTTTGAAGATTCAAGTGTCGTGTCTCCATCATAACATCTGATGGATGATCAAAAGATGTAGGCTCTGTTCCACTGATGATGTCCCGATGAGCACAAGTTTTAAGTTAGTTTAGAAGATCAAAGTGTCGCGTCTCCATCATAACTTCGGATGGATGATCTGAAGATATAGGCTCTGTCTAAGACATGATGTTCCGATGATCACAAGTTTCATATCAGTTTTTTAGATACAACTGTCCCCTCTCCATCATAACTTTGTATGGATGATCAAACGATATATGCTCTGTCCAACTGATGATGTCTCGATGATCACAAGTTTTAACTCAGTTTTGAAGATCCATGCGTTGCCTCTCAATCATCATTTGGGATGGATGATCGAAAGATATATGCTTTGTCCAATTAATGATGTCCTAATAATCACAAGTTTTAAGTCAATTTTGAAGATCAAAGTGTCACCTCTCCATCATAACGTCGGATGAATATTCAATAGTTGTAGGCTCTGTGCAACTAGTGATGTCCCAATGATCACAAGTTTCAAGTCAGTTTTGAAGATCCATTTGTTACCTCTCTGTCATAACTTCGAATGAATGATCAAAAGATATAGGCTTTGTCCATCTCATGTTATCCGTACGATCACAATTTTTATGTCAGTTTTGAAGATCGAAGTGTCACCTCTCCATCATAACTTCGGTTGGATGATCGAAAAATATATAATCTGTCCATCTCATGGTGTCCCGATGATCACATGTTTTAAGTCAATTTTGAGGATCCAAGTATCACCTCTCCATCATAACTTCGGATAGATGATCTAAAGATATAGGTTCTGTCTAACACATGATGTCCCGATGATCACAAATTTCATGTCAGTTTTTAAGATACAACTTTCCCTCTCCATCATAACTTCAGATGGATGATAAAAAGATAGAGGCTTTGTCCAACTGATGATGTCCCTATGATCACAAATTTTAAGTCAATTTTGAAGATCCAAGTGTCGCATCTCTATAATAATTTGGGATGAATGATCAAAAGATATAGGCTCTATCCAACTCATGATGTCCAAATAATCACAAGTTATAAGTCAGTTTTGAAGATCAAAGTGTCCCCTCTCCATATAAGTTTGGATAGATGTTCAATAGACGTAGGATATGTGCAACTCGTGATGTCCCAATGATCACAAGTTCTTAGTGAGTTTTGAAGATTCATGTGTTACCTCTCTGTCATAACTTTGAATGGATGATCAAAAGATATAGGCTCTGTCCATCTCATGTTGTCCGTACGATCACAATTTTTATGTCAGTTTTGAAGATCGAAGTGTCACATCTCCATCATAACTTCGGTTGGATGATCGAAAAATATATGATCTGTCCATCTCATGATGCCCCGATGATCACATGTTTTAAGTCAGTTTTGAAGATCCAATTATCACCTCTCCATCATAACTTCGGATAGATGATCTAAAGATATTGGCTTTGTCCAACTCATGATGTCCTGATGATCACAAGTTTTAACTCAGTTTTGAAAATCTAAATGTCACCTCTCCATCATAACGTCGGATGGATGATCAAAAGATATAGGCTCTGTCAAACTCATGATGTCCCAGGAATCACAAGTTTTAAGTCAGTTTTGAAGATCAAAGTGTCACTTCTCCTTCATAACGTTTGATGGATGTTCAAAAGATGTAGGTTCTGTGCAATTCATGTTGTCCAAATGATCACATGTTTTAAGTAATTTTTTAAGATCCAAGTGTCACCTCTCCATCATAATTTCGGATGGAAGATCAAAATATATAGGCTCTATCCAACTGATGATGCCTCGATGATCACAAGTGGTATGTCAGTTTTGAAAATCCAAGTGTCGCCTTTACATCATAACGTCTGATGGATGATCAAAAGAACTAGGCTCTGTCCAACTCATGATATCCCACTGATCCAAGTATTACCTCTCCATCATAACTTTGGATGCATGATCAAAAGATATACGCTTTGTCCAACTGATGATGTCCCGATTATCACAAGTTGTAAGTCAGTTTTGAAGATCCATGTGTCGTCTCTCTAGCATAGCTTTGGTTGCTTGATCAAAAGGTATTGGCTCTATCCAACTCATGATGTCCCAATAATCACAAGTTTTAAGTTAGTTTTGAAGATCATAGTGTCACCTCTCCATCATAACTTCGGATGGATGTTCAATAGATGTAGGCTCTGTGCAACTCATGTTGTTCCGATGATCACAAGTTTCAAGTCAGTTTTTAAGATTCAAGTGTCAACTATCCATCATAACTTCGGATGGATGATCCAAAGATATAGGACCTGTCCTACCGATAATATCCCAATGATCACAAGTTTTAAAACAGTTTTGAAGATTCAAGTGTCCCGTCTCAATCGTAACATCGGATGAATGATCAAAAGATATATGTTCTGTCCAACTGATATTGCCCAATAATCACAACTTTTATGTCAGTTTTAATGATCCAAGTATCTCCTCGCCATCATAACTTCCAATGGATGATCAAAAGATGTAGGCTCTGTCCTACTGATGATGTTCCGATAAGCACAAGTTGTAAGTCAGTTTTGAAGATCCAAGTGTCGCGTCTCCATCATAACTTCGTATGGATAATCAAAAGATATAGGCTTTGTCCAACCCATGATATCCCAATGATCAGAATGTTTAAGTCAGTTTTGAAGATCGAAGTGTTACCTCTCCTTCATAACTTCGGATGAATGTTCATAAAATATAGGCTCTGTGCAACTAATGTTGTCCCGATGATCACAAGTTTCAAGTTTGTTTTTATTATCCAAGTGTCACCTCTCATAATTTTGGTTTGATGATCAAAAGATGTAGGCTCTATCCAACTCATGATGTCCTGATTTTCTTAACTTTCAAGACAGTTTTGAAGATCCAAGTGTCGCTTCTCTATCGGCATCATAACTTCAGATCAATGATCAAAAGATATAGGCTCTGTCTAAGTGATGATGTCTTGATGATCACAAGTTTTAACTCTGTTTTCAACATCTAAGTGTCGCTTCTCTATCGCAATTTTGGATGGATGATCAAAAAATATATGCTCTGTTGAACTCATGTTGTGCCAATGATCACAAGTTTTAAGTTAGTTTTGAAGATCCAAGTGTTGACTGTCCATCATAAGTTCGGATAGATGATCAATAGATGTAGGCTTTGTCCAACTCATGTTGTTCCAATGATCACAAGTTTTAAATCAGTTTTGAAGATCCAAGTGTTACCTCTCCATCATAACTTTGATGGATGATCAAAAGGTATAGGCTTTGTCGAACTCATGATGTCCTGATTACCAGTACTCAGGATTCATTTTTCATCAGGTAGCCTCGTAGTTTCAAATCTTGGACGAAATATTTGTTATATATTTAAGGGTCTGTTTTAAACTTTTAGTTGAGCTGAAATTTTGGAATTTTAGCTAAAATTTCTTTCAAAATTAAAAAAAATGGAAATCAAAATGGATTAAAATGGCAGAATATCTCACTGATTGAATTCCTTTTACTAATCTCAATTTTTTTTCCCCTTTGTGCTTTTCTTGTCGTTATGTTTGAATAATCTATTCAGTGCCTCCATTGGAAATGTAGATTCATATGCATGAATGCAGACAGTTGTTTTTTTTTGTGGGAGTTTCCATGTACGAATTGCCAGTCTGTTTTGATGAGTATGTAGTGATTTAAGCATGTTGAGTTATGCATCTATTTATATAGTTGAATGATGCAGTGGAAATGGGCAGTTGAAAGAATGAGGCAAAAGCATGGTTACTACTTAGGTAGTGTTTGGATGTGGGTTGGAAAGGGTGGGGAAATGTTTTTATTATGGTGTAGGGTATACCTTTGGTGGATGCATAAATGGAGAAAAGTGGATGCTACTTGATCGTTAGTGCAAACACTAGAACCTTCAGACGTGGTAAAATCATCTTTACTCTAGTTGGCTTTTTCCAATTTTCTTTCAACAATTTTGATAAACAGCTCAGATGTAAAACTATTTCTTACTTTTCATTAAAATAACCCTATGTCTTGCTTCCGTTTTCACTTGAGAACACCAAGAAAGAGCAAAATAGAGTTTCTGAAGATAGGGGCTTCTCCACCTTGAGTTTTCATTGTTTAATAGGGAAACCCACTTATCCACATCCAAATCCCACCTTTCTGTTAGGTCTTCAGTATTCAACCTTAGTAAAATCTCAGAAAGCTACAAGGGCAACCATGGAAGCCCCAAAAGATGTTTCAGCATGTTAAATCTTTCCCACTCATCGTGTGGCACATGGGAAAACTATTTTTAGTAGTTCGGGGGATATTCACCCTAAAAAATGGTTATGTAGTATGCAACAAATACAAGGATAAAATGTTTTCCTATTATGATCTTGGAAGTAATCCTCTCTGCTATGTGTTACATCAATCTTTCTAGGATTATAAGGTGAATAATCCATCATCTCATGGGACGAGCGTTTCCCTTTTTCTAATTCTATTCTAATTCTTAAATGCTTCATGCATGTAGCAAGTTAAGTCTTCCTCTATCGTCCATCTTAAGACTGAAAACACACATGATAAGGTTCACACTACTTGACAAGATGGTGTACAAGTCAACAACCAAAATCATTTGCTTGCTTGATTGGGTAAGTTGAAGGTGATTACTTCCCTAAGGTGATACACGTTGATGATAGGATTATGCATAAAATTTGATGATTTGATGATGTTCACGAGTAGTCTAGGCACTCTATACATTGTTCTACTCTAATCAATGTTATTTTACAAGTGACTCTAAAAGGATACCCTAAAATTGAGAAAAGATCCTTTTATATTTTCATAGTTCATTGTAACTTATTTATGTATCTATGCAGTCTTCACCTTTCAAGATTCTCAATCATTTTGTTGTTCACCTTTCCCATGGGGTTATAGGATCCCTTAAGGATTGAGGAATTATTAATTTTTATGCGCAATTGACTGGCCTAATTTATCATTTTGTACCAATTGATGCCAGGTAGAGTGAGGGGATTGGGATCGTTTGTAGGAGGGTCCATATTAAAAAAAATTAGCTCATTTGGTAGACCTCCTTGCTATGCACATTGTTAGTCATTGTGTAGGTGACCTCCTGCATGCACACCATGGATGCCAAGTTTATGGCATTTGCTAAATGCATTGAGAAAACTAGTTCCTTGGATACCTTAAAAAAAATTCTATTTCCTTTGATCTTGCTATATAGAGAAGTTGTGGCCAAAGGTTTTCCCATGCTGTAAAAATCTTCAAAACCCCAATGATGGGGTGACATCGACCTTAAATTTTTTAGAGATGTAACTTCTCTATTTGAGTGTTGTCAATATGCCCTTTTCAATATCCTTCAATTTATTCTTAGGAAGCTGTTTTTTTATTCTTTTTTTTTTTTTTGAAAGGTGGGATTGGTTTGTAAATTAGGATCTTTTGGGGCAATGGCAAAGAATGGGCTGTGGGATTAATAAGTTATCTTCTTTTTGATGTTGCAGGGTAAATGCATCTAAATTTTTTATTTTCAAATTTGCTTTGACATGATGAAATATAATAGGTAGAGAAACATGTCAAAGCTCTGGAACGAGCTGTGGGTGACGTAAAATATGATCTGTGGGTCTACAAGGAGGAATGGCTTGTGGGATGAATCTTTTATCTTGTTCTTGATGTTGTATGGACCATGAGCTAAATAGAACTATGATTATATGCATCTAGGTTTTCTACATTTAGCTTTGGCATGGAGAACTATGATAGGTTGAGAAACATGTGAAAGCTCAGGATTTATTTGTAAATGGCACATTTAGAACCAGAAGCTAACAAAATTTAAGTTAGGAGTGGGGAGAAAAGATAGGAAATTTTTCGGGTCGGTTGGTGATCATTCAGAGAAAAGGGTTGGGTTAGTTTGACCTCTTACATAACCTCTCTCTTAAAAACTCAACGAGGCTCGATCCATATATAATATTTTAAAATAATTTGATGTCTTCATCATCATCATAGCAAAAATCCCATCTATCTTAGATCGACTTTGAGTTCTACTTTTCCCAAAATAAGTTGATATATCTTGCAGGAGAACTCTCTTCTATTTCTCGTCTTTCTAAACACCGAAGGATTGAGGTGAGCCTAAATACCTTGTGCACCTGAAGAGAGGATAAGGAACAAAACAGGAAAAGGAAGGTGTGTTGCTTGAGGGAAGTGGGCTTTGTGGAAGCATCGTTGGAGTTGAGCCATGTGGCATCGGTTATACAGAAGATACTGTGGCCACTTTTCCCAAAATAGAGAGCCCATGAAGAGGCATAACCCATAAAGGCCAGCTTATGTTGGAAACTGGTTCCCATGGTTACTGTTTGGTTGGTTTGGGGGGAGGGAGGAATTGGTGTAGTTTCTAAGACAAGGCAATGCTCATGATTAGCATCTTAGATTAAATGAGTTGTTCAGGTGGAGCAGTTTTGTTGGAATTGTGAAGTTTTTTTTTCTCTTTTTTTTAGCGGTAATAGAGAGAACTCATATTAAAGAGAAAAACAGTTAAAAAAAAAAACAAGGATCACAGAGTCTAAAAACAAAACGAAAAAACAAAAAACAGCAACAAGTCACAAAAGCTAAAAAAACAGCATTGGTACAAAATGAGCTATCCTCTTGATAACTGGAAGGTGCTACAATTCAAGCCACCAACTCCGTTCTTCGCAAAGAAGTCTTTCACACCATTGGTTGTACGACTGATGTGAACAAAAGACACCTCTAGGCTTAAGATCAAATCCTCATCTCCCTTACCAAGGAATTGGGAAGTATCTTATTCCTTCATGACTCTCTCTCTCTCTCTTCTTGTCTTTAGCTGCATTTTTCTTCACCATCTACTGTGATGTGAAATGATTTGTTTTAGCATGCTTTTTATGTTTTCTATTGTCAAGTGATGATTGTTGTGGCCTGATTTCCTTCATCACATTTTTTGGAAAGATTTCCTTCACCACATTTATAAACTCTCATGATCTGCCGAGTGTACCCGACTCAATGAGACGTTGAGTGGAGTGACAGTCTTTAACGAGTCTCTGAAAAAAAAAAGTAGAAAAAAACTTTCCAATTTACTGAGCTCTATTTGTAGGGAGCAATGATTAGAAGAGATTGTTGTCATTGTTAAGTTATATTAAGATTGATAAATTTTATATGTGGAGATTATAGATGTTATGATTGGAGATTAACATCTCATCATGATTGAAGATGGATTATAGATGTTAAAATGGAATTATATTTTTGTCCCAATTTGGTTATCTTTTATGGATTTTGAGATTGTCTCATTCATATTTTATAGTAGCATAAAGTGTGTTGAAAATGAATGAGATTACATGGAGTGCTAGTAGACAAAAAAAAATGGGACGGAGGGAGTAATTTTCTCTCATATTTTTGAATTAGTTTTTTTAATCTCAAGTTTGAAAATTATTTCTACAGAAGACAGAAAATGATGATGGCTACATGTTGACTGTTGACTTTTATTTGGTCACTTTTTTTTTTCTTTCTTTCGTGACATCACTTGGATGGAAATTGAGTGAAGATCTGACAAATGTGATCTTAAAGAAGTGTTAATTTTTTTTGGTAGAAAGAAAAGAAGTATCCCATTTGATTACCCACTAGGGTACAGTGGCAATGATCCCTACCATAAAAATTAAAGTATCGAATCTGACACTTACACTTGGCAATTCAATTATTCTAAAACTTGTCTTTTCCTTCTAAGAATATTAGAGCAACTTGGTTCTACATTAAGATTTAATTTAGGGGCTCCCATTTTAAATACAGCAGATGAGTGTGTGCACAATTGAAATCATCGTCGTCGTCATTATTTTTTACTTTTTAATTATATAAAATTCTATTTGTACACACTTTAAGAAATCTTGTATTTGACTCGGTGCAAAATCCAAGTCTAGAGTGGTCTACACTTGGACAAATCTACCTTTTGGTGAGATGACTAATATATTTTGTTTAGAAGTGAAAATCTCAATTGAGTAATTAAGTCTCTCTCTGATTTTTTTTTTCTTTTGTGCGAGGGATTGAGTTTATATTGATACAATTAATTATTTGTTTATTTTTTAAGTTTTTTAAAATTTAATCTCTAGAATCTAGATTACTCGACGGTCCAATTTTTAGTAATCTTAAGCTGATTTTTCTTTTACTTGAATCGATTCAGACTTGGTCTATAGAGAGCGATATTAAAAAGGTTAGCCCTACTTTGGAGATGATATGAATCCTATAGACATCATGGCTAATTTTGTGGAATTGGATCCACCCTAGACCAGTAGAACTCGGATTTTGACTTGTGCTCGGTCTTGGAAATGTGATATTTAAGATCTTAGTACCTATGAATAGAAGGTTTAGATTTCATAGAGTTATAGGTTCATGGGCTGAATCTAGTGGGCCTCATCATGTTTAGGTCGAACTTGTAACATTAACCTCTCTTGGTGGACGGTTTAGATCTTATATGCCCATGGGCTGATCCAATCAGGAGCAGTATATCTAGTTTGCCCCACAAGGTCTAGTCCAAACTTGAGACGGTGACTGGGACTCAGTTTGAGTGCGATAATCAAAAGCTTAGCCTTGATACATCTTTGTGGATCATATAGGCTCATGGGCCATTTCTAGTTTTTTGGGGTTGGGTCCACCGAAGAGCAATTGATCTAGTGGGGCTCCACCAGGTCTAGTTCAGACCAATAACAGTGACTTAGATTTGACTCGAACTCACTTTATTGAGGGAGATATTTGAAACCTTAGACCCACTCAGTGGACAGTTTGGATCTTACACGTCAATATGCCGAACAATCCAAGAGGGCAGATGTAGTGGGCCCCACCAAGTTTAGTCCAATGTCCATACCAATGACATTGATTTTGTACTCGACTGAAACTCAGTCTACCGAGTGTCAACCACTTGATGATCGGTTTGGATCTTATAGGCCCATTGGCCGAATCTAGCTTGGTGGAATTGGTTCCACCCAAAAGCAATAGATGCAGTGGGTCCCTCCAGCTCTAGTCTAAAGTTCAGACCGTTGATGGGAGTGTCGTCTTAATTCTATAAAAAGCAAAAGTTGGAAATTGATGCATTTTTTTTATCGCATCACGTCACTTTCGCACTGCTTTCTTTGCTCAAGAGTTTGGTATATGAAATAAATAAAGAAAAGAAAAAGCCAAAAGAGAAATTTTTGGTTTGTGCTTTTGCAATTAAATGACCGTTGTATGCATATCTGTCTCGGACTTTGTCACGTGAATGTGGATCTTGACCGTCCAATCTCTGGGCCCACCATCTTAACGTTTTGTTTAAGTACCCAGTCGACCATCTTATATAATTACACTCATATTGCATTCAAAATGTCAATTTTCTAATGTATTGTGTAAACTTTTAATGATAAAGATGATTTAAATAATATTATTAATATAAAGTTTGTTTTTTAAAATTTAAGTTATTCATTATTTTTTATAAATAGAACCATGGTATATATATATATATATATATATATATATATATATATATTATATATATTGCAATTGAGTACTGTTCTTTTTGGATTTTTTTTTTCTAAAAAGGCCTCTATAAAATTTAAAAAACTATTCATCTTAATTCATTAATACTAAATTTATTTCTTCTTTAAGAAATTTTAGACTCATGTAATGGAGCTCACTTGGAGATCATATGATTTAGCAAGCAAGTTGATTGAAACAAAAATACAGTAACTTGTATGTGGGGTTCATTGAGTTGCAAGAGTGTGTCAAAATTTAAAATGTTTACTGTTATTTGTTCTACATCTAAGGGTTTTACATGATATATTAAAAATAAAATACTGATAAATTGGGCCGGGGACAGATTAGTTGTAAATTTTTTTAATTTAAATAAGATGATTATAAAAATTAACGTTGATAATTAATTTAGTGTTTTAAAGATTTAAGTTTATTCACCTTTACAAGTCCGTGAGGTTTGCTGGATGGGTTGTAAAATGAAGGTTAAACAGTGAGTCAAATTCATAGATGGTTGGTGAGTCTACGGAGAAAGTGTAGTCATTGTAGAGGCAAAGTACTCTAATATTCAAATATTAGCAGAATCTTTTTAGTCTTGACCTTTGCCGACATGTATTTTTTGAAATGTGGGTTATGCATTAAATGTTGTGTGACACCGACTTTTTGAGATGTGCAAAAGTCTAAATTGGTGCGCTGATCGAATCAATTTCTTCAATTTCTATTTTCAAGTGATTCGCTCGGTGCACTGGTCTAGTGCACTGATTTAGTAACCGATTAATTGGAAAGTGAAGCGATATCTGAAAGTCCACTAAAATCTATACGGACGGATGGAGGCAAAGTGAAAAATCTGGAAAATTCGTCTCCTAAAAGAGTTTTCTCGTGTTAGGATAACCATCCATGGATTTTTACGAATATACTTTTTAATTTGTCAATAAATAAATCAAAAGCCTTATTAGGCTGTTTTTCTGACCTGGAAACATTGGGTGTCTGCACCCAACACGTATTAATATCAATGTACCGTACTTGTACATTAGTTCCTCTACCCCTTTTTGGGTGATTTATTTGAGTCAACCCTATTTAATTGAAAGCTGTATCACTAGTTAATAGTTAAGTTTTTTTAATCAAACCGCAAAACTTACTCAAATTACTTTATTCAATTGAATTGTGAGTCAAATTCAAATTTTAAATTTTTAAACTTTATTTTGTATTAGTAAAATTGAACATACAAGATGTTAATGGGGCTCATTAACCCACTAGTTAAAGCTGTAGGAGAGTTTCTAAATTAGCATCTAACCGGCCCCAAATTTAGTACATTGGCTATTGTGTCCTAAACTTCAATTCTCCAAATGCCCCAATTCTATGATGCAAAAAACATGTTTTATTGTTTTTATCATCTCATAGGAGTCTAATTTAATTTGTTTGGATATTACCAATAATATAGACAAACTTTAGTCCACTCTGGTTATTGGACTTATAGTTGATGTGGTGGGCTCCATTCTCTACAAGTCTTTTTTTAAAGATCAAAATAATTAGACTTTTCTGTCGGTATGAACTGAGTAAAACTACGGAAAATAACTTAAGAGTCTAAGACCTTCTTCATTTCAAATGGATTTTTTTATCGTCAAGCCAACCCTCTTGGAGTTACAAGTCATTTAAAAGATCAATATTATTCAATATTTTTCATTCTTATCTTTCAGTTTATGATAAAATTAAAGGAATTATAGACTATAAAGTGATAAATAAATTGATTTCTTGTGAGACAAAAATTTAAAAACCACAATGAATGAATGAAAATATTAATAATGATGATCTATATCTTAATTATATGGACCACTTAATAATGGGCCCATATTATTGTATTTGATAAAAAAAAAAACCTCTTCTTGAGCCATCTTTTTCAAACTTGCCAATTGGGCCCAAATTTAATCTATTGGAGAACAGCTCTACTTAAAAGGGTCTAGTGTCTGAACAGTCCAAGAATACGATTGAATTTGTAAGGTCGAGAGAGAGAGAGAGAGATGGCTATTGGGATATTCAGTTTTTCCTGTACATTTAAGCCATGGAATCCCAATGCTCCCCCTCCTCATCTACTTAGATTAGTAGCAAGAACCAATGCAATCTCTGCCGTCGGTTTTCGACAACTGCTACAATCCGGGAGTGTTCGATCGGTGCCACCGAAGGAGGCGGCGTCGATCATGAAGGATGAAGGTTTCATGCTCCTGGACGTGCGGCCCAAGTGGGAGAGGGAGAAGGCACACGTGAGAGGGTCCTTGCACGTGCCACTGTTTGTCAAAGACACGGATATGGGGCCCATCACACTGATCAAGAAGTGGGTCCATTTTGGGTACATTGGGCTGTGGACCGGCCAGAATTTCACCACCATCAACGAGGAGTTCCTGACCCAGGTTGAGGCTGTTGAACCAGGCAAAGAAGCTAAGCTGCTTGTGGCTTGTGGAGAGGGTCTCAGGTAAAAATTTCCCCTATTTGGATAAATAAATATGAAAATTATTAAATTGTACAAAATTAATTCATTAAATTATATTTATTAACTAGTTAAAGCATTGCCAAACATTATGTGCTCTTTTTCCTATAATGTTTTCTGTTTTTCCCCCTTTGCTGTTAATCTCAATGACATTGACAAATATCAGTTTTGTTTTTTTCACTAACTATAATGATAGATTCAAAAATTATTAAGACACTCTGCAAGTTTTATTGAACGGGCAAAAATTAAAAGTATTAAATAAATTTTTATTTATAACAGTCAGTAAAATAGTGAGAATGTATTAAATGAATATCAATTAATATTTTATTTAAATTAATTTTTTTTAAAAATTTACTGTTGAATGGACTCCACGTGGAGCCACTCCACCTAAGTAAATAACCCACTTGAGTGTTTTTCAGTTTTGTCATTTATGTGTTTCTTTTTTCTATATTTTATTATATTTTTCTATTATTTAGATTACGGGCAAATTGAAGGAAGTCAATTGATTTAAAAATATTAACTCAAATTAAATATGAAAAAAATTAAGATTTGACTCTCAACCCGGCCTATCCATGCCTAATTGCACTAGATTGTTCAGATCTATGATGGCCATCAAAAGGTTACATGAAGGAGGTTATCGGAACTTGGGGTGGCTGGCCGGAGGATTCAATCGGACCGGCGATGACGACTTTGCTGATGTAGAAGGATCGACCAAATTGCAGTATGCCACCATCGGCGGCGTTTCCTACTATTTCCTGCAATTACTTCTGCTATTGCAAGCTGTTGGTGGTAAAGGTAGTAGTCAGTAGTTGATGACATGATTATGCAGTTTCGCTGTTAACCATTGTAGTTTAATTTAAAATTAAAAGCGGCAAGACACAAATTTTGTGACCCATGTTGATAACTTGATATATGATTTCCCCTGTTTTGTATATTTGTCTCAATTTTTTTAAGATAAATAGAAAGTTATTCTATTTTTAATTTTTAAAAACAAAAAAAAATAAATTTGCATTAATCTGAATGACCCATAAGTTTCTCATTTGACTGAAAAATCATACTTATAATATTGCATTAATCTTCTTTAATCTTTTGAATCATAACTTGCAGTAATGGATGAAGTCAAATGACTCTAGTAGATTCAAACATGGTCACATGGTGCATGACATGTAGCTCGAATAATCTAATAATAAACTGGATAGAAATGACTAATAACATTGTTTTTATATAATTACTTAATTTAGATGGTCATTTTAAATTGGTAAATCAATTATTCAATCCATTGCTGTGACGCATCTGCATGCGTATGCCACAGAGAGTTCTCAAAACCGGAAAAGTAAACTCAGACAGATTCAAATCCAGAAGATGGTGGACTGTCCTCATTTTGATATACGAACAAGATTGCTTGCCTTGTACCAAAAGCAAGAAATTTCATACAAAAGGCAAGCCAAGATCAAGTGGGTTGGAATGGGGGTTGAAAAAGTAGAAGTCTTGAATTTGATTTTCACTCTATTCAAACAAGCCACTTTTAAAAATTTACTCGGCGTGTCTCGGTCAAAAAAATTATACATATCATAAAAATTAGTTGAGTCACATAATACCCTAATCATAAAAAAGGGCAAGGCCCTTTTAATAACATGCAGCCCTTCATTGACTATGACCAAACTCTCAAAGGCCGGATAAAATAAAAGTATAAATATGAACATGGCTAGTTCTTCACCTCCAAAGCTACAAATAAGAGTCAAAGAGATGGCTGGATCAAGTATTCAAGAAGCCAACCCCAGGGCTCATCCCCTGTTGGGCCGAGTGGCCATTGTCACAGGTGGATCGGGCGGCATCGGTCGCATCGTTGCCCTCCATCTCGCATCCTTGAGCGCAAACCTTGTAGTCAACTATGCCTCTAACTCAACCGAAGCCAATCTTCTAGTTGCAGAGATCAATTCATCAACCCCATCTTTGACATCCCACCCTCAAGCAATTGCAGTCCGGGCTAATGTCTCCGATGCGGCCCAAATCAAAGCACTGTTTGACGAGGCCGAAAAGGCCTTCGGCACCCAAGTTCACATTCTGGTGAATTGTGCTGGGGTACTTAATCCCAAGTATCCGATTCTGGCCAACACATCAGAGGAGGATTGGGACAAGACTTTTGAGGTGAACACGAAGGGCACATTTCTTTGCTCTAAGGAAGCTGCCAACCGCCTAAAACACGGCGGAGGTGGAAGGATCATATCCTTCTCTACTTCTTTGGTTGGCTTACTTTCCCCTGGATACGCTGCCTACGCATCTTCTAAAGCGGCTGTGGAAGCCATGACCAAGATCATGGCTAAGGAGCTCAAGGGCACGCAGATCACTGCAAATTGCGTGGCTCCTGGCCCTATAGCCACCGACATGTTCTTTGCCGGAAAGAGTGACGACGATGTGGAGAAGATGATTGGTGCGAGCCCTCTGAACCGATTGGGCAAGAGCAGCGATGTTGCTCCTCTTGTGGGTTTTCTTGCGAGCGACGCCGGCGAGTGGATAAACGGGCAGGTCATTCGCGTCAATGGCGGTCTTGTTTAATTCAGTTTATATGCTTTTAGTAATTAGTATTACACTCGTGCTTCTAAAATTAACCGTTGTATTTTTTAATTTTCCATGACTTATAAACTATTTCTCATTCAATAAATTTTTGTATCTTTTGTAGTGTCTAACTTTGTCCCTAATGATGTGTCATTTGGATAGATCTTTCTATCCATGAATTTATTATACTTATGTAGGGATTAATTTCACTTCATTTAATAGCCTATTTAAATATCTTTTTATGAATATGGAATATAGTAAAAATCAAGTACTCCAATTTTCTAAATCTCATTTTTAACTTCTCAAAATTTTCTAATTATTTTTTAATAGCCTAGTTACTTTTTTTAGTAGCTACAATTTATCAATATTTGCACTTTATAGGGTCCACTTGTGTTAATTCATAGATATAAATATACATATCAATTTAAAAACAAGTCAAGCTTTAGTTATTTTTATAGTGTATATATAAAATGTATATAAAATGAAGTCACGTCCAGCATTACAAATTCTTTCAACTTTTGTTTGGATAATAGTTTGAGAATTTGAATTCTCTAATAATATAGCATTGAACAGTTTATAGTTTCACCCATCACCCACTTAAAAGTACAACAGTGAATTGAAAATTATAA
This sequence comes from Chimonanthus praecox, assembly GCA_022113865.1. Lineage (NCBI taxonomy): Eukaryota > Viridiplantae > Streptophyta > Magnoliopsida > Laurales > Calycanthaceae > Chimonanthus > Chimonanthus praecox. The sequence continues at coordinate 90,520 of JAINRJ010000121.1, forward strand.
AAAAAAATAGTATATTCTTAAATGGCTAAAATTACCAATTTGTGATTGGTGCACCATAAATATTTGGTTGATTGGAGTAGTGATATTAAATTTCAGTAGAGTTGAATAATTAAATTGAAAGGGTCTAAGTTTCATTCTCACTCGATTGGATCATATTATACTTTCTCTCCCTTTGTGTAAAATAGTATCTAAATTATAGTTAATAATAATTTGTTTAATATTCATAAATATATTAAAAAAATCATATATATATTAAAAAATATTTAATTATACACATATATTTGACATAAATATATAATTACACTTTTTATATTTTGTTACAAATTGTAGATTTCTTTGATGCTTTTTTCTTAAAATTGATTTTTTTTTTTGTGGGGAAACAGAAAATATTAAATAATCTTTTAATACTAGTAAAATATTGTCACGGTCCTTTAAAAAATAAGTTATTCTTTCAACTTATCATATAAGAAAATGAGAAAATGATAATAGTAAAAAAAAATATTGTCATCAAATATTATTCTACACACTTAGTCATAAACTCTATAAAATAAAATGGTGATAGATCTATTAAAAATATATTTATTTTAATACAAAAAAATATTTTGATTTAATCAATTAAATTATATCTTTAAAACTGTAAAATTTAAATATAATTTTTTTATTTAAATTGATTAAAATTTGAAGACCAAGAAAATATAGTAATGGATGAATAATGATATTTTGATGTTAATAATTTTGTGTCACGTAGTATGCACGTTTTAAGTTTTAATATTATTATTTTAAAATGTAAAATCTTAAATTCCCTCACCTCGGACTTGGACATGTGTAGTTCGAAACACTTTTTACATGAGTGTAAAAGTAGCACAATTATTAGAGAGTTTGTACAGCAACCGGTCCGCAGCCATCAAACTTGCAGAGGCAAATAGGGAAGAAGATACTGAAGAGATTTCATAGAAAGCCGTATTCAGCCTTGAAAGAAGACGAAGTAGAAGAAGAATGGCTCTCAAACTCACTCATTTCCTCATTCTCTTCTTCTTCTTGTTGCTGTCTGCAATCTCTGCAGAGAGCACAGACGACCCAACAATGAAAACTATGGAAGATTTCTCAGGGTACCCTTCTCAATCACAGTCATGCAACTCCAAAATCGTATCTTTATCCGTCGACAAGGAGAGCTTGCAGAAACAGGTCATCTCAAAATAGGAAAGGAGCGTTAATTTTTTGGCCCAATGATTGAAATATCCTTTTTTTTTTTAATGAAACATGATACCTGTTTGCCCTTTCATTTTAGTCATGAATACTGTACTAAATAGCAATATTAATTTTTTATTTCTTAACAAATATCGTGTATCTCAATAATTACTCCTTTTTTTTTTCTTTAACCTGAACACCGTTAAATTTTTTTTTTTTCTTTCAGTTGGGCAGTTCCGTTATGTTTAAATTCTCGATGTTCCAATCACTGGTTATACAGAAAACGGATTCTGTGATTTTTGTCAAAAGTTTTTAAAGTAGTGGGCGTTTCTTAGATTCATATGATAAGGTTAAATTTGTATTGTTTATTGTTTTAATTTTTGTTTTCGGATGGGTATTGTGAGAAGATTTTATGGATTTCAACTGGTTTGGTTTAACAATGTTTCTGTTCTCCGCTCCCTCTAGAAATTCCTATTGTTTTTCAAATCCACTAATATCTGAATAGGTTCTTGTGGATGCTTGCTACATAGATTGACGAGCTTTCAGCCTTCTCTGATGCTCCATCACCTGCAGTTACTCGGATCTTGTACAGTGACAAGGATGTAATGGGTAGGAGGTATTTAAGTTTTTGAATCTCTCTCCTCGTACTACAAAGATAATTGTTTGATGTGGTGTGGCAGAATAAATTGGAAGAATAACCGCAAGTTGTTATTATTATTATGTTATTTAATCTGTTTTACTGTGCTCCAATTCTTCAAACTTTTTATTTTCTGAATGGTACTTGTCTGTTGAACCTTACAGAGCAAATTGTCGTCAGAGATAAGTGAAATAGGTTTTATAAGTGATTTAGATATTGCAGTACGCCAGTACACCAGTACAGATAAGGAGAAGCCGTTGGTATCAGAGAATCTTCGAAATTGAGAAATATGAAATTTGGGAAAAATATTGCAAGAGGTCTCTTACAGATCAAAATGGGTCTATAAGTAATTTGCTAATTGCAGTCCACAGACAAGAAAGGGCCCTTGGTATCAGAGGATCTTCCAATTTTAGAAATATGATGTTTGGGAATAATATTGAAACTTGAAAGAGACCTCTTACAGATTGACTTTGCTTTTGCATGTCTATAGGTTTCCTCGATGTTTACAACTATCATTTTTAATCAATAGTTTTTTTTTTAATTTAATTTCTCAAGTTGTTCAGTTTATGTTTTAGAATGCTAAATATTACACTTGTTTTGCATCCCATGCATAGATGCATATAAAGGTCCCTTGCCATTATTTGTTGCGGAATGAATGCCCTCAGCATATTGTTTGAATATCTTTCTTAGTTGTCTTGAGGAATGACATGAGAACTAACATGGAAGCAACAGTTGCTTCCAGTCAAAGAAAGGTTTGACAAACTGTTGGAAGTGTCATACTTTACAATAGTTTCTTTAACTAAAAAACCTGAAGAAGAAGAAATGCTAGCTTGTTTACAAATGCCAGAAATGTGAGCATGCATGTGAGATATGTAGCGTAACAGGGGTGTATCTGTTCTTTTATGGGATTGTAGCCTGTTTGTTGGGCTGTAGAAGCAGAAATACCGTCAGCTGCTTCTCAATTAAATGTTCACTGTTATCAATCTATCATATGTCCACATGCATTCATCTGTATGCACACTGTGCTTTGATAGTAGTATTTTGGTTAATACCCACTTATATCTCAATTGCAGCTATATCAAAAACTTGATGGGATTATCTGGTCTCTCTGTTAGAGAGGATGCTGTGGGCAACATCTTTGGTAGATGGTGAGTTTTTTTTATTCTTTGATATTGTGAGGGATTTAGTTTTTGAATTATAAAAGATTCATTCTGGCATGACATGTTGGTTATGATTATTCTATTGCCTCCTTGATGAGTTTCCACATTGTTCCATTATAATATTATATGGTTTTATGTATCTTTTACAGCAACGAAGCAGTTCTTATGAGCCTTACTCTTTTGTCATTTTACTTCTTCAAATTCATGACAATACTAGGGTAGTTTTATTTGTCAGAAAGGTATATGAGCTTCCATCAGTAGGAATTCTGGCAATTCTAATTTTAGAGGCAACATACTGCTTGGATTTCCATGTTGTAGATCTTATGGTACCGGTAGTTTGTCTCTTTCCCAGTTATGCCCATTTATTGCACCCATTACGAATAGATGAGAAGGGGCTTTTGTGTACCTTTCTGCAATACATGGTTAATATAAGTTGCTTGCATTCTCAACAAATAGACAAATATTCCAGCTATTTCTCTCTCTTCTATTCTTCCTAACTATTATGTGCTGAGTTTTCCACCTCAAAAAATTATGTGCTGAGTTTTTATTCAAATATCTTGGAATTATGTAGATCTAACAATTAGAAACATAGTCTATGATATTTCAAAATTCAGGAAGATGATTAAGATGTGTGGTTCTAGGATCTAAGCCGATTTTTCCAATTCAAGCTAGGTTTAAATGATCCAGACCTGACAAACTTTACTGTCATTCACATCAATTATAATTGATGAAAATGAAAAAAAATGATAATAAAGGGTGGTAAGGGCAAGCCTATTTATATTGTAGGATGTAGGATTTGTACGTGCTAAGCCGTTCATAATTTCAAGTTCACAATTTTTTTTTAATAATATTTTTCTGCAGGGAAGGCTCTGAGCCAGAGCTTGAGGCTGTTGCTACAGGTTCACACGTGGATGCTATTCCGTACTCTGGAAAGTATGATGGAGTAGTTGGAGTTTTGGGTGCAATAGAGGCAATCAATGCACTGAAAAGGTGTGTAGCATAATCTGGTTTTCTAAGTGTATAATGTTGGAAAGCATGTGGATAGATTAGATTATCTACATGCAACAATATGAGTAGCTATGATATTTGGATGTGGTTTAAGCTTGGTGATTTTGGGAGTGATCAGTTTCAGTATTTACATATTTCTAGAACTCGGGGAGATTGATAGGGTACTATGAAATTTGGATTTATACATATTGTCATAGGAGTCATAGGAGCTAAGGAATATTTGAAAAAGGTTACAAAACTTGCAGGCCTGATCTTTTTTCAAGAGAAACTTGTAGCTGTTATCTTCCCTTTATCATTCAGTCATTCTCTGTGACACAAATTTTAGACTCATTTATGAGTGATTCATATATGGAAAGAATTCTCTATGAAGGCCATATTATGCAAATATCCTACCAAAGTACACTCATTTATTCAACTCTGAATGCTGTTATACTCTTTATCTTTTCCCGACACGCACGTGCACACAACATCTTGCGTCCTTGGAAGGAATGTATTGACATAGCATAAGTTTTTTCTTCTTGTGTATGTGTTGATCGTGGGTGTTTCAGGCTGTTTGTTTTTCATTTTGTTTCCTTTAGCACTGTGCTTGCACCTCTAGTGCCTCTTCTTTCTTATTAATATAGTAACCATTCAAAAAAAAAAATACTGCTGCGTGCACATTGGACAAATATGGATGAATCTTGAAGTTCTTGAGAAACATGTAACCATTAGTTGTGATATTAACCTAAAGCACTGTGTATAAATCGTGACATTCTGATCTTGTTGTGCCTGATGATCCATTTTACAGGTCTGGCTTCAAGCCTAAAAGGTCATTGGAGGTAATTATGTTCACTTCAGAGGAGCCCACCCGTTTTGGTATCAGCTGCTTAGGAAGGTCTGAACCTTTATCTGTTTTTTGGAGTGATACTGAACATTGATCTTCTGTAGATACTCAGTCATGTAAATTTACTTTAAACATAGAAAGTTTCATTACCTCCATGTTTATTTATCATCTGATGATATACAAGTGGGTAGTTGTTCAAATTGCTGTTTATCTTGCTGAACAATAATGACCGTTGTGTATTTGGGACAGCAAGCAGCATGGAAATTGAAACTGGATTAGGTGAGACTTGTTCTTTCCACTTCCATGCTTCGATTCATTGTATTGGCAGCTGATGCTGCTTCAATAGCCTTTTATGAGTACTACCCCAAATGCATGATAAGGGTGGATAATTATTCATTCTGCCCTATGTTACATGATTTTTTTGAAATGGGTTGATGTACCTGTGTTGGAAATGTCTCCTTGATGGGTTCTTCAGGGATTATTCACGGATTCTTCTTGTACTTGCATTGTGTGGCATTGTTTTGCATGCTCAGAAAATATTATCAAACCTTTTATAGTGATACTTCTTACAAATGAAGTACATCTGAACACAAGTTAATGTTTGCATTATTTTACCCAACAACCATGAAATTCCATTCTGTGTCTCTAAAAGTGCAAATAAATACTGAATGTCTAGAAGCTGAAGCCCTAAGGTTTTACATCTATATGCAGCCGCTTAATGGCTGGGAGTGAGGTACTTGCAAGAGCTCTTAAAGAAACAGTTGATGGTCAAAATATATCCTTTTTTGATGCTGCAAGATCTGCTGGTTATGCTAAAGATCAAGAAGACTTGTCTAGTGTTTTCATGAAAAAAGGAACTTATTCTGCTTTTGTAGAGCTACACATTGAGCAGGGTCCCATTCTAGAAGAAGAAGGTAGAGTCATCTCACTTTTGAAGCCCATTATTAGCTGGTACAATTTTTTTAATCTGATGTAACATCTGACTTATAGGCATTTCCATTGGCATTGTAACTGCTATTGCTGCCCCTGCAAGCATCAAGGTGAATTTTGAAGGCAATGGGGGCCATGCAGGAGCAGTCCTCATGCCATTCAGGTTTGTATTCATTTATTTTCTCAGAAAACATCATTTCTTATGATTAGGCACCAGCAACTTACTGGTTACTCCCACAATCTAAACTGGGTGATTTTGCTTCCTTACAAATATGAACTTTTGCATAATGTGTTTAATATAATGGAGCTGCTAATTGACTTGAACCTGCAACTTTTATGGTTGCAAAAATGTGCATTCATCAACTCTGTTTCAGGTCCTTGTCATTATGCGGAAATAAGTAAGAAATGAATACATGAGAATTGGCATTGAATGGTAGGCCATTCAGACTGATTGCAGCTATACCACTCAATGCTGATTCTCATTTATTCATTGTCTTTCCGAGAATCTCTACACCCTGTATGATATGCATATCAGATCCCTTGTTTGATCAGATTACTGCTCCTTGTTTGTAGATGATTGCTCTCACATAATAGTTTAAATATGTAATGAAACAAAGTGCCATTACTTCCATTGTGCACTGATCATAGTTTGTTTCCCTCTATCTTTCCTGCTGTACTTAAATTGTATGATATCCTAAAGTGACCCTCGTGCACGTACAATTTTACATAAAAATGAGAATACATTTCTTCTCCTTAAAGAGGGATTGTAACTCTTTATTTTTTGCATCCATTTCAGTAAATGTGATATCCAAATTATCATTAAAAAAAAGTGATCCAAATTTTCCTCACCAATCCTTGAAGCTTCCTCTCAGGATTGTGGTTAGCCCATAGAATACATTGATTTATTACCATCCATTGTGTTCAAAGGGTTCTATAAATTCTCATTGCATCACTGTCAACAGAAATGATGTAGGATTGGCAGCTGCAGAGTTGGCACTTTCTGTGGAAAAGCATGTGTTAGAATCTGGATCAGTGGACACTGTTGGTACTGTAGGTATGCTGATGTTTTTAACTGTTCTAATGAACTTGTGCAATTTTTTCTCTCAATAGGGTACCAAAGTACATCAAGTTATTTGGTTATGTTGAACCAAACATGATCAAATTTCATTTTACAGTATCTCTTATAACACCGAAAATTCAGCATTTTCTTCCTTAATGGATCATATTAATACAAACCATCCTGCTAATACCTTTACCCCACCATTTTTTAAGGATTGGAAAGGGGGTCATCTTGTAGTTCTTCCCTGTTTATTTCTTCATGCTTCCATGTTATAGCTTTTCTTTGTTTTCTCTTCTTCCTCTTCTTTCTTTCTTTTTTTTTAAATTTAAAAATAAGTTTCCTGGTTATGCCAGGCATTCTGGAGCTGCATCCTGGAGCAATCAATAGCATTCCTAGTAAATCTCACCTAGAAATTGGTATGGCTATTCTCTTCATTGAATGAGATTATATGAGATGCGTTATTGTTTTTATTTCATTCTAGATGTGTACTGATTGGTTAAGATTATTCATTAGTTGAATTATGGTTGGAAATTTCTTACTGCTGATAATATATGCCAGAAGTTATCAATTTACCTGGAATGCCTCTATGTTGTCTCAAATACTCAATTCACTTTGGTTTTGTCCTACTCTATGTCTTCAACTTGGTGTCTTAGGAAAGCACATTAAATTTGATATTTTTTCCATGAGAAGAATTTTTCTATAAATAAACAATGCATATGGAGAGTGAAGCTAAAGCTGTAAGAATAATGAAAATAAGGGTTAATGGATAACCAATAAGCTCCTTGTCAGCCATCTTTTGATTCTACAAAGTCTTTCGCTTCAGGTGAGTGTGAAACTGGGATTGACAGTAAAATCTTTTGCTGGCTGCAGCAACTCAATGATGTCTTAGAATATAGCAATCTGAAGTCATTTTTATATCATGGGAGAATGACCATTCCTAATGCATAAGAGGTGGTGCAACGATAGGAAACAATTGTAGTCCATAATCCATTTAGGGTGCAACTTGGACAGGTCCAACCCAGACCTGACTTGTCCAATCCAAGTTGTGCTCAGGGTTGGATGAGGTTAGATTTAAGCTCAGGCATGTATCTGAGTTTTTTGGCTTACACTAAATTCAATTCGGGCTTATTTAGGCCTTTTGTAACTTGAGACAAACTTATTTAGTGGGAAAAGAAAACAGCCCAGTGGAAAGCACTCATACCCTGAGAACAAATTCAAGGGACAGTAAGAAATACACCTGGCTACAGCATAAAGCTAATCTATAATTAGAAATTCATTAGGAAGAGAGACCTCCTGTTTTGCTAACTCATCTGCTTTAGAGTTGACAGATCTTGGCACATGAGAAATGATAAATTTCTTTTTTTGGCAATCTTTGTAATTTCATATATTTTATCAAGCAGCTTCCACAGGCAGAGGGTTCCTCACCCAATAATATGGTACACACATTATGACATCCCCTTCAACCTTGGCCCCACCATTAAATGAGTCAGATTGGAGGGGCATGATAAACTCCTATACTCCACTTTGTTGGGATTTGATCATTCTTCATACTCTACCTGCCATGTTATTCAAACTTGTTATTTGGGGTCCAAATGCCAAGACTTGAGCTACCTGATCATTCATTGAAATTTGTTGACCACCCAGAATGGGATAACCATTAATTCTGCCACAATATTCAAATCATGTGTGCGCTAAGATACAGAAACTTCACCCTTAGATTTATGAGCTGTTACATAAACTGAGGTTTTTGCTAAGCATCATCAGTCTGTTAGAGAAATTATACGTGATTGTCCTACTCCTATGTATCTTCAGTCCTAGGTGTAAGTTTTCAGTCCTAAGTGCACAACTTACACCATGGAGTTTATTCTTACAGCTGAGGCATATGCATTTAATGCATGTGTATTTCCAAAGCAAGTTCTTCAGCATATGTAAACCTGCAATCTTCATGGTTGCCATACTAAGTACTTGCAAACTCTGTTATGGCTCTCTTCAATATAAATTTTGATTGTTAAAATTGATTTGAAAGATTTTTCTAGGAAGAAAATTATTCAATCTCTTCAGTGTAAATCATCCACATATGGCAGAATTTTATTGCAGTAGAATCTAATACATATTTGCATCAATGTTAATGTATTTCTTTTTCAATATTTATCACTCTTGAATTACTTTTATGATGTTTACACTTATTTTTTTTATCTTCACAATTTCAATGAATATGCTAAGTTACCATTCAGAAATGACACCATACCCCTTCCAGACACACGAGACATAGATGAGCAGAGGAGAAATGTTGTTATTGAGAAAATTCATCAATCTGCCATCACAATAGCCAAGAGCCGTGGAGTTGAGCTATCAGAGTTCAAAATTGTCAACCAGGATCCACCGGCCCTGTGTCTGCTGAGTCAGTAATCAAGGCAATGGAACTTGCATCACAACAGCTGAATCTCAGCCACAAATTGATGATTAGCAGAGCCTACCATGATTCACTGTTCATGGCCAGGTAAGAGAGAGATTGTTACCTCTAATTGATTTGTCTGGGAATGAAGTTGCTCAAATATCTTGTTCATTATCCATGACAAAGAATTAGTTTTTTAGTAACTAAACATAATTTCCTGAAATTCTATTTAACTTTCTAAGCACTCATGTGGTTAAAGTAGATATTACTTATGATTATGGGCACTGATGCTTCAATGATTTTAGTCAAATATTCTCTGGGCACATGTCATAAAAATATGATGGAAAGGTTCAAGTAAATGGGACAATGAAGAGAGGGAAACTATTGAGAAACCTGGATTGAAGGGATAAAGTAGTAGTGGCTTGTGGGATAACAGAGCGTATGATACAATGTAAATTGTATGGAGCTTATTAAAGATGGTGTGGAGTTTTTTTTTTTCCTTTTTGGGTGGGGGGAGCATTGGGTGGGTTCATTGAAACCTTTTGGATGGTGAGGTCTCAGGGCTCAAGGCTTGAAAACCTTTCAAAAAATGTGTAATATGTGTACATTTGTTAGATAATACATATGTAAACATATGCAAACCTCGACCTTCTTAACAAGTCAAGCTCAAGCTGAGCCAAGTAGTCCCTAGCTTGAGTTTGGCTTGTTTTGTCATAATGCCGAGCCAATTGAGCTGAAGTCAACTAGCATGCTAGCCAATGTGGCCTCTTCACTTTAGTTGCATTAGTGGATGAGCACACTTGTGAATCATTGTCATCATGTTCGTCATGCCATTCTCTTCTTATCCCATCTATCTAGGTTGGTTTGAAACTACTTACAAAACGTGTTTATACTTTAGAGTTTCTTTTGTCTATTAGTGTTATTTTCACGCCTATTTCATTTTTAAATTATTTAAAATATTATGCTAAGTCTGAAACTGTGTTGGGATTGGCTGAATCTGACACCTCGTACGAGTCTCAGATTTTGACACATGTACTTGTACCTATGGAACACAGCTTTTGTCAAACCATGATGGCAGGAGACTTTTGCCATACATCGTTGATGAATTTTATTGAAAATATGTGATGTGAATGCCTTCTTCTACACTTTGGTTTCAATCTGGTAGACAGCTCAACAATGAAATGTGCTTCAATGCAGGGTATCTCCTATGGGCATGATCTTCATTCCCTGCTACAAAGGTTTGCAGTTTGCCCTCTTTCCAAACTGATATGCCATACTGCAAAATGCATATAAAAATCTTAAATTGCTTCATTTTCTGCAAAAATGGTAGAAAGAGTGCTTTTCTAAATCACTCCTAGTTGGCATTTGGATTTTGGTTGCAAACTTGTTACGCTAGCCCAAGCCCGGCCCACTTGGACTGGATATGGGCTGACTTTTAAGCACATAATAGGCTAGGCTGATCAAATACTCTGGAGTCTGACTCATTCCTAAATCGAATGTGCCTGGCCTGGACAATGGTTGCCTAGAGGCCCAATGTGTGACCAATCCTGACCCAACAAACTCAACGCAAGTGGGATTTTAAGTTTACTAATGGGTTGGCCAGGCTTGAATGTTTAGCCCGTGAGCAGCATTGGAGTTTTGAACAAGTTGTGGCCCTGCTCATTTTCAACCTAGTTAGGATATGGGAAGTGGAGAGCACATGAACAGGAATGAAATCATACATAGTTTCCTGCTGTGGACTTTTTTCACTTCCAAATTTCTTCCAAGTTTCTCTAGCGCTATGTTTGGATGACGAGAAGTTAAAGTAGGAGGTTCTTCAGGGTTAGGAGAATTTCTACCCATCTTCTCTTCTCCCAGCAGTGGTGGAGAACACCGTCCTCTCCTGAAGAGAAAGATTTACTATTTGCAGGGCCCACTTTCTCTTAGAGAATGGATCCAAACAGGAGAAGTTGGATCCACTTCTTCCCTTCCAAACACAGTGGAATGTCCCCATCTAGTGGGGAATCCCAAGCATGCACTCTCCCCACATCCAGGCATCACAGTGGCACACACGGGTCAGACGCACAATTACTTTCTAGTGACTTGGTTATTATATTTCATAAAAAAGTTTCTGGGTGAAGGTGTAATGTATCATGGATTTTACAGGTTACAGCCATAAGCCTGAAGAATATGCCTCTATTTGAGGACATTGCAAATGGTGTGAAGGTATTAGCAATGACCATGGCGAAATTATCTTTTGATTGATATTATAATGTACATTCAACTCCTTGGCTTCTATATCCAAAATTCCAGATGATGAACCTTTGAATTTTTATTTGCTAAAGTTCAATAGCAACTTCAGGGGTGTACATGAATATTCAATAAATTGTATGAATTTATGCCCCTGATTAGAAATCTCTCTCCTGGTTTCGAGTACTTCCTAGAGTGAGCAACACCTGCTTTCAGATTTTTCTTTTTTTTATTTTTATACTTTTTTTTTTTTTTTTAAGTGGAACATCAAAACGGTTGAAATGCTGGAACGTTCTATTATAAAGACAAAATCAGAACGAGTTTTGGAACAGATCTGACAATTATGATTAAAACACAAAACTAGTTAATTGGAGGATAAGGACGTGTAAAAAATTGTGTTTAAAGGAAAATAATAATAACTAAGGGTTTAAAAGAAAATAATAGTAACTAAGGGTTTAAAAGAAAACAATAGTAATTAAACTAGCGCAAGACATATCAAGTTAGAGTTATAATTTTGAGTGTGTTACTTCTTAAAACTATTCTATGAACAAGATATGATACGGAGCACATTTGGAACTATATCCTGTTATTGAAAATCAAAATGGCAAAGATTATTTGATCAGAAGCACCATATCGTTATTAAAACCTGTGTCACCATATCATTTTGTAACTTAGAATGGAACTTTTTGTTGGGTGGGATTGCCTTCGTGAAAGATGAATTGAAATTAAATTTAATCCTATGAAATATGCACATTGTTATATTGTACAAATTCATTGCTAATATTATCAAATTTTAATTAATTTATTCAATGGATAATTGTTGGAAAGCTATTTTAAGCACAAGTATAAAAACTTTTCAACAACATATTTCATCGTAGATATTAAAGTTATTGAATTTTAAAATAAAAAGTTGTATCGATTTATTTGGAAGCAAGTAACATTGACCCATCCCCAACTTGCAATATCTGAAGTAGAACAGCTAATGATCTACTTCACACAAAAACCATGATTCCAGTTCTTTGGCATGAAAAATGGAAAATAGTCCCATTGTTTTACAACTGTTTCAACATTTTCTTTATCAAACTCTTTCCCATGAAAATTTGATGAGAAAGAGAGAGAAGCAGATCAAAAGCCCCCATCATGTGTATTATATATATATATAGTCGAATGATTCAATTATGAATGTGGAGTTCGTAAGATAAATCTGCAACACAAGATGGCAAAGATGGTGGGACAAAGATTGCTATGCATGGGTCTTATTCTGTTATCATTTCTGAATCTCTCTTCCAGCCGTAGAATCCTACAGGATGATGACGACGAGCCACCGGGAAAGCTTAAAATAGATTCTATTGTTGGTGGGCAAGATGGTAGAATCCTATCGGATGACGACGATGAGCCGCTGGGAAGGGTTAAAGTAGATTTTATTTTTAGTGGGCAAGATGGTAGAATTCTATCAGATGACGACGATGAGCCACCGGGAAAGGTTAAAGTAGATTTTAGTGTTGATGGGCAAGATGGTAGAATCCTACCGGATGACGACGACGAGCTGCCGGGAAAGGTTAAAATAGATTTTAGTGTTGGTGGGCAAGGTGGTGGCTCCTATCTATTTGGTGGAAGCCCATCACCTATGATACCTGATGGAGGCATGGATGAAGGCAGTGGAGGCCGCATATCTGCAGGTAGTATTGAACCTGAACCACGTAAAGAAGTTAAAAATGGTTCCTAAAGTGAAGTACTACGTCTACTAAAATAATGTTCGGGTTGAGATGGGACACTGTATTTGAGAAAAATAGGTGAGAATAAATTGAGTGAGAGAGAGGTGAATAACCTTGTCATTCGACTAATAAATAAAGTGTGACCTTGTAAAATCCAAAAATGTTAGGAACGAATGTATGGTATTTTTTTTAAGACCAAGATATTCAAACTTTCCACCTAAATGATTTTTGTAATGTGTAAACCTCCCAATCCACATACGTTAGGTATAGAACTAAGGATAATGGTATTATGGTAGTACTAAAATAATAATCATTTCAAAATTATTTGTCCTTTGGAACGAAGCGGTGGCACTGAGTTGGATCGAGTAGGTTCGGTCTTGATCAATAATTCATCATTAATCAAGAGCTTCAAATTAAATAATGATGTCTAAAATGCCAGTTCAAATCACTTGTTCGGGTTCAGTTTGCACGGGTTGGCCTATATAATTAGCCTCTATTGTTTTAATATTTTCATTAAACATGACAAGCCAATTTAGATGAATGATTGATGAAATTGGAATGTCAACTGGAGCCAGAGTTCGTTGGGTTGCTGGGTCAGTTCTCCTGGCCCAAAGCCCATGCATTCTAACAAGGTCTTTTAGGGCTTTTAAAAGATTGGGCCCAAAACTTGAAGTTTTGAATAGAACCTTCGAACAAGGTCTGGTCCCACCGATATTGGCCAACTTAAATGGAGTGGGCCCTTAATACTAAGGATGGAACTTTATTTCATAGCTAATTGTGCTATTATCAAAGAATCAGTTGGTTCCAATCCAAATAATTAAACAAGAGATTTGATCAATGGAAAAGAGACCTGTTTAGCAACGCAAGATCACTGGAAAATATAGATTTCTTGTAACAACACATCAATCAGCAACAATTTCTAGCTGATTCGGTGATTTGTTATGCAAAGGGTCTGAACTGATACTCAAAGAAAATGCAGAAAGAAATACTCAAAACAAAATGCAGAAACAAACATACAGATCCCAACATGAATGTTCATAGCCACTTCAACCAGAAACACGCTACGTTCAAGTATGCAACATCAGTAATGTTCAGAGCAGCAGCCAGTTCATCACTCTTTGAAACTGTCATCATCTGCTTCCTCTTCCCCAGTAGCAGAAACCTTCAGGTCATCCTGTGTTTCGGTCTTCGCCAGGAATATCTCAATCTTCAAACAAGCAAGAAATGAAATTGTTAACTGCAAGCACAAGTACTCAACCATTTTTTCCAAAATACAAATGAAAATCTAACTGCATTTACCCTTCCATTTTAAGGGTAGAGAAGATAATGTCTCTGCTCCTTGAATGGCAGAGAGGGAGAGGGAGAATCAAACATATACTAGTTGAACACATTGGTTATTTTGATTGTCTTTCTATGAATAGAATATGCCAAAGTTCAGTTGTTGTAATTTGACAAATGCAATAGAAAGAACACAAACCTTGGCCTTCTGAACGATGCGTCCATTGGATTCATCTTTTGTATTAACTGTTGAAGTTGAAATACCTGCTCCAAGACATAAAAACAAGTTTAATTTCAGGAACAATCGTTGCAGAAAACATTGTGTGTGCGCTGAAAAACTGGAGCTTACATTTCTCTCTGGCAATCCCGCTTCTCTTCAGAATTTCAGAAATTGTGACAACTGTAGTGATTGCTGCAACAGAAACAACACAAATTAGCCAAACTGATGGGGTAATAAGGTACTGAAAATTTCCGTAGAAATGAATTATTCAATGGAATCCTATGAGCAGTAAACCGAAGGGATTTGTCCAAGAAAGTATCATTCCTTGCAAAGAAAATAACTGTTTACACTTAATTTTCTTTACAAGAGAAATGACCAAAGATTGTTCAGCTTTCTGGCACCAGTTATCCAAGGTTTGCTTCTAAGATTCACTCAGTGGATGCAGCAGATGATAAAATTATAATCAATAGACTCAATGGATATGATTCATTTCCAATCTTGGATAGTTTTTGAGTATCAACATTAAAAGAAATCATGTTGCCAGTTTCTTGATGTATGAATTCAAACAAGTTGTTAAAGAAAGAAACAGGGGACATACCCATGCCCAGAGCAGAGAGCACCACCTCATTGTGCTCCTTAATATGTCTCTGCAAGACTGACTATGTAAGCAAACAATCCAAGAAACTAAGTCTCATAAACAGAGAACGGATTAAAAGCTGAATGTCTGAATTGGAATCAGAACCATTGACACTTGAAATCAGAGACTAAATGATTTGAGTGAAACTCATTTGTTGATCGTTTCCAGTAATGTCACAACAGTTCTGCTTCACTCCAACATTACATATTCACTTCAACAATGAATCATAAATAGATTTATTTGAATCGTTCGAAAGCAAGTAAGACAAAATGTTTGAAATATACACACATACACACACAGAGAGAGAGAGAGAGAGAGAGAGAGAGAGAGAGAGAGGGAGAACCTTGGCGAGATTGAGGTAGAAGAACAGGGGTTTCTTTGTGCTTGAGACCTGAATCCGATTCTTCCTCTTCTGAGATTTGACTGCTACAACTTCCTTGGCTTCTACAACTTCTATTTCCATGGCTTCTACACCTTCCATGACTTCTACAACTTCCACTGAATCCATCAACACACAATACAGAAATCTCTTTCTCTCGCTCGCTCGCTCGCTCAAGCAGTCAATTAGCGAAATGGTAGTCAGTGCTAGTCACGGTCTTTGGGAAGGGTTTAAAAACGGCGACGCTGTTGACGCAAGGGCGAATGAGAAGAAGACTCGTGGCAGGACTTGATTGGTTTTCCGGATCGGTATAACGGCCAGTGGGGAAGTTTTGCCGCGAACGGATAACGGTTAGTCAGTTGCTGAGGGTAGTAGAATGACGGATTTGCCTTGTTTTTAGTTTGAGAATGGAGGGGCAGCTCGTCTCACCCGAGTTTTAAGTTCGCGTCGGATTTCTTCGTTCTGGACTGTTGTAGTGTAGTCCATAACTCCATATTAAAGTTGGATTGGGCTGACCCGACCCACTCATAGATTGGGTCAGGCCTGTCAGGTTCAGGTCAATCCAATACTAGTTGTATTTTTCACATGGGTTTTAAATCAAGTTTGGTCAATCTAGCCCATAAACATTTAATTTAGGTCGGGAAAATTTTGGATCTGGTAATTTTGGATGAATTCAAGTGGATGATGAGGTAATTAATATTGTATAATTAAATTGATTATATAACGTCCATTGTAAGAAAAGTCTTTTTTTTTTTTTTAACCTCTACTAAAATGTTACTTGAATGGCCCACTAAATTGATCTGGATCTACTTAGACTGGTAAACCTCAGCCACAACCTGTACTTAGATTTGTCATGCTTTTCTTGGATTGTAGGATTACGGCGGCAACTCGGATGTACAGGGCTGGATTTTGGGCTTACTTGGGCCTAACCCAAACTGAAATTAAAAGTCCCAACACTTTCCCACTCCAAGTTGGACTCACTCAATCTATACATATTTAATTCCTGGGCTTGATCTTGAGTATGAAACTATGAATTGCATATCTGGGCTCGAGTGTTTTTGCTCCTAAGATGGGGTTATTGAGATTGTATTAATAAATCTTGTACACACTATTAATTAAATAATCCTGGGCTATTGGGCTTTTATGAATTTGGGCCAAGTTAATAAAGTTAATGAATGATGATCAATGATTGAGTACATGTAAAATATAAATCATTTTTGATGTTTAGTCTATTTAACAATAGGGTAGACGGGAATTTTGTATAAAAAGACACGAGTTTTAAGGTATTGCCCATGTTATTCTTTCATTGCCGTATGAAAGCATTTAAAAAAAAACCAGTGAGCTGGTCAGTGAACTGATTTCAATAACCCGATTTATTATTCTATATGAAAAAAACAATCTCATTTAGATAAATTTTAGAATCCGATTTCAGTGATCCGGTCAGTGAGCAAATTTTACCGCAGTGGAAGAGTCAGTGATCCAGTCAGTGAGCCGATTTATACCGCAGTGAAAAGATAAAATGGGCAATACTCTAAATCTCATGTTTGATTATACAAAACACCCGTAGAAGGATCGCTACCTAAGAATAATCATCTTTTAAGTCATTTGTTCTATTAATCTGAAGTTGACTTTTTAAATTTTGATTTGGTAATTTATTTTCATACATTTACTATCTTATCACGCTCATTATACTTGGACCCATATAATCTCTAAATTATAACAATGAGTCTTAACTGGTTGCATTACATTTTTCTTTCATTGAAAAAAGAATGATTTAAATGATTAAATACATTTAGAACATGGACCACTTTTTGGCTAGCTTTTAGTGTATTGACCACTATTTGTACCTAATTCTATCTATTGGTTTACAGTTAGGGGACCGTCTCTAATCATTCCTCATCTAATTAAATATAATGGGAATGATTAAGTGTCAGGCAGCAACAAGCTCATTACAGATGGACCTTATTAATAAAATATATGTGGTCAAGATTGGAAGGGCATATAGGATTGACGGTGGGTGACTGGGTGGCTTTATCCACTTCCTCTCAAAAAATAATAAAGAAAACGTGTAAGGGAATAACAAGATATTAGTGTAAATGATTAGGTCCAAAAGTTAAGTAATTTGGACCTATTCAATTTCTCTAATCATGCACTAAAATTAGGGGTACAAAAATAGTTAGTCGGTGTCTCAGCTGATATCTTGGTATCTCGGATCTCGGTTGATATCTCTCTCTCCAAAAAAAAAAATTTGACAAATATCGACCGTATAAATGTGTATCGACTGATATCGGCGAGATCTCGATCATATCCGCCGATATCTCACCAGTATCGGCCAAGATTTCAACCCCCGACTAAAATTAAGGGAGTCAATCTCCTTCTGAAATTCTAATCGGTTAAAATTCTCGTCTTAAGAAACAGGAGGTGTTAATTTTGAGTTCTCATGACCTCACTCCAAAAGTTAGTGAATATAACCTATGGGAGTCCTATCTTGGGGTTCTAACCGATATATTTAATGAATTTGCACATAACAAAACTCAAACTCTATGATAAATTGAAGAGAGATGATAGCATTAAGCTTATCATTTGTCCACTTATTATCACTTAAAGTGATATTTTTTATTATTAAATACCAGAATCCCTATTTATTCTCTAAATTGAAAGATTTTAGTAAATGTTTGACAACTCTAAAAAAATTAGAGGTATAAACATTTGCATAGTTATATATGGTAATTAAAGATTTTAAATATATATTAAAAAGTACAAAAATACTTGATGAAGAATGATACGTGTAGAAATTTGATCAAAATAAGGTGAGACCATCAGATCTTGTATCTCTACCTGTCTATTGATAAATTTTAAAATATTAAAATTTATTAATAAATGATAATGATGCATAATCTATAAATCTTTATACCTAATCATTTTTCATTCTTGCCAGATCATGTAAGAAATCATCCATAGGTGTAGCTCAGCTGGTTACCTCTCGCTTCCTGAAGTGGAAGGTCACGGGTTTGAACCGCCATGGTCTAACCTTAGTGTTCCTTAGAGGTAGAGGTCCCTCGTGGGAATTTTACGCTGGATATCCCGTGATTTTCCACGCATAAATTAAAAAAAAAAAAAAAATGTAAGAAATCTTAGGTCCTTGGATCAAGCATTAGTATGAAACCTAACATATTAAATTGTTATCCAAATTAATGTTATATTTTAATATATAAAGTTTGTTAACCATGCTTTCTTTAATGGGTGCGATCCACCATGTCTTGGTTTCCAATCAAATGTGTCGTCCATGATATATTTGGACCCATCTGATTAGTCTGGAGCAGGGATTAAAAACTTGGATTTCTGAGATATCTCTCTCCTTTCTGAATTAAGAAAAAATAAAAATAAAAATGATAGAAGACTCAATTTTGAAAGGAAAAAAAAATTGAAATTGAAAATATCAGCTGAGATATTGGCGAGCTCACTGTCGATATTTCTTTTTTTTTTAAAAAAAAAAAGCTGATAAAATCAAATATCGACATTATCTCGTCCATATCCACCGATATTCCTATGGTATGATCGATACTTACCATAACAACCAAGATATATCGTGTCCAAAAAATCATATCGGGCTAGATTTATTCCTTTCAAGAGTAGTTGGACTATCCAGCAAGTGGGCTTTACTTTACCTTGCATTTTCTATAATATGTAACGGAATAATCAGACAGGATGTCTCAACAATAAGAAATTAATAGCCTTCCAATTAAAGAGCAAAAGTAAGTATAGACAATGGTCTACATTGAAAGCGATCAACGGCCAATAATGATGTTTGATGATCATAAATAAAAGCAGAAGTGAGAAATGGAAAGGGCCTGCTTCGAATTAAAGGGCAGTTGCTTCAAAACGTGTCTAACACTCTAACCTCAACTTATTTAAATATTATTATTTTTTTATGACGTAAATGTTCATATCTGTATTTTGACTTATTCAAATATATGTAAATTTCTTTATTCATACATATATAAAGAGTAACTCATTGAGTTAAGTGGAAATCGAACTTAACACTCTCGCCAATTCCATTGAATTTATTCAAATATTAGGATTAATGGTCAACTTGATCCCAATCAAAATTTAGAAACTCTTACTTGCATACTTATTCCAATAGCTTCTCTGCTTATCGTTGAAATTATGACATTAATCATAATTAGTAATTTTTTGTTTAATACTTACACTATAATCATATCATACGTATTAAAAAAAACACATTTTCACAAACTTTTCTAGAGATACTTCAATTATATTCCGTATATTTGATATAAATGTATAATACACATATTATACTTGTAATATTCAATTCACGGATTGTTCAACTTTCTTATATATATATATATATATATATATATATATTTTTTTTTTAATTTACATGTGAGAAAATACGGGATACCTAGCGTAAAACCTCCATGGGTGAGTCCATTACCCTTAGGGCACACCAAGATTAGGTTATGGGTAAAACCCACATGTATAGTATTAATATACTTGTAATATTCAATTCACGGATTGTTCAACTTTCTTAGCTATTTTATTCTTTTTTTATATTAATATTATATTTTATAAACATTTCTTCTTTTAAGAAAAAATATAAAAAGATGAGAATTTCATGAATCCTTTATACTCATCAGTCATCACTCATCACCATCATTATTATCATTTTTAATATTTATTGAAATTATTCATATACTCTAATTTCCATTTTTCATCTCTCTCTACTTTGTCCTACACCATAACCCTAACCTAAATTCTTTTATGTTTTGATTTTTTAAATATTATATTACTCTTTAATATAATTATCTATTTATTTTTTATATTTTAACATTTAAGAGGAAACTATGTCTTATCATTTACATGTTAGCATTTAAAAAGAAAATGTAGTTTTACACGTGAATGCACGCCTTTCCATTTAAATACACTTGCAACCTCTCCTAATAATTTAAGTGAAAAAATCCCTTTTGTGCCTTATCCTTTCACTAAATATCCTCAACTGGACTGAGCCATTCAAACATAGAAAGGGCCCAGATCATGGGTCGGGCCTTTTTTTTTTTAAGCCCTGAAACATTTGTTAGGTTGGGTAGACATATCTGGCACTTATGACTTGGG
Organism: Chimonanthus praecox; assembly: GCA_022113865.1. Lineage (NCBI taxonomy): Eukaryota > Viridiplantae > Streptophyta > Magnoliopsida > Laurales > Calycanthaceae > Chimonanthus > Chimonanthus praecox. Next base: position 111,312 of record JAINRJ010000121.1, read on the forward strand.
TCCCACAAATTTCTCACGTTTTCTATGAATTTCATTTTCTACAAAAAAATATGTCGTATTAAGCCTGTTTTTGTAGAAACATTTTCCTCTCTCTCAAACAAATCCATTTAGTCATTTCTGCTGAAAATAGAGGTTGGTAAAGAAATAATGGCACTGGTTAAAAGCCTTTTTTAAGCTGGCAGTGGGTAGGAGGTTTACCTCTTGTTAGCAAAATAAGAAAGAAAACGTTACTCTTGTCAACAATATATAGAATTATAGATATTTAAATTCTTACGGCTAGTGTGAAAAATTAAGGGGTGTATATGTTTAATATTTTTTAGAAATAGAAAATTATTTTATGTTAAATTAATTTTATTATATGTGATGTTTACCTGTGCATTAGGGCGGACAATATTACCATATACACCTAGGCATGAGACCCGTCATATCAAGTGGAGATAGGTCCGTTTTAAAATTTCATTAATTCAAATTATTTTTTAAATATATAAATTTTATGGTCTTTGAAAACACAACTTAATCAATTTGATCAGTGATTTTTGTAGAGTACCATTCAGATTTGGTGGGCCTTGTGAACATTTATTACAAAAAATATTTTTGCAGACTTGTTTCAGTAAAAAGAAAATTGTGAAATGAATTACCAGATATAGTCCAGCTACACCCATTACTTCTGTATTACTGCTTGTCCAGCTATGGGTTAAATACAGTCCAGCTACACCCATTATTCAAGATCCGCTACACCCATTATTCAAGATCCGTTTTTTACAACTTCTGACCCAACTCATAACCTAACTCACGAGCATGATCAGAGATACTGTTCCCGGGATATAACGAGATAAGTAATATAGAGATATTTTCAAATTCTCATATTTTTATTTGAAAATTAATGGAAAAATCTTATGAAAAATATAATATTTTAAAAATAATAAATAAAAATATTGATAAAATAAAAAAATTAATAAAGAATTTATTGAGATATTATTATGATATTATAATTTGTTGCATTTTTAGTATGATTTTATAGAAAAATGACTGGGAATTTACCACAATATTAATAAATCTTAAGATATTAACGGTGACTGATATTTTACTGATAAAAACATGAAAATTTTAAAAATATTGCTGATATTTTTGACATTGCTTGCGAGCCCACGGGTCATAGTCAACTTAATCCAACTTATGATCCAATTCATGAGTACACTTGGCTCATCCAACTTAATCAAAATATATAATTTGAGATTTATTATTTGACGCATGACCCATCCCAATCTATACCCCTATGCCTAAATACCCCCACTGAAGAGTCAACATTGGATTTCATAGTGTTTGTCTAATAATATGAACCAAATCCAGATCGATTTAAAAAAAAATAATAATTGACAAATACCTCCCAAAACACGTCAATTCTATTTAATAAAAATAAAATCTCTTAAAACTTACTCACCTACCAAAGTTAAGTTCATCGAAGAAATTTAATCTTAAACTGTCCTTTCATTTTGATGGGTTTATTCTGCAAGTCTTACCTTGAAGCAAAGGAAACTGCTGCGAACAAGAGATGACCCAAATTACACGAGAAAGATGTTACATGAACCTACCAATTTTACCTTTTTTAAGTGGAAACATAGCTACATCACTGTATCGATTCATGTCAAAAGGACACATATTCCAAAATCATATAATACTTAATATACAATTGAGATAGAATGGTTTCGTTCAATTTAAAAATGAAAGCGATGGCAATGACCTTATCATTCCATTCTATCGGTTTTTTATTTTGACCTTTAACACAGGGGTAAAAAAAACATTCCGGCCGATATGCATATCGGCTGATAATTTTTTCTCTCCTCTGATATCGGCATTTCTCTCTCCTTCTATATCGGAACCATAAAAAAACAGCAAAAAAACCGTAAAAAACCATATCGAAAGAACCGTTAAAAATCGTTAAACCCCGCAAAAAACCGTGAAAAACCATATCAATTTAAAAAAAAAAAATACAAAAAAATAACTTTTAAATAACGATATTTATGCATATCGGCCGATATGGTGACCGATATTGCAAATCAGCCATATCGGCCGATATTCATTTTGTGCGGCCGATATTGTTCGGTCTTAAAAAATAGATACATATTGGCCGATACGATATGTATCGGCCGATATTTCGACCCCTGCTTTAACAATTTTTATCCTTTTTTTTTAAATGAGGTTAGTTTGAGAACATTCTAATATCAATTCTATCAAAGTATTAGTCCACATCGGTCGATACGACATACTTATGAACTCAGCCGATACATGTGTTTAAACGACCATATTGTATTAATCTGCATCGGTCGATACGATATAGTATTTCCTCCATCCATTTTTCTTGATTTTTTTTTGAAAAATTATCATTTCGACCTTTTTTTTGTTTTAATCTTTAATTGGTAGGATTTTAAGTTGTTTCATAGGTAAGTTCTTCAAGTATAGAAGGTATTTGTCCATTCAAACTTCCTCCCTCCCCCCTCCTCCCTCCTCCCTCCCCCCTCCCCCATCATTTTTTTTTTTTTTTTGAATTTTTGCTTAAAGATAATCTGAATTTAGAGTTTTTTTTGTGAAAATAATTTAATGAAATGATGTTGAGAGTTTCTAAAATTGAATGAAGATATCTTAATGTGATTGATACAATATGTAGAGTGTTTATGTGATTTTCAAGTTTTTAATTTTAAAAAATTCATAAAATCTAGATTTCATATTAAGTGTTTTCTCATATTTATTTTTTAATTTTTAGACACTTTTTCAAATTTTTCACAACATATTTTATTTGTTTAGAAATTTCGATTCCCAAGGCCAATTTTTTAACAACTCTGATTTAGAAGACTTTTAAGTTAATTTTTATTCTTATCCCATTTTAAGGTCATTTTCTGTATAACAGTCTACTTCACCACAGCAAATTGGTTTGCCTTTACAGATGGTTTTAATTATTAAAATATTGAGTTGAGATTTTGAAATTCTTAATAATGGTGTAACTCCTTAATCAAAAAGGTTAAGAGAGTAAATCAGAAAGAGACAAAGCATTAATAATTGGAGTAGACGTCTCGCTTGCACACGCCACCAACGTCGAAGCGAAGCGTCTTCCATTCAATGCAATGGATTATTTGATTAGATCACAAAAAAATAAAAAATAAAAAAAATGTGTGTATTTTTTTTTTAAAAAAAAAGAAAAAAATATTGTTTATAATTAAAATTACATACATCAAATTGTATGTAGTATACTGTTTGAATTTAATAAGAAGACTTTTAATTAATTCTTAACTACGACAAAGCCTTGATGAAGCTGAATGATGTTTGCTTCAGCCTTCTAATGAGTAATGAGGGAGTATGTTAGATGGGCTATTAGTGGGTCAAGAATAAAAAATAAGTTGGATTTGGAAAACTGTAAGGGAATATTAGATATGAGTTTTATTTCATTTTTAAGTTAAAACAATTATAAAGAAATTTTAAATTTAGATCTCATTTTTTATAAAGAAAATTATTGGATCTTAACCTAGTTGATTGACTTTTCAAGAGTTGATTAAAATACCAATTAAATAAGTTATCACTTCAATAAAGGTTATAAAATAGTACAACTTTTCGATAAGTTTAGTGTTTTTTTTTTTAAAAAAAATCTTTAAACTTTATGACATTTAAAATAATTATTTTATTCACTTAATAAATGTAGTTTTTTGTGGGCTACATATAGGGCTGAAACTCGAGCGGGTTAAGCCCCGTTTTATTCAATCCAACTCAACTTATATAAAAAATTATTGAAGCCCGACTTCATCCTAGTTGCTGGCCTAACCCAACTCGAGTTGGCTCAACCCGATCCGACCCAAGTTGTTAGTCCGATAGCTTGACCGTTTTTAACTCAAATTTGGGGAAAAATAATCAACAATGATTTTTTTTTATTTCTTAAAACTCGAGTCAATTTTAGTCGGATCAGGTTGATTTTAATTTTTTTAGTCCAACCCAACTTGAATTTCATGTTTTTTTTTTTTTTTTTAAGCCAACTTGAACTTAAATTTATAAATACATGACCCCACCCACTGATTTAGTCAAGTTAAAATCTGACCCAAATTTCACCCCTAGTCATATATGAATCACCCTTTTATTTAGTAGGCCCTGTATCTAAGTGCTCGATGTAATATACACGGACCAGTATCTAGGTGTTCATTTCATTTAATTAAAAAGTAGATCTTACATATAAAACTAACTCAACTCATCATATGGTCATTCATTTAATAATTTTAGAACTCACTAGCCATATTAATTATTTCTACTTAAATATAAACACTTGTTTTTAAATAAAATATTATCCATGTAAATATTAGAAAACAAAATAAATAAATGAGTCAAAAAAGAAGATTTCTTAATTGAAAAAAAATTTCAACCTTTTCATTCATTTTGATATTTATTTCGACTTTAAAATAACTCTTGACAATAAAATTATATATATAAAAATACGTTTTGATGAATTCTAAAATGTAGGGGTGTACATTGGTTCAAAACTAAATCTTAACGCACCTATATTTAATTTAAGTTATTATTTTTCAACTCAACTCATATTTTAACCACCTCTAACCTCATATAACCTAATTTGGATCAACTAATTTAGATCTAGTCAAATCAAATCACACGTCAACTTGCATAATTAAATAAATAATTTGTTTTATATATTATATAAGTTTGTTTCAAATGAAGAGACATCTATAAAAATATATTTTTACCTCTAAAAATGTAGGTAAAAATTCTAAAAAATAATCAAATAATTTTATAAGAGGGTTTACTCATATATAATATGAGTATTTTGTATAGATTAGACTATACAAAGGATGATTTTAGTTTGCTCCAAACTAAAAATAAATAATTTTTTTAATCAAAATAACATATATTTAAAATAGATCGAGTTAACAACTTATATTTTTAGTCCAATCCGTCGTATTTATATTAATCCTAAATTCGTAATCCGTAATTAGAAAAATCAAAGTCACCGCGCCACCGATAGAGGCTCGAAATCGGGAAGCGACCCCGCTTTTTCGAAATGCGCCGTTTCTTGACGGTGTTAAAACGGAAAAATATAAATAGTCGAGATGGGTGCCCGTGCAGGCGCGAAGGGAGAGAACCGCATCAGCAGCAGCAGTAGAACGGACGAAGAAAATGTCGTTGCCATTTGTCTCATTCTAGAACGAAAACCCTAGATCTTGGCAAATAAAAAGAAGCGTAAGAATTCTCAGCTTCTTTGTTTTTCTTGATATCTCAGTTGAATACTCCGCTTATCTATAGACGATTCGATCTGGCAGTGCTTTTTGTATCCTCAATGTGTTGTTGAGTGAGCGTCGGTTTTTTTTTTTTGAAGAAAAAAATATTCACTTGCATTTCATGTAAGCTTGGTATATCAGAGCGAATTGATTTGAAACTCGGGTATTTTCTTTCAATCGACTGTTTTTGCTTGAATTTGGTGAGTTTTGGGCGCTCGGATGCAGATCTGGCGTTTTTCCCTTTCTCCTACGTCCATTTTTTTTTTCTTTTTGAGAAAATCAAGTTGAGAGCGGTGGATTCAGCTCTCATTGACTTTGTTTCTTGTTCTTTTCTGTAACTATTTGTTTTCAATCTGTTTCTACTGTGGATTGAGTGACACTTGCTTTTGTTTTCTTCATTTCAGTACAAAAGAGTTCCCAAAATGAGAAATTTGTTTTCTTTTGATTGTTTTCTTCCACTTTCGATCTGATATGCGGAGTGTATTCGTTTGGCGTTTTTCTCCTTTTAATTTGTTCCATTTCTTTTTTTTTTTTGTGCGTGTGTGGGTGGAAGGTGGGGTTTTTAAATTCTACGTTTACTGACGCCTTCCATTGTCTTAATTGCTGAAATTGGCTGAAATTTAGATTTCTGGGCTATCAGATGTGTATGGATGTGGGTGTGTATGTGTTTTGTGTTTGTGTGTGTATATGTGTGTGATATTTTGTTTTTCATTGGCTCCTTTGTTTATGTTAGATGTACTTGTAAGTTTAATAATTTGGGCTCTATTTTTCTCTCCATTTATTGAAATTGAGTGGAAATTGAAGAGGGATGAGGGGGTGTTGTTGATTTGGATTAGTTTGCTTTTTGCCAACTTCTTTGGATTTTTCATACTTACCAGGTTTGAGTTTGCCTTATTTGCATTTTCCTATATATCCCATTAATTTTTAGGCTCGGCCCAACATGCTTGGGTGAGATCTGTAAGAAATGACATAAACACAGGATGCTAAGTTCCATCCAATCTGATAGTCCCAGTATCATAAATTTATAAGCCTTTAAACTTTTTCTAGTTCATCTTATTAATCTAGGATGATTGGATGGAGAGCTTTCCTCTTTTATGAAATCTCCTGTAAAATCCATCCTTCTGTCTTACAAGTTCTAGCCAACTACATGGGCCAATGCCGCATATGATGGCCAGTCTACATAAAGTTACGTATCTCTCTCCCCCTCAAATTGGATTTGATTATGAGGCTTGTTGGTCTTGGATTGTATGGAGTACTAGTGTACTTTTCTTGTATTTATTTTTTCTTTACACTTCTGTTGAAATGGCCCTGAAATATGAGTTCTACCCCTTCATTCTGAGTAATGTAAGGAATGCTCCTTCTCATTGAAATTGAGTGACTTCATTATTTTTATTTCAATGCAGTCTTCTTTCTCTTTATGTAGGCATAGAATAAGGCGTTTTCTGTTTCATTTTATTTCTCTTTATTTTGTTTTGGTTTCGGCAAACCTATATTTTGCATCAGCATTCTGTCTTTTAATTTGTGTCTCCAATGCAATATTCATTTTCTTCTGCAAATCTAAATGGAATGAGTATTTGTTTTTGTTTATTTTATTTTTTATTTCTTCTTATCCCCTGCCAGTCAACAAGGAAATTTTTTTCATATGCATTTTTTGCATTCTTTTTCTGTAAATAAGCAGTGTAACTCGTATATCTGCTCATCATTCATTTTCTTGTTCTTTTATTGAATAAATTAGAAAGGTAAAAAGCTGAACTCATGTGTTTGTGTGTGTGTGTGAGAGTTTTCTTGAATTGATTGCATATGAGGTGTCATTTCTCTAGTTTTTTATTGAAAAAATGAATTTATTATCCATGGATTTGTTAGATTGTTGCTTTCTCTGTGAACTGATTTTATATTAAGGTGCATTTAATTCACTTGAATATAATATCTGTGATCCTCTTTTGAGCTGTAAATGTATATTCATTTAAAATAATAGATGCATGCTTGCCTTTCCATTACCTTATATTGTTTGTCTAAAATTGATTGATGACTTTTAGTCTTTACCTAATCGGTTGGGATAGGGCTTCAATGACCTACTTGATGCAATATCTCCTCTCGTTATCACTCTTTCTTAATGAAAAAAAAAAAACTGATGCAGATATTTTTGGTATATGGCAAGTCATCTAAATTTCAGAGATTTTGTTACCTGCTAGATAGTGATTCTTCTACACAAGAACAATTTGCTTGGGTGACCACCAAACATGATGGACATGTTAACATAGTCCTCCCCTTTTCATCTTGACTAATAAGCAGCTAGCTGGCTGGTTGGCCTTTGTTTGGTGGGACTGCCCATCAACACTGAGTTCTTTTTTGTTTTCTCAAATAATTAAAAACATGCTTTAGAAAGGAGTACTTTTCCTTTGAAAGTAAGTATACAGATACTGATGCAATTATAAGTGTATTACCATATATACAGATACTGATGCAATTATAAGTGTATTACCATTAAACTCATGCACTATATTTAAAATAATAGTAATGAAAAATATGGATGGATTGTAAGTTGAGATGTTGGATCTGCTAGTTGGACCACCCTGCCCATTGAACCATGCTGATTTTCCAGTCTCTTTCTCTCTCTCTTTTGAACAGTGACAAGATTTTATTAAAATAAAATAGAAAAAGAGTACAAGATATAGAAAAAATTCATAGTATACAACTCCCATTGGATACTAACTCCTTAAAAGGGCAAACCCCAAATAACTCATACCCAAAAGGACTAACCCTTATTCCTACCTCCTTTTCTCAATTTTTTTTATCCACACCCTTTTGAAAGCCATTGAAAAATAGCCTCAATATGCTTCCTTTGTAATATTTCACCTTCCATCATCAGCCCATGTCCCTCAATATAATCGGATATCGACGTTTTCTCGTGGCCCTGGGCGCTATCCGATTGACCCATTGGAATCATAGATTCCGTGCCTTCAAGTGTCTCACTTAACCATACCCAATCGAGAAAATAAAGCCCTCTCATCACATGGTCCCTCCACCTCCAAGTTGATACTCGTGACAATCCTCGTGCACAAGGCATCTGCTACCTCCTTAAACTCCTTCCACTGCTTACGGCCACGTGTCGAGAAGATGGCACGATTGTCATTTTCGGATAAATCAAATCCACCTTCGCATGCAGAAAGGGGACAACCTTGATTCTTTTTCCACTGTCGCTTCCTTCTCCATATCCTCTTTTGCCACATCATTCTCCCCATCGACCGTAGCAGTGGAGGGAATTGCATGACTGCCACACGACCTCGGCTCCAATGGTCGACTTTTTGCCCTTCCGACAGCAGTGAATGGCCACCCACTGAGGATTCCGTCCATGGGCAACCTGGCGATGCTAGATCTTGAGGGTATTCGTTAATCGAAAATGAAAAAATCTCACTTGTTCAAGGATAGGGTTATCTCCGATGGGATTTGGTCGTGAATGCCCACTTCCACAAGGAGCTTGAGCATGGAGCTATCCTCCCTTTTGCGATTCAATTCGTCGATCTCCACCACTCTTCCAAGTTTGTTGCCGAAGGCTACCAACAACTTCTTCAACCATCCATGGAGAGGATAGTCAAAGCAGTGTAGCAATGTTCTTCTCATATGCACGGAGAGGTTAAGACGCCACCTTTTGAGGATCCTCAATCCTCCCAGGATCAAGGTTGATTTCTCGAGCTTGACCACCTCCTCTGTCTCCAAAACTGCAAGGTAGTTATTGTCCCCTAACAAGCATATCTAAGGCTGCTTGAATCCTTCTTTTTTTAGCTTTTGGGCGATCTCAGCCGAGGGATGTGATACAGCTCTTGAAAGCCACTAATTGATTCCTTCTCCTTCTTTTGGTTCCACCAAAAGTTCTATCTCCTTCCCCTTGGCAAGCTGAATTTGGAACCTCCTTCATTTCTCTTCGACAAAATCTCCTTTCTGATATCCGCCCTCCTGCATCCTTCAACCATCTTCACCTTGCCCATGGCCTGTGAAAGGTTTTTACTGTTCTTTCTTCCTTCCCCTATATTTTGACGAAGAAAATTTTCTTTCCTTCCAAAGTGGGTGGGATTGACTTGCAATCGCCTACCTTCAAACACAATCCCGTTGAGACCCAAATTAGCCCTTTCTACCTATACTCCAAATGTGATCCTAACAAATCCAAAAACTCTGTCAGTTTTTTTTTTTTTTTGAGGTCCGGAGGTGTACAGGCGTCGCATCCGACTAGTCCTTCGGGGTGTATGAAAACCCCCTATCCGCACACATCGGGTAAATTGATGAGACCTTACTCTATATATATTTTCATGGGAAGTGACCCTTCATTGAGGCTCCTATGATTTGAACCCAAGACCTCCCTCTAGAGTTCTTGCTCCCAAACCAATTGGATTACCCCTTGGGGTTTCCAAAAACTCTGTCAGTTGAGTCTTTCTTTCTAGGAATGAATGCATCCCTGGCCATTTCCCACTGCTTGAAAAGCCCCTGCAGCCAATTTCGGGTCGTATCCTCCGGTAGATTAGCACCGAACAATCTGATTGAAGCTTTGTCTTTTGGCGCTCACTATGTTGATCCACTCTCCTCGCGCCGGTCTCATTCCCCTTGTTGATCCCGCTCTTGGCCTCGTGGATCACTCTAGACTCTCTCCAGGTATGCCTTCTCCTTCCTCACTACTCTTGCCATTACCCCCTTTTCGCGAAGCCCCTCCACTATTCCCTTTTCTCAGCTGAACCAGATCTAACATCTGACTGCTGCCACCATTTCCGCTCTCTGATTAGATCTGTCGCCAGCATCGTCTAGTTCTGACGCCTTTCCTTAACTTCCGCTGTTGTTCGCCTCCCCTTCCCATTTGCCTTACCCTTCCCGCTCCCATTCCTGTTTTCCAGTCTCATTTTTAGAACATCTCTCATAATATCATTTAATTATTTCATGGTTTTTATGTTTAAAATTAATATATTGGATTTGGATTTCTTTTTACATGTGAGATCAAGTCTTGGTTCTCACCTCTAACATTCTTAATTGTTTTGTTTCTTGTAAAGAGATGGGGAGAGGAGTCAGATGTTTGTACTGACAAGCAGCCGATTGTTTAGTGGTTTATTCAAATGGTAACACTCGTGATCCACAAAATGAGATAACTCCTGGAAACTGTGAATTCACGGGGTTTGATGAACATATCAAACAGGACTCAGACCTCCAAACTCTAGCTGAAAACACTGAAGCAAAGGAATACGAAGTAAAAGAATGCACAACTAAGAACTCAGTTGAGATTGCTGATCAGAGTCAAGATGAGAATTTTCAGAAGGGGCAAGATGTAAAAGAATGCACAACTAAGAACTCAGTTGAGATTGCTGATCATAGTCAAGATGAGAATGGTCAGAAGGGGCAAGATGTACCTTGCACTAATCTATCAAATTCTGATAGGGATGTGCTAGAGGAGGAGGTCAGAGCATGTGACACTAAGAAGCCTAACAATCAGAAGAAGCTAATATCTTCTGGGAAATCAGCTTCAAGATCTACAAACTCTGGAATTGCTCGATCCAATTATACAGTTCCACAGCCATTTGCCCTGGCAACTGAGAGACGTGCTTCTTGTGGAACTCGAGCTACTGGGACTGAAGCTCCTCCTGGGGGCATAGATAAACCTGCTAAATTAAATTTACAGTCATCAAACCTGAAGAAAATTCAGGTAATATGTTTCAAAGTTATGCCTTTTTTTTCTTCCCATCTTGTCAATGTTTTTCATCTATAAATCTTGCCAGCATACTAGGTTTTTTGTTGGATTTCAGAACAGAGTGGGCCTGCAATAACCAGCTTGATGTATTCTGTCTTTTTATCACATGATTATGTATTATCAGAGGTGCTTAATCAGCTATATTTTTTCTTTTAAAAAAATCAACCATATTTTGTGATATTTTGCTTTGTACCAATATTCTTATGTGCTCTATTATTATGGGAAACTGTCTTAATCAGGGAGTGTTTCTTGTGTTTTATGTACCCAAGAAGCCAAGAAAGTTGGTGCAGACATCCTAGAACCATGTACGTAGCACATTTGCAGGATCTGGAATGTTCAGTAGATGGACCTTTTTTTTGCGATAGATGAACCCCTTGTGATTGTTCAGTACTATTTTGATTATCACTCCAAAGAAAGAGGTGGTTAAGTACTGCTGTCCAATGATTATTTTGATTACTCATACTAAGTGTATGACCACTGACTTTTAAATGGGTCACGTGAAGCAAAAAGAATAACTGTTCACTTTATGAGTAAAAGTCTGTATCCTGATGGATAATAGTTCTAATGATATCTGACACATCCATGGTGAGAATGCTGGATGAACCATCTAGAACCCATGTGTATGCCATTGTTGTGGTTTTAAATGGAGGCTCACCAGTCACCACCCTTCTCCTCCCACTAATCATCAAAGAAAACCAATAAAAAGCTTATGCCTTGAATCCAAAATCAGTTTGCCAGATTTTGAGCATGGGAAGTAAGCTCATATATGTCCTTTGAAAAATAGGCAGCTAAAGGGAAGTATATAACATGTAGCGAAGCTATGAGAAAATGTGTGGCAACACAGATTTTTGATAGTTGTTCTATCAATGATATTTGCATTGCTGTCTTTGATTGCAGCCAAATTCACCTCTCATATCAAGGAAGCCACTGCAACCTGATAATTCAAAACGTCCTGATGATGAAGATGCCTACTCTGTTGCTTCGTATCCTTTGTTAGCTTCGTGCTTCTAGTCTATAGTTCTAGTTTCTGTTTTGTTCTTATGTTTACAAGCTTTGATGTAAAATTCTCCTCAGCTAACATAGAACTGCAACATCGGTTCGCACAGTAAAGATGAGAACTACAATGGCATCGGCTCCTGTTTTCAGATCCAGTGAGCGCGCTGAAAAGCGGAAGGAGGTATTTTTCATCAGATGTTCATGTGTATGGTTTCAAATTGTATATTGGTCTTTTAGAAACCCAAGTTCATGACATCTATATTTCTCTGCTGTTTTCCTTTCTAGTTTTACTCAAAGCTGGAGGAGAAACAACAAGCTTTGGAGGCAGAGAGAAACAAGTGGGCAGCTAGGACCAAGGTATGCCATTTTCTTGAAGTGTATAATAATTTAATTACTCTTCAAGTCACTCTCTTTTTATGCTAATGATGCCTGTCTTGCATCAGCATGCATGAGAGATAAGTTTCTGACAGGTAAGCTCTTTTCTTGATCTTACCTTGGCAGGAAGAGCGAGAGGCAGCTATGAAGCAGTTTCGGAAGAGCTTGACATTTAAAGCAACACCCATGCCAAGTTTCTACCATGAAGGACCACCTCCCAAAGTTGAACTTAAAAAGGTACTTGCTGGGCTGTATTAAGAGTCATTCCTTTGGTCAATTTCAATTTCAAAATAGAGATATTCCTTTGATACCAAGGGTGTCCATTTGTCCGAACCTGACCTAAATAAATGGGATCGGACAAAGATTTTTGTTCGACGGGCTAGGCTTGAGCTTTAATTTAAAGCTCATTGAGGCATGTCGCACTTTTTAGGCCTATTTATTTTTTCAGATTTTTTTTTTTTGTTTTATAAATTGAAAATCTAACTCTGCATATTGAAAGAAGACTTGAAAACCGAATATATGTTAAAATTTTATCTCAAAAATCAATTTCTAGCCACTCGATTTTAATGATCAAAATCACTAGGTGTCGTCTTTTCAAAGACGTTTGTCAACTTTGATTATCAAAGATGAGATGGATAAAAATTGAATTTTGGACTGAAGTTTTAACTGATGGTAGATATTTAAGTATACTTTCAATCTGTATGGTTGTATTTTCAATTTACATAACAATTTTTTTTTTTAAAAAAGGTACCGGATGCAAATAATCGGACGTGCTCGAGCTTTGGCCTCTAAAGCTCTTTGGGTTTCTGTCAAGCTCGGGTTTTTTAGTGAAGCCCAGCTTGGGCCCGATCAAAACCCCTATTTGGTACCAAGTTCCAAAAATTTGTTTGGACGACATAGAAACCAACTTTATGCTATTCCTATTTTTTGTAATTGATCTTACGCGAGTTGTTGAATTGTGAGAATTCTCCGGAAAACCCAATCTGAACTCACCATTTGCAGAAGGATTAGTAGAACAAGGCTTCTTTCCCTTCTGTTGCTAGTGTTATCCTCTGATTCACATAATAGGCATTTATTAAGTAACTAAATTTGTGGGAAATGATGAGACAATTGAATACTGATAAACATCTCTTGAAATAAGACTGTCTGTTCAATTGTCATTCATATTCCACTGCAAAACCACTGATCTTGTCTCTTCTATGGTAACAGCCACCCCCAACTCGTGCAAAATCACCGAAGTTGGGTCGTAGAAAGAGTTGCAATGGTGCAACAAATCCAACTCAAGGTGAAAATGGTAGAGTTTCTGGTCAGCCGAATAGCCACGGTCCAGAGAATCACAAAGATGATGGTGACAATGAGCATTGCTGCACTAGGAGCGGAGATGGAGTTTGTACATATAAAACTGCAGCCAAATCAGTGCGGGAGAGCACGAAATCAGCTCCTCTTAAGGTGACAGGGCCAAGAAATGTGGATATCACCGTTCACTCCTGACTTGGGAGTTGCGTTATTTAAAGGTTAGTCTCACTCATTTCATGTGTTTTTGCATTGTCTGACATTGCAATAACTATTTGTAGTTTGTGTGTTGTATGAATTGTAAATTGTGTAAGCTATGGATGTGTATTTATTATTTAAGAAGACGTCTTTACTGATCATTGGTGCATTTTTCCAGTGAAGGCTGCTTCAATACTGTCAAAACATTAGAAATGTATTGTTGTTGTCTGCTATACAGTAATACTTGAATCTATTTAAGCATTCCTTTTGTGGCAAGAAGCCATGTATCATTAAATGGAGCGTAGTTGTCAATTCCATTCTAAATGTCTAAAAAACTTTTTACAAAATTCCTGGGTTTCATCAGGCTAATCTCTGAGCCCATCTCAACTTGATTTGACTATTCTAGATAAAAATCATGAGTTTGATAACTCTAAATGTTAGAGTGTAGAGATCATAACTATAAATGTTAGAGCCTTAAAAAATGAATTTTTGGGGCATCTTGGAGGGACATTGAGGCAAACCCCGACTCATTTTGGCTGAGTTTTAAAACTGTAGCCCATAATTTCCGGGCCAAGTCACTTTCTTGCTGCAGGTCAGGAACTTGATGATTGCATTGACGCCAGATGCCATAGTCCATCCACACGAGTGGTACGAATGTGCGAATAAAATGGATAGAGTGATACTTTGATCTGGTGATGGTCATGGTGATCGAGTCTTGCAAAGTGGATTGGTCCAGGCCTGGGTTGATGTGAGCTCTAATTTTGAAGTTGAGGGCCAAGATCATAGATTTAAATCAATTGGCCCGGGCCTGAATTGCCTCCATAGTATTTTGAACATTGACAAATTTGTATACAAATTATGTTGCATTCCCAAGTCGTAACCATGAATTAGTATGACTTTGGGCCCTCTTTTAACATTGGTGAGAACATGATTTTTATAATTTGAATCAGCACTGGCATCGAGCCTTAGAAATTTGCTATCATCTCTGGTATAAGGGAGATTTCAAAAGTTCAAAGAAATAAAACCAAATAAAATAATGTTGTATGTGAAAAAAAAAAGGAAGGAAAAAATGATTTCAGAAATATACTAGCCACCATCATAGTTATTTATCTCATACATTTAGGGTTGGGTTGGTTCGGATGGTTTCCTCCCACTTCAAGAAGTGAGAAGTGGTAGGTTCGAATCCAATGGACTAACTTTGATGTTGCCTTACAGGGTAGAGGTATCACCCGTGGGGGTTTTAGTAGTACTGTGTCTAAGGTTTTCCACACGTAAATCCAAAAAAAAAAAATCTCCTCATTTTGGTTTAACTGCCTTGATGAATGAACTACAAAAATTATGACAAATTTTAATTAGAAGACTTCTGCTGGCCATGTTAGATAGGTACAATGAAGAAAATCCTGTTATGTTTTTCCTTGAAGAAAAATTTCATCAGTGCCTTGAGTTAGCATAGTAATTTAAACATTTTTATTTAAATAAGATATTTTAAAAAATTTGCTATTTAAATGATGACATATGACATGTATAAAATGATATAATTTTTTACCTGATATATGCTATATTGGCCCCTCCATTTCTGGTCCAATTCACTAGCTAGTGATTTTAGGTCAAACTAGAACTCCCTCGATAGCTTTTGAATGCCAATGTCATATCTCTAAGGAGTCATAAGCAATACTTTTTCTAGACTCTTTCAGACTCACAAGGTTGGGTCCAATTCATGAGAATGAGTGAGTTTAAAATACTTTTTCAAGATAATTCTTCTCATAAAAAATCAGATTCATCATATTTGAAAAGTCATGATTTTCAAGGTGCAAAGTTCAACCGTCAAAATCAGATCAATCTTGAATATACTTTTAATTCAACAGTGAGATCAACTTAAAGTAAATTGAAATTGAATAAAGATATAATTCACCAATGGTAAATGACTGAAAAGGAAAGGGTTTGAACCCGAGGTTCTAGGCTGACTTTCACTCATGGACTCTCTATGCTAATCCTTTTCTTGTTCTACAGAGGGAATGTAATTTTTTATCTGACCCGTCAATCAAGTCCAAAATCAACTTGACAAAAACGTTTAATAGAGCATCTTGACTTGTTTAACAAACAAATTGATCCAATTCAAATCTAACTAATAAATAAGTCAAGTTCAAATTGAAAATTCAAAACAAAAGTATTGGTTGCCCGAATCCGAGCTCGATCTAACCTAATTGATCCCTTGCCATCCTTAAGTAGATGGACGGTTTGGATCATCAGTTTTGAGCATAAGATTCCACTGGCATTTCTCATTTCAATTGGAAATCAAAATAATTTGATTTTGGGTGTGCCCCTTTCGGTGGCACCACTCATGATTCGAGAGTTGATCTTTTTTTCTGTTTCCAAAAGCAAGAAAGCTAACCATTTGCTGCTGCAGATCTGTAACATTGCCAACAATAAGGCAAGATTTTGGTCCTTTACACTTTACATTAGGGCCCAATTGATTGATATGAGAGTCAATGGAGCCCTTCATTCCAATCTGCTCAAAATTCTAAAATGTAAAATATCAAATTCAAAGCTAGAAAATTACAAACTAGATAAATGTTGACTTTGAATAATAATGTAATGAGCATTGTTATAAATACTATTCTCGAGATATTAATGGCGATGGTTAATATCAGGATATTTTCAAATTCTCAATTTTTTATTGGGAAATTAATGAAAAAATCTCACAGAAAATATAATATTAGTTTTCAAAATAGATAGAAATAATTACTTCACTTATGATAATGGTGGATCTGAATGGATTTTTATTATGCTACTCCAAATGCTAACGTTACTCATTTGGATGGTCTCTTCACAGTTCTTTTTATTAAAAGAAAAAAAAAAACCTTAAAATGAGAACTCACTTAGAAATTCAATTAAGTAATTTAGCGATTTTTTTTCCGTAACACTTGATAAATCTGCTGATTTGAGATCCAACAAAATCAAGTTAATTTAGACCAACTTGCCTTTTCTTTTTCATTTTGAGTTTTTAAACAACGAACTAAACTATTTAACAAGTGGTTCTCCTATGATGAACCACCATAATAGACAGTTACTGGCGATCAACTCCTTTGGGTTTCCAAGCTTTAATGGATTTTCTCAAGTGGCTGGTCATGGCAGAAAGGTCATATACACATTGAGTCTACAACGAACATTAGACTATCAATCCACATGTGATTGTCTACAGATTTGCTGTACTTAGTTTTTTTTTTTTCCCTTCTCCTTTTCACATTTCCATATCTTCTTTATTTTTATGTTGGGCCATATTTCCAATCTTTTTAAGCTTTAACACCTCATATACTTGGTTTTGCTTGCCATATAAGCATGGAATAACTAGTTGCGTATGCTTCATTGATGAAGGTTCTCCACTCCCACCTTCCCTTTTCCTCTAAGTGGGCAG
Organism: Chimonanthus praecox; assembly: GCA_022113865.1. NCBI lineage: Eukaryota > Viridiplantae > Streptophyta > Magnoliopsida > Laurales > Calycanthaceae > Chimonanthus > Chimonanthus praecox. The sequence goes on from JAINRJ010000121.1 coordinate 128,581, forward strand.
AAAAGGGTAATCCTTTCCTTGATAATATGACTCAATGCCAATCAATATCCCTAAAATAAGTCAGAACCTTCAAAGAGAAAGCTTTAGTTGTTTAATGTGCTAAATGCACCCTCATTATCTATATACCCATATCATATATTTTTTTTTAATAAATGACGTAAGTTCGCGATTGATTACAATTTTAAAACTAGAAAAGATATCCAATAGAAAAGATCACCACATCAATTGGTGCTGATTAAAATACAATGCTAGGAATATATTTAACATTTTCCAATAATCCCCCGTTTTGGGTCATTTTATATTGAAGAAGTTAAATAGTTTTAACAAATGTGACATAGTTGCTCTGATATAATAGGCATCTCGGATTGCTTTTCTTTTGGGGTTTGCTTTTTTATCATTACCTTCACTGTAACAGCAGTGACTGCTGCATAGAGGTTATTATACCACTGGCCATTATGTGTTAATTTAGAAATTGGTTAGGTACTTGAACCAGTGTAAGAGCCATGAAAGGTAAAAGAGAGCTTCTAGGGCTTTGATGGATGGTAAGAGAAGTAGAGGGGGTTGACCTAAAAATAGAATGGAACCATAGTCTTATTTGAGTTTCATTTGTTATCCAAGGCAAAAGGTCTTTGTTCCTTCACCCAACCATTTCCATTTCTCTTTGGAGTTTGGACATCTTTTTTTTTCTCTCTCTCCCTTTATGAGTAAACCAGTGAATGTGATGTTGTGAACTTCAGCATTTGGTGTGAAAAGCATGAAGGAGGGGTGTGGAAAGTGGACTACATGTCATCTGACCCAAGAAAGAATCTCTCCTTCCTCACGTATATAAGGACCCATGAAAAAATAATGCATGGACAAGTGCAAGTCTCATTCCTCAAAGAACCTCTCTCTCTCTCTCTCTCTCTCTCTCTCTCTCTCTCTCTCTCTCTCTCTCTCTGTGTGTGATAGTTGAGGGGAGTGTTGTCTGGTTCGAAACCATTCATTCTTAAGTACATATGGGTGAATGACTTCGGACCAGGCTTCATTCCCCCCAACAAAAAACTCTAATAATCCCAACAATTTGGCATTCACCAGGCTTAAATTCTCTTGGGACCTTGACTCTAATCAATATTCGCGTCGATGAAGTCCGGATCATTTTCTCAACAGGTAAGTACCTCACAACCACACTTATTAACGGACACAGTTGACTTTCCATTAGTGTCCCATTATTTGGTAGTTTCCCAATTACAAGGTTGTAATTGATTGGTTGATTGATTCTTTCCCCGTTAGAGGAGCTTGTATTTTCTATATATAAAAGGTTAATGAAAGAGACCAGTAAGCCAATCTGTCTATGATTTCCAGTACAATATAATGCTGTTTGTCAGCATGAATCCTGCAATGATTTCTCACTTTCACAATGAAATTCCAAAATTTTAAAACTCTGTGATGATTAGAAGAGGGGTTTTCAACTCCTTTGGCAGTGGTGGGGAAATTCAGTGGTTAGGCGCCGCGTCTGACGAGAAGATTTGTTTTACAGACTCTTCCCTTGTTTTTACCATTCGAGTTGACAAAGAAGACAGCCCAGTGTGAAAATATGACTGTAAAACATTGTCCTGTTTTTTACTTTATATTTGTTTATGTGTTGGGATTTTGATTTTGGACTTGGTTTTTGCCTTAAGAGATTGCTTGCTGAGTGTTGCAAAGAATAACAATGAGTGATGTTAGGAACTTTCACTTTATTGTCTCACTTGAGAAGGGAGATTCTTGAAGCAGTAAACATTAAAGAGGAACTTTGAAGTTTTCTGTTCATCTTTCCCTTAAGACTGTCATCATAACACCATCAAATCTGGAAATATGCTCCATAACCTATGCTTTTTACTGCATTGTAGGTCACAGTTTCCAACAAAAGAAATAGTTTAATATAGGCTAAACATGGACAGAGGTTTAAAATTCGATATCGACCGATATTTTTCTCTCTCCTCTTTTTCTTTTAAAAAAACCAAGGCCGATATGATACGGCCGAGATATCGGCGTATCTACCTATATTTGGACCCCTGAACTTAGATATTTAAATAAAAATGGTCAAGTGTAAATGACCATGTTTTCACTGTAACTCACATAATTGACATATTTCAATCAAAATGGTTTTATAATATTTTCATCATATTGACATAAAATCAATGAACAACAATAACTGGGGAAATTACCCACTTAGCAATCCCAAGTAATGGCATACTTCAGCTTTAGACATTTTTAAGGTGATCAGAAATCAGTTTGTATATCTTTGTTTATGTCTGTAGTCAGAAAAATACAGTAGAAATCTACAGAGAAATCACCTATTGAAAAATTGATTGAGCCACTGGGGAAACTAAATTATGGAGCTCTTTTATGGTTATGATTATGTCTTGGAAAATGGAGAAAGAAAACAGAGAAAACAGAGAAGGATAGGATGGGTAAGGGGTGGCTTTATATAATTATGTATGCCCTGTGTTGTGACAACTTTTACATTCATCATCAATTAAAGATTTGGGTCCTCAAACCTTTACATGGAAGTAATGTTGTAAAGGTAAAAAACTAAAAATGAATATGGTGTGAGAAGATTTAATTCAATAATCATAAGTTGACATGTCAATGAGCAAAATCCTCAATAATT